>CM074288.1:16217319-16817319 GCA_037194245.1 Opsariichthys bidens | reverse complement strand
CTCCACTGATAAAGGACCTGAGAGCTCTGAGACAGGAACATGCGGTGAGTGACTGTTTAGCGTCAAGCAAGATACTGGAGATACAAAGCCATTTGTTTCTCTCCTCCATACTGAGAATCACTTTCAACTACAAAGAGCCAATCAGCATATCAACTTTGTCAGAATTACATTTTCTTTGGTTTTGCTTGTTAAAACAGGAGCTCTCTCCAGAGTATGAGCAAAAAAAGGCTCAGTATGACACCTGTGCTGCAGGATTGGAGAGCAACAGATCCAAGCTGGAACAGGTACTCTATTACTCTAGTATGGGGCCCAACCTGGGTTGTGTAACATTAATACTGAATTGAGGGCGTACTTTAAATTAAAGTCCAAAGATTGAATTGAGACTTGGAGAATTATAATTGAAATTCAACAAAGTAGAATTAAAATGCAAAGAAAATCAAAGAAATAAATTCTCTGTTTGATTTATTTAAATAAATTCTCTGTTGCATTTAAATTTTTATTATGAATTACCCATAAACATTTTACCATAAACACAAGATATGAGGTATTTCTTGAAACATTAGATTTTTTAATAATTTAATACATATGTTTTGTGATTATAGTAATAATTGAATTTACATTTATTTCATAATAATTATATATTGTTTATTAATTAAATATAAGATTATTGTAATCATTTTATTTTTATTTGATATGCATTATCTAGAAAATTAACATATTTCATTTTATTTAATTAATAACTTTCATTTTATAGACCATGGTGGAAAACCCCTTCATTTACCAGAAAGCTGTTCTCAGTTAATATTGAACATTAAA
The DNA here is from genome assembly GCA_037194245.1 of Opsariichthys bidens. Classification (NCBI taxonomy): domain Eukaryota; kingdom Metazoa; phylum Chordata; class Actinopteri; order Cypriniformes; family Xenocyprididae; genus Opsariichthys; species Opsariichthys bidens. The sequence goes on along the minus strand of CM074288.1, from coordinate 16,816,503 downwards.
AAATACCTTCAAAATGGAATCAAACAGCATGATGGATACAATTATATTTAATTAATATACTATAGTATGTTATAAATAAATATGCATTTAATTATTAATATTACCATAAGTATTTTATCTGGAAATACACCATCTGTATGATAACGTTTATGGGTAATTAATACTTTAAAAATTAAATGTATATTGTTTCATGATTTTTAATTTGGATAGCTAAACAACAAAGCAGGCTCATATGTTATATTTATTTTAACTGCACTTATTCTTCTTCTTAGTCCAGTTCAGATTCAGGTTCAACATTCTGTGTGGCCAATTCTGTTCAAATTCCAACTTATAAATTCAAAGATAGCCATTTATTAAATTCTGAATTTTTCCCAACTTTGGTATCAACCTGACTGTTTTTTTTTTTTCTTAGAATCTTATGAAATACATTTGGGAATATACTTAAATGATCTGTCATAAGTAGCAACCAGTGATGCTCAAGCAGCAGTTGTGAAGTAAACGCTGGAAACAAAATGTGCGCTTTTTTAAATGCTGCAGAATGAGGTTGTGTTAAGCTTGGTTGAAAAGGCAAAGACTATCTCTATATTTCATTGGAGTCTGTAATTATTTATCAGTGTTTTGTCATCAAAGTGCAACACATCATTTGGGAGTTCAAAAAGTCTTTCCACCATCAAACATCGCTGCTCTTCATCTTTTATCATAATAAATCAAGCTGCATAATATCATAATAAATGTGACGCCCATCTCAGACAGTAATTGTGATTTTTACATTTGGCTTTCAAATAATTCTGAAGTTAGGACAGTGGGGTTGTCCCTAAAGTTAAGACGATTTTTAGGATTTTTTGTCGAGTTAGGATGTCTCCGTATTAACCTTATCCTATCCATAGTTAAGATAAAATACTGCACTTAAGAAATGTCATTCTGTAATAGCTTTTGTCCTAAATGAGGTTCTTTTAGGAAATTGAGGAATGAGGAAATTGCCATGGTTACCAAACAAATAAGATGGGATTCTAAAGTTAGGATATTTCTGTAATATGCCCCCTGATGTTATACAGGAAGTGAGGACACTCAGGGAAGAGACAGCACAGGAAGAAAGCCGATATCATCATATTAACTGCGTGAGAGAGGTAAAACCCATCTTTCTCTTAGACATCAGAGATTTCCAGTCCTGTTGTCGTCTCTCACTCTTCCTTCTGCCTCTCCGTCACAGATTACTGAGAGTCAAATGCAAAGAGCGGCAGAACAGAGTAAGATCAATCAGTCAATGGACTTACAGGTGCGGAGGACGGCTCTCAGGTAAGAAACGAGATGTATATGCTATAGATAATCCTCAAAGCTCCAGTGAAAAGACAGACATGCAAAAACACAGGAACTGACAAACAAATGGTCCCTGAGAGACTCTTTTGAGCTTGCAGCTCTCAGCATGCCTGCCTGCTTAAAACAACTGTTGTTTTTTCTTTTTTTCGTGTCTTTTGTTTCAGCTATGCTTCAAGCATCTATTCACCCATTTTTGATCCATCCAGCCTACACATTTGAAAAGTTTAGCAGAATTTCTGTTAAATGTGGAGGTGGGCGGTAGCCTTGTGGTTAAGGATTTCAGCAGTTAACACAAAGGTTGCAGGTTCAATCTTAAGCAGGAGTGACTCAGGAATTGGAGAATTTCTGTAATCATAAGTCTTGAGTTCTTTTGCTATTGTTACATTAGATTACTGCAATGAAAGTTCTCAATAGAAAGGAACTAAATGTGACATTTAAAAGGATTGTTCACACAAAAATTGAATTCTGTCATCATTTTCTCACCCTCATGTCATTTCAAACCTGTATGATTTCCTTTATTGTGTTGAACACAAAAGGAGGCGAAATGTTTACACTGCTATGTATTTGAGAGCATATAATCAACAGGACCTGTAAAGCTCCAAAACATGAAAAGTATTGTAAAAGTGGCCAAAATTACCCTGCCCTTATTTACACCTTGTAGTAGGATGCGTTTTAGTCGGTCGGATCACAAGTAGACGAGGCAGACGCATACCTGTTTACACCTGGTGTTTAAATCCATCTCTTTTGTCCACTTTTACCCACTTCTGTTCTGATTCCTTCAAGGGGAGGGTCTATGGGCAGGTAAATGTGTGGGTTTTTTCAGATCTTTCTATCTATTGGACAAAATATGCTTGCACAGCTTACGTATTAACGTGCATGGAAACCAGCTTTCACGACAAAACCCACCAAAAAAACCCCACTAAAAACTAGCCCAATCGCATTTCAGGGGGTTCCCTCTGTAAAAATTGCATTCCGAGTGCTAAAATCAGCGTTTTGGGCAATGTTCCCCTGGAAAAATATGCATTCCAGGGGCTAAATATCATGTTATTTGGCATTTAACCAGCAAACATGAAAAACAACCCGTGGCAACAGTGATAAAATAGCCCAATTCCACGGGGAAACCGCAGAGTTGGCACTCTAACTAGCACTCATCCCATAATGTTTATATAAAACAAACAAATTCTAGTGGTATTCATTATAAACAACGTTTATTGTAAATGCTTAAACTAATTTAGTTAAAAGTAAAAAATGAAACTACCGGTGTAAGGGAAATGCACTTAAAACACAAATAAACTTGGGTTCACGTACTTCTCTCATTGACTAATCCATATGTGTTCTGGAAAATACAGTAAGGTATATTTGGAACAAAGTAAGAGTGGGTACATGGAGACAGAATTTGTTAACTTAACTAAAACTACTATTCCTTTAAGAAATCATTGTATAACCTTGCCTTGCAGAGAGAAGTACATTGCGAACACAGCTGAGCAGGAGTCCTTGGGCAAGGTGAGGAGACTGTCTTTGACCATCTGTCAAACCTCTCTGACTTATAACTTGGTTCCACCAGGTCATTCACTTGTCTTTATCTCGTCTGTTGGGCTCAACTTTGTGTTAGTTAAGAGTGAGGGGCCTGTCCTCTGTGATATTTCTGCCAAACCGCGTGGAGCATGCGATCAGTGTCACGCTACATCGTGCCAGTGTTAGAACAAAGCTTGTGTAATCATTGCCCTAATGTACAACCAGTAGACCACCCTCTCAGCACGGTGGAAGGAGAGACGACGGTATGCCAAGCTCTCTCGTAACTGCCTGTCCTGCCCTTTAACTGTTTACTACTGCAACTTTACAAGCTTTCTGAATCCATGAATTATGCCAGATTTGACTGCCGGCACATGGATACAATACATTTATTGGCTCAGCAAGAATTTGAAATTCGGATAAGGTGTCGAGGGGCCAGGTTTTTTGCATCGAAACATGCTTTGAACATATGCAAATGATTGTTTTATCTCCAATTAGCATCAGAACATGCAGCTCTAGACATGTTTTTCAAAGCTGATGAACATTGTGTCTCTGTGGACTCGCAGGTTCTCCGTCAGCAGGTGAAGCAGGTGCGAGAGAACCAGGAGCCCAATATGAGACAGATGAAGATGTGGAAGGACCTGGAGACGCTGTTGGAGTGCAAGAAGCAGTGCTACCTCAAGGCTCAGAGCCAGGCGCCTATTGGGCACGTCATCCAGGATGTTGGCAAGGATATGCTGGTTCTGTGATGCCATTTCCCATGTAAAAGTTGTCTCTCTGGTCATTATTATATGAATGATAATAATAGTAATAATAATAAATCAATGCAAAATAATGTTTATTTTGAATTTTAAAACTGTATATTAATACCTGACACAGTAACTTCCAATAAGTCCCTAGTCTCGGTTTTGACACGTCTTTAAGAACAGAGCTCCAGTCCATGTGTCCAAAGATAACACCCTACAAAGTGCTACACTTTAGATGCGCCTGTGCTCCAAGTTATTTTGGGAAACAACAGCCATGACCTTGGCCAGAAGAGCTGTCCAATTTAGGAATTCAGTTAGATCTCCTTTTGTTGCTCCGTCAGGGTAGTGCTAAAGTAATCACTCACTTGTCGAGTCATCAAACATTTAGTTAAAAAAAAAAAAAAAAAAAAAAAAATGTTCACTTTCTTCCTATGTCTTTTTCACTGTATCGAAAAGTAAGAAGACTGATAGGTTAGTTCACGTTGTATAATAAAATCATAAAACGATTTAGCGATTTATACCGCTATGCAGTTGTTGTATTGATTTTCTTTTTTTAACATTCTAATTTACTCTCTTCAGCAGTTCAGATCCTGTATACAGGTGCCATTCTGCTGGTTCTTTGTAGAACATCTAGTAAAGCTTTCTCTCTTTCTTTTTCTGTCTGGTGCATTCATTGGAATGTCATTGGAATGTCATTATTTGGATGAGAATAAGAAATCACCAAAGAACCCATTAGCATATATAAATTGATCCTTTATTTAAAAATGGATATAGAACTGCAGGGTGGTAATTCATTCATTTATTCTTATATTAATATAATAATATGCATAGGTCACCCTGAGTAGGTAGGTGTAAGTACTGCATCCTTGCTTACTGTTGCATATCTGTGTGTCTGCACAGTAGAATGAACATTTGGCAGCTTGAAATGATTTAATACTGAGTCAGTCTCATTCAAAATGCTCACATCATAATCACATTTTGATTTTCTTTTAACAACAATTAGAGTAAAATAGAAAAGTATTTAGTTTTACTTTCGAAACAGGTGATAAAAGAAAAGATCTAGTTTAAAATAATGTGGCAAGTTCTTAAAAATGTCATTTGTATCCACACTGATTTCATCTTTATACTGTTTTCTACTTATTTAAATTATTAAAATGCTTTTAGTTTAACATTGAATACATGTAAGTGAACATTAATCATTTTTCATGTTAAAAGTCATGTTTTTAAAGTAACTCATGTTTTCTACTTAACTGAACAAACATGGCTTAAAATCAAAGTTTTAATGTTTCAAATATTTTGTGTATATGTGTGTGTATATACACACACAATACACATACACATATATACTTTGTGTTAAACAGTATACTTCGATTAACTTGGCCTATTTGTTTTCAAGACAGTTACACGAAAAAATGACAATGATTGAGAGATTGATATGATGAGATTCATACATTGAGAACATCACAGCGAATTTTTTTATTGTTTTTTAAATGTATTTTTGAATAGATCTTTTCTCGGACCAAGAAAATGAGAGCTACATATACGCACTCAAAATACTAAAAAAAAATATATATATAAAAAATACTATAGGGTACAAAATCGAAATTGCAGGATAAATACACGTGCAGACAGCTTTCCAAGAACGCCGTTTACCTGTGGGTACACCTGCATTGAAGGGGCGGGGCAAACGTTATATCAGCTGCATTGACTGACAATCTGTTAAACCAATAGACAAACGTCTACTCAATATACGTCAGTACTGCCCCAGCCAAAGTCGATTGATTGGATGTTGACGGGCTCCCTGAACACTCGCTGTCCAATCAGCGTCCTCCACATGCGGCAGAGAGGCAGTAGTGAGTCTCCTGCGATAAAACGAGTAAACGCCGCTTCCATCACCACTGAACGGGAGAGAAGCACGGCGAAAGTGGTCGACCGTCACATTTCCAGGCAGGCAGAGGCTTGGACGAGGGCTGAATGTGATGTACTAAGCAAGGATCTTATCTTTTGGCATCCACCGATTCCCAGTTCTTTGGGAAACAACAACAACAAGAAGAAGATAGAAGAACTCTGTTTGGATAAGAATACTGGAAGGTGCATTTGCCCGTCTCAACTTTCTACATATGTTCTTCATTGTGTCCCATTGGATGTCAATGTATGTGTCATTCACAGGCATATCCGTATCTCCTTCTTTTTTTGTTTTTTTTGACCCAAGGCAGATTTCTTGAGCGGGATTCTATTCCAGTCTAACCATGGAGAACGCTCACACCAAGAGTGTGGAAGAAGTTTATAGTTATTTCGGCGTCAACGAGAGCACAGGACTGACTTTAGACCAGGTGAAAAGGCAGAAAGAAAAATGGGGTCTTAACGGTACGTCTGATACTTTTGTGTTCTTCACAGCCAGCGACGCCATACATACGCGTTGAAGTTGACATGAAATTGTTACATTTGTTGCAATCAGCCGGCAGGAGCGTTCGAAACAGCTGACGTCATCAAACACGCTTTATGGCAAGCTGGTGCAACATTCATTGTTTAAAAAAAAAAAAAAAAAAATCTAGTATCTGTTCTGTGCTACCTCTGTAGGGACTAGTATATTTTTCAATTTCACTAGTAACTGTTTATTAGGTACTAGTACTTATTGTTCAGTAACTTTCAGTTTTGCTAGTACTAAATTAATAGACAGTAGTAATGTATTCAAGATATTGATTAGTAGTATTAGTAGTCTTTCTGATTGCAAGTATGAAATAGGTACTGCAATCTAATAAGTGCTAATACATTTTGGATATGTTTAATAGCAATTATTGCAATCGAAAAGTGAATGAATAGTTAACTAGTAAAACTAAAATAAATTCCAGCAACAGTTGTACTACAGATCTCCATACAGTCAATGCAACATTTTTCAAATAGTTGCCAGTAACAATTTAATAGTCACTTGTCTTAATTGCCATAATTATAAGTAACACGCAAATAAGAGCTAGGAACTAATTGAATAAATATTAGTCACTATTGGAATATGTAATTAATGGTTCTAGTGAAATTGAAAAATCATTGATTAATAAGTGTTTATAGCATTAAATGTAGGACTGCAATGTACTAAAAATGGAAAAGTTGCAGTTTTGAAGAGCTTCACATACAGATGACAACACTATCAAAATGAGCCCCGTTCACACGGATTGGCGTAAGTGAATAACAACGCTGTATTGTTCATGCCAGGCCAGTAGTTGGCGATGTCACTTTGTAAAGAAACACTACGTTCCTATAGACTAAACGCGCAATACGCATATGTATGACGTCACAGTTGTCATGAATTCACTTTTTTGTTGTTGTTTACAAAACTTGCGCATTTTACGTGCCATTCATTTACACGACAATAGCGATTTGGGGGCCTGAAAACGGGTTTTTGTGAAATTGTGAAAACGGTGAGGTCCTGTGTGATCGTTTTGACAAGGCTGTCACCTGTATTTGATAAACGTAAAGGGAAAAACTTTTCCATTTTAGTACATCATTGTGGTGTAAACGGCAAGTTTTAAGGGGGGAATGTTAAAACAGCTTGCCATGCACATTTCCCTTAGCCTTTGACAAGGTGGAAGACAGGCACACACAGGCCCTTCCAGCACAGAAATGAGCGGAAAGACGCGTTTAAATCTCTCCATTTATTATGTTTCTGCAAAATCAAAGTGAGCATAGCTAAGGTCACTCTAGTCTTCCTCATCTTCCTTTCATCAGTTTAACCGAATCCTGTTTGTATGAAAATATTCCTGTCAGCAGCTGACTCAGAGCAGCTTACGTATACTTTGCACAGCATGTGCTCAAAGAAGAGCCAAATATTCACTCTTTTGCATTTGAACCAAATATTCATTCAAATTTAAGTTTTCTTCTCAGATAGAAGGTGTTTGTGACATGAAGATTTGTGACTTCTCAAATATTACAATTGGGTTTAATCATTTTTTTTTAATGTAAAGAAGACAAATTTAATCTTTGAGTATTAATAGGTACTTATAAGGTCAAAGGTCTTAATGTAATTGACAGTTGTGTTTTAGTCAAATCAATTTCTGTTCGGGAATGTGTTCATTGTCTGTTTTTGTAATGTTATACCTGTTTTTTTGTTTTTTTTCATATCCTTCAATAAACCACAGAGTTACCTGCCGAGGAAGGTAATATGCATTTTTTTTTTTTAAACTATAACATGATGTTATCATTGTTGTGCTGTTGTTATTCTGATGCCTTTTGATTTTGATGTTTGACAGGAAAATCTATATGGGAACTTGTCATCGAGCAGTTTGAAGATTTACTTGTGCGAATTCTTCTACTGGCAGCTTGTATATCTTTTGTAAGTACATTTCGATAACGTTTTCTGGCAGATTTCTGCAGTTACTTCTTTGAGCGAAAAAATCTTTTAGAGTCAATGGGGTCAGTTCAGCCACTTCTCAGATGTGATTCAGCACTGATTCATGTCAGGTGTTGATTGTTTTACACTAGAAGCAACCAACTGCGCTACATGCACTGAAATAAACACCGACTGAAGAGCTGTGAAAGTGAAGATGTCTTGCTAGCTCAACGAGTCTCGCACGCCTTGTCTTGGGTTACTCGCGGATCAGAAAGGCTAAACAGCTGAGGAAGCGGAACTCCTTAGGAATGGTGACAACAGCATTCATTGAGATTGAGTGTCTGTCACTAGCTGCCAAACAAGACGTCTTCGTGGTACATTGCGGTTTTACAGCCGAGGTGTAAGGACCTCTTGAATTAGCCAAGATGGTTTACCAACAAATAAAAAGACACTTGGCTGTTTGCTTGGGGACCTGAAAGTGTTGGATAGTCAGACGAATTCGAATCAGTCGAATTTTATGTATGGGCTCAGTGCTTAATGTAGTGGTGGTGTAGTGCAATGGTTAAAGATCTGCCTTGACGTATGAAAATTTGTATGTTCAATCTGCATAATTACCGTTGTCTGTATAGTAATTAAATTAAAGCGATTAATTCCTTCAAATTTACTTTACATATTAAACGTAGTTAATATTTTAACTAAAGGCTTTTACAGGATGCATTCATTTGAACAAAAATAACAAAAGTAAAAACAGTAATGCTGTGAAATATTTTTACAATTTAAATGAACTGGTTTGTGTTGTAACATGTCTTAATGTCATTTAATTCTCGAATGGCAAATTTGGATTTCCAGCAGCTGTTACATTACAGTCATCTTCAGAGTCACATGATCTTTATTCATAAAAATAGTATATATTCTATATAGTACAATATTATACTATGGCTATTACTACTTTTTAATATAATTTAATTCATAATCTAAACCAGAAAAGTAAAATGAAGATGGTTGATCATATTTTGGCTGCTGAGATGAAACTGGCTGGTCGGGTGGAAGTTGAGTGTTATGCCAGCTTCGCTCAGTGTAGTGATACTGAGGTGTTGGAGTCTGTGCTTTGACAGCTGTCTCGTAGTTGGCCGTGTAAGAGGGCATCTCCGCTGGCCAAATTAGGCCTCTGACCTTCAGTTGCAGGCCTCTCATTACCACTGACCAGTAACTCCACTGTCTCTTGAGAAAACAACCAAGATGTTGATTGGAAGGCTTCAGTCTCTACATTTGACCTCCATGCTATGCATGTAAGGACTTTTTATATGAAGCAGATCATGCAAATCTATTTTTTTTAAGGTGCAAACAAGTTGCTATAAAAGTCTATGCTTAATGTTATGAGGGAAAGTAAATGGATGTTGCAGCTTATTTTAGGAGTTCATATGCAATAATGTGTTTAAATGAGGGAAATAAAAGTTGTTGTGGCTGCAGTGAGCTGTAGTAGTTTTATTTCCAGTCATTAAATCGTGCAGCTGCGACTTGGCTTTGTCAGGTTTTTTTTTTGTTTTTGTCTCGACTTGTTTAAAATCATGCAAATCATTCTATCCAAACTCTCTCATTTGTAAATGGGTTGTTGAATTCATTACAAGAAGGCAAATGTCACTGGCATGTCTGATCTAGAATCTTGATCTACTGGTCTTGAAATATCCACAGGGTGTTTTTGAATGTGAAATGCTTGATTAAATCTATTGGGATGTGTTGTGACATGACTTTTCTTTTTCCCTGCAGGTATTAGCCTGGTTTGAGGAGGGAGAGGAAACAATCACTGCCTTCGTGGAGCCTTTTGTAATCTTACTGATTCTTATAGCTAACGCCATCGTTGGTGTTTGGCAGGTCAGTAAAGCACAGAGAAAAATCATGAATTTTGAATCATTACAGGCAAAGTGTATATCAAAGTGTATAATTGTAAAAATGACTGGTTTCTCACATCTTAAAGTCTCATTCCAAACTATAGTGCAAAATTTCCCAGTGAATGCAATCTACTTTTTTCAATTTTATTTTTATTTGCTTTATTCTGTCCATCTTAGGAACGTAATGCAGAAAATGCCATTGAAGCCCTTAAGGAGTATGAGCCAGAGATGGGGAAGGTGTACCGTCAGGACAGGAAGAGCGTCCAGAGGATCAAAGCCAAAGAAATTGTTCCTGGAGACATTGTAGAGGTCGCTGGTAAGCGTTGCATTTTATATTATGAGAAAGACAATGTAATCTCAGTGCCACTCTGTCCAGCTGCCGTTATTTCTCTGAATGCAGTTGTTAGTGAGGTCACTGCACTTATGAGTTGGTTTTATGAGATGACCGCCTCTCAGCTCTTCTGTCCCTGTATGGACCCCGTGTAAGCTCCATTATATGAGTATAGGTATTTTTGGTTGCACCTGTTGATTCTCAATGGACTGTGTGCGTCAGTCCTCATCACATGTTAGTCAGCGCTCATGCTCTGCCCAGAAGCATATCTATATCCATTGGACATTTGGTTCTTTTTTTTTTTTGTGATGCACAACAATGTTTTTGTTTTGTTTTTAAATTCTTAGTTACTTTTTACTTAGCCTTATTAATAAATGCATGTAGAGAATGATCCTGCATCCTGCTTTATAAATCTCAAATTTTAAAATCAATCAATTATAGGTTCATTCATTGAATAACAAAATAATTGGCAAAAAAGTTAGTGTGCAAGCTTTTCATTTAGTGTACATTTACAAATTATTTTGCATTTGAAAAAGTTTGCTTGTTAGTAGGGCTGTACCATCTGTGATTTGTCACATAAATTGTGATTTATATAGCAATAACTATAAAATAAGTAATTTTAATATTTCACTGTATAATAATGATTTATAGTGCAACTGTAAAATTACAATATTGATATTTATGGCTGCCCAATTGTTTTTTTTTTTTTTAAAAGCTACACCAAGCTTTTACTTTGTTAGAAAACCGCAGGGCGACTTTAAATCTACTCTTTTGTTGACAACAGACGGTTATAATCGTTTCTCATTACGAGTGTAATTAAATCGCTCCGTTTGCAGTGTGATCATCACACTTTGCGTCATGTCGTATTTTGCTTTTGTTTCAGTTAATTATGCATCCTCCGTTTCTGCTTTTATGAATCTAATGCAAGATCAAATCGGATCATATTGTCTTGTTGATGAAGCCCCTGGTTTCTTGAGATGGAAAACAAACCAAAATGAAAGCTGCGACGTGGTCAACTGATGCATGAAAGAACTGGCATTGTTATTAGTAATGTTTTAACCTTGTAACTCTCTGCTGATTAACTGGTGCTGTATTTTTTTTTGTGCAAAGTGGTAGATGTTATATTTAGCACTGATAGGCAGTTCAGATTATGGAATGGTTTAATTATAACTCTCAGTGACAATGGTGCAGATGACAGGTGCCGGCCCTGGGCTCTGAGCCCACCCCTTCTGCAGCGTCTCACAGAATTGCAGCCTGTGACGTCAGATATGATCCAGACAGACTGCAAAGTCACCTTGTAGAGGTCATTGTGGAATGGTGCCGTTTTGGAGTTAGTGATTAGCCGCAAACGTGGGTAATTTTTCCACTGATGCATTTTACGTTTCACTGTCTGAGCATTTGTCTTCTTGCAGATAGGGACGTGATAGCAGATTTGAGCTTTTTGGCTGATTCTATGGTGTGGTGGCATCTGTGCTGATCGTTTAAAGTGCTTTCCTGTGGTCTCTCTCTGTCTGTCTCTGTTCCTGCTGTGGGTTGTGAGCATATCGCAGTCCGAGCTTCCGCTCAGCACACCCGCTGCAGAGGACTCTCGGACTGTAACCAGTTTAGTCGTGAACAGAATTACAAATGATGCCAGCGGCACCCTGACAGCCTATCAGTTCCGCGCAGGGCCGAGCTCAGCATGTGGGCCACCTTGCAGTCGTCTCAGTGCACATCTGATGCTTTAATTAGCATAACTTTCAATGCTCTTTGATATTCTAAGCCAAGGTGCTTTGGTATATGACAACCACAGGTTTAATCTTGAGTGATGGCTTCTGTAAGGATAAGACTTGGTACAGTATATGAGCAGTTTAAATGCAGTGGTTTTTTTCAGTGTAAACTCAGCAATTTCATCAGTTTAAGACCCCATGAAATCTAAATTTGAGTTTTTTTTTTTATTTTAAATCGGTCTTCTAGCTTTGGGGCCATCTATAAACTAATGAACTTGTTAAGTTGCCTATTTTTGGCTGCATTGTATTAAATTTTAATGCATGTTCCTGTATTGTCCTCATAGGCAGGAAACAAAATTGTGGGAAAAATAAATTACATGTAACAGGTCACTTATTTACCTCTCCATCCAGCTTGTAGCATTAACAATAGAGCATGCTCATGGGTTAGATTCTCAGGGAATGCATGAATTGACCTTTTGAGACTGAAATTCAAGGACTTTTCAAGACTTCCAAATGCTTCACACAACTTTTTCCAGAACTTCAATGCTCAAAATACTAGCCAATTTAAATGTTATTTTTAAAGGCACAATATGTAATTTTTGCTGCAAGAGGTTGCTAATTCAAAACAAAGTCGTAGCTTGATGACGCCTTGATTTCGCAGAGTCATGAGTCTTCACGTGCACAGTCGGTGAACAAGAACCTGATGAGATTCAAGCAGAAATCATATATTCGTGGATGAGCTAATGTATTAAAAATTTATAAACATTACTGTAGTATGAAGCAGGCTGTGGCTGAAAGCCATTGGAGCGGAACAAAGCTGGAACGAGGCCGCTGGAGCGACACGGCTCGAGCAGTGGAGCTTTTATATTTCCTGCAGACGAGCGCTTCTGCTGCTTCCTGTAAAGCGTATGTGGGGTAACGCCGCACTTTGAAAGTCATCATGCTACTCTGTGTGTTTGCTCGGCGACTGCTATGAGACATTTGTTGCGCACTGCAGTAAGCTAGATCGATATTAGACATAGTAAAACATGGTACTCGAGGTAAATCAAGAAAACGAGATTTAAACAAAAAGACTTACTATGTTGAGCTATTTAATATAGCCAGTAGTGTACGAGTTGTGCAGAGAAGGGGGGTGGACCGCAATCATCCACCCCGTCGGAAGTCAGATGCAGGGGTTTTGTGGGGAAGTCCGCAATCCAGCTTCTCCGAGCTGCTGGGAAAACTGGGGTAAGCCTGAGGAGAGCCATCAAGGAGCTGGCAGAGAAGGCAAGCTACTCGTTGTGGCTACGGATGAGGGACAGGAACTGGGGCCCGGTGTACCCCAGTGAGGGCAGCTGTCCCCACAAGACACTGCCCCCCCCCCACCCCCACTGGGAGATGTGCTGGATGAACGGCCGTGAACGGCGGCTCCAGCTGATGACCCTGCAGCTGACCCAAGGTGCACAGGAGGAGGTGCGGCAGGCAGAAATGTCAAGCAGGAAAACATCACCTGTATTGAAATGATTGTTTTTTTTTTTTGTTGATGAATATATCCAAACAGTTGCTCACATGTCTAATAAAACGCATAAATCCAGGCTAATGGGTATGATGTCATTGATAGGTGACGCACGGACGCGGTTCGTGTCCTGGTTAAAACTGCTTATTTCTCTGGATTTAAACATTCTTGGGAACATTTGGGATAATTTAATTACACAAGTTAATAATATATATACAATACATATGGATGTTAATCCAAAAATATTACATATTGTGCCTTTTTAATGTAATGACCAAAAATATTAAGTCAATCTTTTTAAAGTTTTTTCCCATTTGTAAAACTAAGTTTAACACTTGGTGTGGAAATACGTTTTTATTTACTTTTAAAAATAAAAAGACATAATCACCTCTGGCAGGGGAGCACTTTTTGGCTTATTAACCATTTCCACTACCTAATATTTGTTTTGCTTTTGAATTTATATTTAGACATTATGAAATCACTATTGTAATCTATCCGGGTGGCATAGAAATCAAGTAGGAAGTGCGACGATTTTCAAAAATTCAAACAAGCATTGTCAAATGAAGTTTTTCTTGACAAGCATTGAATGAATCTCATTCATTTTAATTCAAATAACAATTCTGCATCTTCAAATAAAACTCAATTCAAATTTAAAAATTGAAACTGAATATAAAGGTTCTCAATTCATCATTCACAATGCACTCCCCTGATTGAAACTGTGGATTAGATAGAGATGCTCATAACGGAGCTGAAGACTTTCTTTAAAGGTCCGTGGCTTCAAATTACGTGGATGCGTTTCAAAGAGCTGCTTAATTGTGCTGCTGACTAATGCAGACCCATACCGCAAGGTGAGAATGACGTGTCTATTCAATTTCGCTCTAGCTGAGAGCTGATTCATGACTTAAGAGGGGCCCGATGGCACTATTCACAAGTGCGTCAACACTTTCCAGAACATAGCTGCATTTATCAGTATGCATATACAAAAAGCCGCTGTGATGAGCTATTTCAGGCGTATCTGGCCTCCAGGTAGAAGCGTGACCTCCGAACCCCTGAGCTGTTAGAGTTATCTATCCGCCCACTGTACGCGCACAGCCTCCTCATCTGCCCTCAAAGAGCGCAGAGTGCCCAGAACAAACCCAGCAAAAGGACCCTACACAACACCCACACAGGGACTAACCACATGTTCAGCTCAATACTAAACTAGTAATGGAGCATCCGAGATCAAGAAATAACATAATGGAAAGGAAGATGCAGTATATGTGCATGCATTCCAGCTGTCATATCATAAAGCACTTTAGTATCTTAAAATAGCTTCAGCATGCATCAATCAGCGGGGTAAAATAGCTCACACCTAACCCTTTGCGGGAGGAGGTCGGTGGACGGAAAGCAGTGCAGTTTTGTTTTAAGGTTTATGCCTCCAGCAGCTCCCCAGCAACACCGCACTGTCACGGCTTTCATTCCTCAGCTTGTTATAGCGACGCAGGACGCAGGGGTCAAACAAACATGCCTGCTCTTTACTTGCCACATGTCATCACAGAATAGCGATCTGATTGGCAGGGAACTGCAGAGCTGTGGGGGGTCGCGAGGTTGTTGGGTCAAGCTCAGAAATTAAACTTGTGTTAGAAAAGCTGAATTCTGTGAAAAAGAACAGTCATCATACTTGCACATTTTTAGGGGTGGCCATTTGAAAAAGAGAATCTACAATAGAGATAAATCAAGGCTGATAATCGGTTACTTGATAATGTTTTTTTTTTTTTTATTCTTTTCAGGAAAAAAAAAAAATTATATATATATAACTATAACTGTTCTAGTGCTTTTTGGATGTTAATCCAAAAATATTACATATTGTGCCTTTTTAATGTAATGACCAAAAATATTATAAGTCAATCTTTTTTTTTTTTCCCATTTGTAAAACTAAGTTTAACACTTGGTGGGAAATACGTTTTTATTTACTTTTAAAAGTAAATAAAAGTACTTTTTTTACACATTTTTAGGGGTGGCCATTTGAAAAAGAGAATCTACAATAGAGCTAAATCAAGGCTGATAATCGGTTACTGGATAATGTTTTTTTTTTTTAATTCTTTTCAGGAAAAAAAAAAAATTATATATATATAACTGTTCTAGTGCTTTTTGGATGTTAATCCAAAAATATTACATATTGTGCCTTTTTAATGTAATGACCAAAAATATTATAAGTCAATCTTTTTTTTTTTTCCCATTTGTAAAACTAAGTTTAACACTTGGTGGGAAATACGTTTTTATTTACTTTTAAAAGTAAATAAAAGTACTTTTTTTACACATTTTTAGGGGTGGCCATTTGAAAAAGAGAATCTACAATAGAGCTAAATCAAGGCTGATAATCGGTTACTGGATAATGTTTTTTTTTTTTTAATTCTTTTCAGGAAAAAAAAAAAATGATATATATATAACTGTTCTAGTGCTTTTTGGATGTTAATCCAAAAATATTACATATTGTGCCTTTTTAATGTAATGACCAAAAATATTATAAGTCAATCTTTTTTTTTTTTTCCCATTTGTAAAACTAAGTTTAACACTTGGTGGGAAATACGTTTTTATTTACTTTTAAAAGTAAATAAAAGTACTTTTTTTACACATTTTTAGGGGTGGCCATTTGAAAAAGAGAATCTACAATAGAGCTAAATCAAGGCTGATAATCGGTTACTGGATAATGTTTTTTTTTTTTTAAATCTTTTCAGGAAAAAAAAAAAATTATATATATATAACTGTTCTAGTGCTTTTTGGATGTTAATCCAAAAATATTACATATTGTGCCTTTTTAATGTAATGACCAAAAATATTATAAGTCAATCTTTTTTTTTTTTTCCCATTTGTAAAACTAAGTTTAACACTTGGTGGGAAATACGTTTTTATTTACTTTTAAAAGTAAATAAAAGTACTTTTTTTACACATTTTTAGGGGTGGCCATTTGAAAAAGAGAATCTACAATAGAGCTAAATCAAGGCTGATAATCGGTTACTGGATAATGTTTTTTTTTTTTTAAATTCTTTTCAGGAAAAAAAAAAAATGATATATATATAACTGTTCTAGTGCTTTTTGGATGTTAATCCAAAAATATTACATATTGTGCCTTTTTAATGTAATGACCAAAAATATTATAAGTCAATCTTTTTTTTTTTTTTCCCATTTGTAAAACTAAGTTTAACACTTGGTGGGAAATACGTTTTTATTTACTTTTAAAAGTAAATAAAAGTACTTTTTTTACACATTTTTAGGGGTGGCCATTTGAAAAAGAGAATCTACAATAGAGCTAAATCAAGGCTGATAATCGGTTACTGGATAATGTTTTTTTTTTTTTAATTCTTTTCAGGAAAAAAAAAAAATGATATATATATAACTGTTCTAGTGCTTTTTGGATGTTAATCCAAAAATATTACATATTGTGCCTTTTTAATGTAATGACCAAAAATATTATAAGTCAATCTTTTTTTTTTTTTCCCATTTGTAAAACTAAGTTTAACACTTGGTGGGAAATACGTTTTTATTTACTTTTAAAAGTAAATAAAAGTACTTTTTTTACACATTTTTAGGGGTGGCCATTTGAAAAAGAGAATCTACAATAGAGCTAAATCAAGGCTGATAATCGGTTACTGGATAATGTTTTTTTTTTTTTAAATCTTTTCAGGAAAAAAAAAAAATTATATATATATAACTGTTCTAGTGCTTTTTGGATGTTAATCCAAAAATATTACATATTGTGCCTTTTTAATGTAATGACCAAAAATATTATAAGTCAATCTTTTTTTTTTTCCCATTTGTAAAACTAAGTTTAACACTTGGTGGGAAATACGTTTTTATTTACTTTTAAAAGTAAATAAAAGTACTTTTTTTACACATTTTTAGGGGTGGCCATTTGAAAAAGAGAATCTACAATAGAGCTAAATCAAGGCTGATAATCGGTTACTGGATAATGTTTTTTTTTTTTTAATTCTTTTCAGGAAAAAAAAAAAATGATATATATATAACTGTTCTAGTGCTTTTTGGATGTTAATCCAAAAATATTACATATTGTGCCTTTTTAATGTAATGACCAAAAATATTATAAGTCAATCTTTTTTTTTTTTTCCCATTTGTAAAACTAAGTTTAACACTTGGTGGGAAATACGTTTTTATTTACTTTTAAAAGTAAATAAAAGTACTTTTTTTACACATTTTTAGGGGTGGCCATTTGAAAAAGAGAATCTACAATAGAGCTAAATCAAGGCTGATAATCGGTTACTGGATAATGTTTTTTTTTTTTTAATTCTTTTCAGGAAAAAAAAAAAATGATATATATATAACTGTTCTAGTGCTTTTTGGATGTTAATCCAAAAATATTACATATTGTGCCTTTTTAATGTAATGACCAAAAATATTATAAGTCAATCTTTTTTTTTTTTTCCCATTTGTAAAACTAAGTTTAACACTTGGTGGGAAATACGTTTTTATTTACTTTTAAAAGTAAATAAAAGTACTTTTTTTACACATTTTTAGGGGTGGCCATTTGAAAAAGAGAATCTACAATAGAGCTAAATCAAGGCTGATAATCGGTTACTGGATAATGTTTTTTTTTTTTTTTTTATTCTTTTCAGGTAAAAAAAAATAAAAATTACTGAACTAAAGCTTTCTCCATGTAAGATTCTTTATCAAACGGTCACCCCAGAAGTATGTTCTTGTATGAAGCCAGCTTCGATTCACATTCACAACAATAGTATTGACAGGTAAAGTAACTTAATATAACTATTGTATGCTTAACAGACTGCACAAAACAAAGATTACATTTGCAACAATTTAGATTTTGTTTTTAAAGCTTATAAGTAAAAAAAAAATCATTTGATCATTATGTCAGAAACAATAAAAAAAAAATCCATTATTAAAGTTATCAGACTTGTCGGATATCAGTTATCGGACACTTACACCGTTCTTGGCCGTTATTTTGATGTTTATCAGTTATAATAAGCCAGTCTCTAATCTACAAATCACTGGTTTCGATTGGCCACTCGGAGAAGTGTGGTGTGAATTATTGGACCCCTGTTCCAGCCCCAACATTGATAAATGGCTAGTATCTCCTTTACTCTCATTCATATTAACTCAGCCATTTGTGGATTCTTGCTGACAGCCTGGGGGCATCAAACACCTGCCGGCCCATGCCACGGTGATAGGCGATGGTTACCAGGTCCAGCAGAATGTTGCATGCCACCCCGCCTGGGTGCTTGAATTCCCAAAGCACAGACTACGCTGATGGGTAATGGTAAGGCCAACGTGAAAGCATTTGCATGAAGGGAAAAAGGGGTGGTACAGCATGGGCACTTCCCTATAAGGTCAACTCTCTGAGTGAACAATGGGAACAGCTGTTAGACCTGGACCCCTTCCACTCGACAGTCGACGGCTGCAACAGAGTTTGAAAAGTTCACTGTTTTTAAGTATTGTTTATGCCTCTGACAATCAGCAATACATAAAATGTCTTTCAAGACAAATTGACTGATCTTAGATGGAACAATCTCTAAAAGGTGGTTGACTAGACAAGCACTATGTACTCATCCATGTAGAGTATGAATGATATAAGGTTATTTTGTCTTTCAACAACGAAGTCTAATAGCCCCTCCCCCTCCGCTGTGTGATTTAAAGTTGCGACAGTTGAGTGCATAAAGTGTCCAACATCCCACACTTTGTTTTTTAATGCATTATGCGGGAATTTAAAGTGTACTTTTTCTTTTTGAAGTTTTCTGTGGGAACACACTACTACACTATTTATACCTAATGTCATAGAATAGTGCATAAGTATGCAAACTGGATTGGACCTAAGGTCTGTGTGTTTGATGTTGTTAAAGACGCATAAGCACATAGCTATATTCTGTTTCAATTCATATATTTGAACTGAATTTAATTTGAAGTAGCAAACAAGATGCAGAACTGTGATTCGAATTTAAAATGAATGAGATTCAATTCATCTTTGTCAACAAAAATTTGCTTTTACAAATGCTTGTTTGAAAGTTCTGGATTTTTTTTTTTGTTTGTTTTGTTTTTTTTAAAGCTTTTGAAAATTCATATGAAAACCCATACAACTGAACGTTGTTTATGGCACATACGTTTTTTCTGGTTTCCAAGACAGTGCTGTTTCATCTGAGATGGTTTATAACAGGGAATTCTGCGCTGGATCTCACGGCGACGTTATTAATTGTGAGGTCAATTCAAACCCTTCTATGCAATTATTTTCTCTTATATTCAATAAATTAACTTTGTCTTACAATGCATTACCTATGTTGAAATTTCTTTGAATTGCAATTCCGTATTTTCTCTTCCTTTCATTGCAATTCTAATTCAACTTATGTATGGCCAATTCAAATTCACACACTTGAGTTGTAATTAAAGCAGCCAATTTTGCCCAACCCTTGTTGCATTACACCAACTTTTGAACAGTTATGTTCTGTAACATCATCTTCACTTCTTCACCTCCAAAATCATGGTTTGTCCATCAGACAACCTCATGATCAATTCTTCAATGATCAGAACCTCATTCTTACAAGTGATATTGGCTGAGTTTGTTCGTTCTCTTGTTACCAGTGAACAACGCTGGGTGAGCTTCTGGGAACTGGACCTCATTGTGTACATTCGTTCCCTATTTAGGTGGCTGAAAGTGGCAATTGAGCTCCATTTAAGTCTTTCTGAGAAGTTGTCACTGCCTCGCGTCCGACCTTGCTGGTGTATCTCCTCACAGATCGTGGCAAAAGGACAGCCTGTTAATCCACAGCGCAGAGATCCTATTGCATGCACATGTGTGGTGATCAGTGCCAAGGCCACACAGCATCCATTGTTGTCATGCCCTGCCCTTTTTTTTGTTTTTTAAATGCTGCCACGCTCCGCTTACTGGCCGGGCAAATTCCCCTGACTTTCTCTGATGGACATGTTAATGTTTAACATGAGCAGATCAGTAAAGACACACTTTTATTAAGTACTTATCCCACCGAGTGTAGCCTAGGGAAGCTTATCACAATCATGCTCCGCAAAGCTGCTATTGAAACCCATTGTTATAAGTTATGAATACTTTGAGAGTGTAACACCTCTCAGTTGATTGACAGCTGGGGGGGGGGGGGGGGGGGGGGGGGGGTTGGGGGTTAACCCTCTTCCTGTCAGGCGCAGGGGCAGCTGCTGTCATGTCTTTAAACCTGATCAGTGCGTCGGCAAATATATCAAAATACTTTTCCCATTTTTGGTGCGGAGCATTGTTCCTCCCCATGCTATTTTCTTCTCTCACCCACAAGGGTGCAGATGCATGTCTGTTTTGTTCTCGATGGGTGATCTCTCTCTCTCTCTCTCTCTCTCTCTCTCTCTCTCTCTCTCTCTCTCTCTCTCTCTCTCTCTCTCTTCTCTCTCTCTCTCTCTCTCTCTCTCTCTCTCTCTCTCTCTCTCTCTCTGGTTCCCATTTTAGGTTATCTCATGACTGTGCAAAAGGGACTACTTTATCTGATTAAAGATCATAATTTGATTTGAGTTCGTCATGTTTCATCTTGCCAAGATTTTTCATCAGTCAGTGACAAGACATTTAAGGTTATGCTTTCTGAACACTGTGTTCTCTGACACTTGCAATGATGCAATGTGTGGATAAAACATGCAGTTACAATACTGCAGTTGAACAAAAAAACCAACACAATACAGTGTACATATAACATTAACTGTTGATTTGTTTACAATTTTTCTAGTTTATGTGGAAATGTCTTCAATAATAGCATAACACATTACACATTTTACTCTTAAGGACAGTTTAATTGGCAAGAACGGTAATTACAAAGGTATAGTTCTAAAAATCATGTAAAAGAATAGATAACGATATAGAGAAGCTGTCTTTGGGATCACTTTCAGAATTTTTTTTTTTTTTCCAGCTGTTGAACGATAAAACTGACAGCCAATCAGAATCCATTTAATTTAAGAGCTTTCGCAGTTAAAGTTAAAGGTTAAGGTTAAAGTTGTGCAAATGCAGCAAGAAGAGCAAAAACTTATTGTACTGTACACACTTTGAAACCACAGTGCGTGAGTTTAGAATAAACGGAGCGTAATCGTTCATTGCTCTGGAGGCAAATATAGTTATTGTTCTTGGTCTTTTTAATGGTCCTTAAGACTTTGTCTTCTGTAAAAGACAAAACAAGAAACAGCATTTTGATAATTATTAACTATTTGTCCTTTAAAATGACACCTGGTTAAAAAAAAACATTGACTTGCATGTTATATTCTATAATTTTATGCAAGTAAGAGACAGTCACCTATGTATTTATTAGCAATTTTAACTGAGTTTGTGTCTTTTCTAATGATTTAAAATTTAAATATTCTAAATCTGATCTTATTGTTTCCATTTTTATTATCTAGTGGGTGACAAGGTACCTGCCGATATCCGTCTCTCTGGTATTAAGTCCACCACACTCAGAGTGGACCAGTCTATCCTGACAGGTAAGTCAAGTCACCTGTATTTATGTAGGGCTTTTTACAATTCAAATTGTTAAAGCAGCTTCACAGTAATAATTGGCAAATATTTTTGGCTGCACTGCAGCTCTTAAAGAAAATTGTTGTTATCCATCTTAAATGAATTCACTAAAAATTAAGTTTAGAGAAAACAGTGATGTAATTGTCCAGTTCAGTTCGCATACAATGGTGTCAATGCAGGCAGATCAACTAAGCAAGCCACAGGTGACAGCGGCAAGGAACCCAAACTCCAACAGGTGACATCAGGTGACCAACAGTTCTCTTGCTATCGGCAAGCAGGGCTTGATTATGATTCAGGCAGCGTTAGAGGTCCGTTTGGGATCGCAACAGTCGAAATATTTAATCCAGTTCCATCTAGTTGAAGATCGTATTCATCACCCTGGTTTGGGACGGATTGTTGGGAATCTGTGCCACTGGCTGTCGTGTTGGTGAGGCCTTCACGGGGGAGGGTCTAGTTGAGACAATCTCTACTGACACTTGAGGGCTGCATTGTCATCGTGTCTAGGCGCAGGTCCTCCTTCTGATCTGGATACAGCCCGGATCCGGCCCACTACGGTAAACCTCGGGATAAAGAATTTGCAATAGACGTCAAGGACTATAATGTGTTAAGAGCTCACTCAGGAACTGGGGAGCCAAACCATTCAGTGCTTAAGAAATTAGCAAGATTTTAAAATCTGTACGATGTTTAATAGGGAGCCAATGCAGTGTTGACAGAACCGAGGTCATGAATGCCTGAACTAACTGTTTGTTATTGAAAGGATATGTTGTAGTTTAGATATATTTTTAAGATTGAAGAATTCCGTTTTACAAATGCTAGAAATGTGGCTTTCAAAAGAAAGATTGGTATCAAAGAGCACACCCAGGTTCCTAACTGATGAACACTCAACAGAGCAGCCATCAAGTGTTTGATACTATTCTAGGTAACCAAGTGTTTGGTTCATTTGTGGGTGTATCATCTATTTTGGCTGTGGATTTTACTTTTCTTTTTTTTTTCACCCACCTTACAGGTGAGTCTGTCTCTGTCATTAAGCACACCGACCCCGTGCCAGATCCTCGTGCCGTCAATCAGGACAAGAAGAACATGTTGTTCTCGGTAAGAGAATAGCGCTTTACACAATACTGACTATTTCAAAGCATTACAGTGATAAACAGAAACAAGTTGGTGATGCAAAAAGAATTCAATTCTGCTGTAAAGCAGCTCTAAAAAGACAATAGCAAACAGTCATTCAATTGAAATCAGTTTAGTGTTGATTCGGTTTTGTTCAATAACTGTGTAAAATGAATCAATTTTGCAATAAGTTCAATTCGTCTATAAAGGAACTCATGAGAAAACCAAAGATGTCGTCATCAGCTCAATTCAGTTCTCATCCGCTAGTGTCACTGCATTCAAGTCAATAATATTGCAGAATATTATGTCCCCTACTAAGCAAGCCAAAAGGTGTCAGTGGCAATGAACCCAAACTCCAATTGGTGACAGAAATGGAGGGGGGAAAAAAACCTTGGGAGAAACCAGGCTCCACTTTAGTTGTCTCTTAATTCTTTTTGTTGCACATTTAAATGAACCATAAAATATATTTCTTTTGCATTTCAGGGAACCAACATTGCTGCCGGCAAAGCCGTGGGTGTGGTGGTGGCCACTGGTGTAAACACAGAGATCGGCAAAATCCGTGATGAAATGGCTGCCACCGAGCAGGAGAGGACACCCTTACAGCAGAAGCTGGATGAGTTCGGCGAGCAGCTCTCAAAGGTCATCACCCTCATCTGCATCGCCGTGTGGATCATCAACATCGGCCACTTCAACGACCCCGTCCACGGTGGCTCCTGGATTCGTGGCGCTGTTTACTACTTCAAGATCGCCGTTGCTCTGGCTGTGGCCGCCATCCCTGAAGGTCTTCCCGCCGTCATCACCACCTGCCTGGCTCTTGGCACCCGCCGTATGGCCAAGAAGAACGCCATTGTCCGCTCTCTGCCCTCTGTGGAGACGCTGGGTTGCACCTCCGTCATTTGCTCTGACAAGACTGGCACCCTCACCACCAACCAGATGTCCGTCTGCAGGGTGAGCTCATCCTTTAGCAGTTTAGTCATCCTAGGCTTTGTATAGTGGTAATAACTCCATGAACTGGCTTGACGAGTGTGCTGTTGACTTGTGAAGCGGGAAGTTGTGGCAGAGTAGCCTTCAGTTGGCATGATTTGCTACTTGCTAAATGTGAATACAACCCTAAGGGGCTGTTCACACAATGCGTTCCATTCAACTTTGCTACTTTTCCACTATTTTTCGATGTAAACACACACTTCACGACCATCTTTAACCGTTGCGCTCAAGTCTCGCACATGACACTGCATTCTAAAAACACAGCGCTCCAGTTAAAAGAATTCAACTTAAAAAAATAAAAACTTAAACGGTGAAAACGCTTTCTGTGTGCACCAGCCCTTGTCTTGGAAAAGATTGTAAATTTGTTGCGTATATCAGCAAAAATGTCTTTAAAGGGGGACCTTTAATCCCCCTTTAAAGACATTATACGTCTTAGGTGTCCCCAGAATGTGTCTGAAGTTTCATCTTAAAATACCCCACAGATAAATTTTTTATTGATTTGTCAAATTTGCCCCATTTGAATGTGAGCAAAAACACACCTTTAAATGCAAATGAGCTGCTGCTCCTGGTCACTTTCCAGAAGAGGGCGACACTTTAAAACCTCACGCTTCGGTTGCTCAACAACAACAAAGCTGAAGAAAATCACCCTAACCCTAACCCGAAATACAATTGTCAGTAATATGTTCAGCCTTACATTGTTCAAATCGTAGTCGGACGCTGATGGAGAGAAGAAGTTACAAGAGAAGTTACAACTTTTGCCATCATGTTAATCTTCAGTGCAAGTCCAGTGTTGATTTGACCCTTGTTTGTGAAATGAGAGCATGGTAACACCACTACTACTAGAACTCTTCATCTTCTCTAAAGCAGCCCAACATGGCCTCCTCACCCCCTTTGTTGCATGTTCTCAGGAGCAGGGTTTAAGTTTTAGGGTTAGTGATGACACTAACCAGGGAAGAAGCTTGTTGTAGCCCTTAAACAGAGAATTCTTTAAAAGAAAATATTTGCATTGAACTTTGAGCGTCGAAACTTTGCAGAGGTTGTTTGTCAAATAGCAACATCAGTTAACTTTTTTTCGACAAATTCTTTCAAGACGAACAGCATGCTTGTGCACTCAGCTAACAATTGGAAATGGAATCTTGAAAGAAACAGTTCACCCAAAAAATGGAATGGTTGTATTAATATACAGGTTTGGAATAACATGAGGTGTTAGATATGTTATAAGTGATTATCGTTAAAAGGGTTTTATCATTTATATGCGTTTCAGATGTTCATCATAGACAAGGCAGAGGGGGAGAAGTGCTCACTGACTGAATTCACCATCTCTGGCTCCACATATGCTCCTGAAGGAGAAGTGTGAGTTTTCTCTCTATCTACTAAAACAGAAGCTGACTGCAGTACATATCAGAGCAGTTTATTCATCATTCTGTTTGGTTGCTCAGGTACCTTGATAACCGAGCAGTGAAGTCCTCCCAGTATGATGGGTTGGTGGAGCTGGCGACCATCTGTGCCTTGTGCAATGATTCCTCTCTGGATTTTAATGAGGTATGTTTACTAATTGTCCTTACTTGGGGTGGAAAATGTACGCAAATATTTATCACTATACATTTATAATGAATATGAAAATGAACATTCATGAAGCTTACATTCTCAGAAATATCACAATATACACAATTCTATGAAAAAACTCTGTAAAAAAATTATGAAAGGTCTTTTATCATATTGCGTGTATTTAAATGTGTGAACATTCTACAGATTAAAACACATTATATATGATGTATGAAAAAAATATGATTTGTGTGGATGTGTAATTAGGTGTAACACTGTATATCCAGATGTTTTAAATTCCTTTTGATAATTTGATTACATCTCTAACCATGTTTTCCAGCAGTAAAACAATGAGAAGATTTAGGAGAAGGTCAGTTCCTCACATGGAGGACGTAACTTGATAAATGCAAATCTCTTTCAGGCTAAAGGCGTTTATGAGAAGGTTGGGGAGGCCACGGAGACAGCTCTGACCTGCCTAGTGGAAAAGATGAACGTTTTTGACACTGACGTCAGAAGCCTGTCTAAGATCGAGAGAGCCAATGCCTGCAACTCGGTAAATATTTGTATAATCGGTAAATAATTATGCAAGTACTTGTTCAATCATGATTTGATAACACTATATGCGTTTGTGTGCAGGTGATCAAGCAGCTGATGAAGAAGGAGTTTACACTGGAGTTCTCCAGAGACAGGAAGTCCATGTCTGTGTTCTGTTCCCCAAGCAAGAGCAAATCCTCCTCCTCTAAGATGTTTGTCAAGGTGCAAACCGGATACTCGTTTGTTATATACTGAGTTATGGTACTGCTGATGCTTTGATCACATTACTAATCTAGACTGTCTTCCTCAGGGAGCCCCAGAGGGAGTGATCGATAGGTGCACGTATGTGCGCGTGGGTGGATCCAGGGTTCCCCTGACTGAAGGCATCAAGGATAAGATCATGTCTGTGATCAGAGAGTACGGCACTGGCCGGGATACCCTGCGCTGCCTGGCGCTGGCCACCCGCGATACTCCTCTGAAAAAAGAGGAGATGATGCTGACAGAGACCGCCCGCTTTGCAGATTATGAGGTGACTGCTGTACTTTACTAGTCTTCGTGTCATACTGACATCGTGTTTATGCGTCTAGATGGCTATCTAGTGACATCTAGTATCTAATGAAGTATATTTGTCCCACTAACTTCTTTACTATATTAGCTAACTACCTAGATGAATAAATAGTTAACTGGCTAAATTGACAAATAGTTAATGATAAATTGGAAGCTAGTGAGATCTAAAGATACTTTATTAGAGAGCAATATGTTACTAGATAGTTTATGTCTAGTAAAATATCTAGCTATCGAAAAGTCAATACAACAAATTAACTGTCTAATAAACCAGAAGAAACAAAAAAAAGTCTCCCAATCAACCTGAATTCACCCTAGTTATCTAACAAAGGATCTAAACTCTCTGTCTAATAATGTATCTAGCGATCTCATACATTTTCTAATATATATCCATCTGACTAGTTAACTAGATAATCCATCCATCTTGCTATTTAGCTCTCTAGAAAGCTAACTAGCAAATAATGCATTTTAACAGATAGCTTGATGCATTCTTGCTAGTTGATCTAAAAAAGTATATAACTATCTAGCTATCTAGCCATCTCACACATTTTCAAATATTTATCAATCAAACTATTTCGCTATCTAATAGTGATGGCTTTCTAGACAGTTAAATAGCTAGATGGATTATTACTATTAAAGCCCCGATATACTTCAAACGAAATCGAAGAACAAACTGATGTAACTTCATTTCGAACAAAATCAGGCCAAAAAGAATTTTATTTGGAGTTCGTTTTGGAAGTTTGAAATGGCTTGCCAAAGTCCGCTAGTAAATCTCTGGCCAGAGATTACTAAAAACAGCGAATGCGTCGAACACCTGTTTATGCGTACGAGTCAAACTTTGCGTTCGACTGACGTACACTAGCGTACGCGTAAAAAAATGAATAATTAAATACCCAGGGCTTCATAAATAAGTCGTGCCATTTACAGAGTTAAAGAGGTCTTTATCCAGCAACACTAGTTTACTGATATCAAGGGTTTTCCCCCAGAATTCATCTTAGATCTTCTAATACAAAAAGGATAAGTTGTGCTGTACTGTCACGGTCTGTGGCCTTTACGTAAGGTAGGAGTGCGTTGAGGCTCCCTAACATATTTAGCCACAGTATCTAATAAAGCATCTTTGTCTAGCTGTCTCAAATCATCTATCATTTGTGCTAATGAAGTGGAAACCAGAAAGGACCAGATTTGATAAGGTTTTAAGTTTATCCAGCATTGAAAGAAACACATTAAAGTTTTTCTAAACTTTCTTCTCTCCATCTGCCAGTCTGATCTGACCTTCGTGGGCTGCGTGGGCATGCTGGATCCTCCTCGTACAGAAGTGGCCGCTTCCATCAAGCTCTGCCGCCATGCTGGCATCAGAGTCATCATGATCACTGGGGACAACAAGGGCACGGCCGTGGCCATCTGCAGACGCATCGGCATCTTCTCGGAGGACGATGACGTCGACCGCATGGCATTCACGGGCCGCGAATTCGACGACCTTTCACCTCACGCCCAACGCGAGGCGGTCATTGCTGCTCGCTGCTTCGCACGTGTCGAGCCTTCACACAAGTCCAAGATTGTGGAGTTCCTGCAGGGCTTTGACGAGATCACTGCCATGGTAGGTGGTCATAATAATGGATGGTAATTTAGCTCAACTGTGATTTGTTGATTAAACCATTGTCTTTGCAGACAGGAGATGGTGTGAACGATGCCCCTGCCCTAAAGAAGGCAGAGATTGGCATCGCCATGGGCTCTGGCACTGCTGTGGCCAAGTCAGCCTCGGAGATGGTCCTCGCTGATGACAACTTTGCCACCATTGTGGCCGCCGTTGAGGAAGGCAGAGCTATCTACAACAACATGAAGCAGTTCATCCGTTACCTCATCTCCTCCAATGTGGGCGAGGTGGTCTGGTCAGTCCGTCTTTCAGATGCCAGTGTTTATCTATGTATTTTTAGTTCCGTTAAGGTTTGTGGTACATGTTGCTGATATGAATGACTCCTCCTCAGTATCTTCCTCACCGCTGCCTTGGGTTTCCCTGAGGCCCTGATCCCCGTCCAGCTGTTGTGGGTGAATCTGGTGACTGACGGTCTGCCCGCCACCGCTCTGGGCTTCAATCCCCCTGACCTGGACATCATGAACAAACCCCCCCGCAGTGCCAAGGAGCCCCTCATCTCTGGATGGCTCTTTTTCAGATATCTTGCCATTGGCTGTGAGTCGCAAACATTACCAGTGCATCCTTTGATTGGACTATAAGAGCATTTACAGTTCAATAGAATTTTGCTTGAATGTATCTAGCTTGGCATCTAATAAAGTGTCCATTATTACTGGTCTGTTAATTCTGGTATTAACTCGTGCTTCTTAGGTTATGTGGGTGCTGCGACTGTAGGAGCTGCAGCCTGGTGGTTCACTGTTGCTGAAGACGGTCCAATGATCACACTTTACCAGCTGGTATATATCTGTTTTTAAAAATGGTTGTGTGAACTGTGCTTACGGCTGTAGATTTAGTTACACTGAAGTCTTGATACGATAACATGCAAAATTGAATGATAATAACTAGACTGATGTTGAATTATCTGAAATAATTTGAATGCCTTGATCATTTGTTTGACATTCAACTGATTGCAGCACAATTTTGGGGTTCTTAAGTTTTTGATAAATATATAAAAAATAATAATAATAATAATAATAATTTTAATTTATTTAATTATGATTAATGTGTTTTTAGAAGAGGTCTGTCATACTCATGAGAACTGCATTTCTATTATGAATATTGTGAAATTCCAAATTTAAGACAGCAGTAAAAATATTTATCACAATCCCATCCAAATTAAAGGTTTGCGTTTACATAATATACATAAATATACACTTGTATTTAAGGTGTGTGTGTGTTTAACTATACATGCGCATATAATATGTATATATATGCGCATATGCGCGTGTGTAGTTTTATTTTATATATATATATAAATAATATAAAACTAAAATAATATATAAATAAAATAAAACTACACACGCATATATATTAAAATGTGCATACTTATTATGTAAACACAAACTTTTATTTTGGATGTGATTTTATCATTTGACAGCACTTTTTGTCACGCCAAAGCGGAACTTGAAATTGTGAAAACTGAGCAGAACTGTGAAATTTAATTAAAGTCTTTAAATACCAAACAAATGAATATTTTAAATCTAATGTATATTAATTATTGCATAAGAATAATTGTCACCCCCTTTTTTTTTTCCAATATGTTCTAACTCTTTCTCTTCTTCACTCTCTCTCGTCCTCTCAGAGTCATTTCCTGCAATGTTCTCCTGATAATCCTGACTTCCAGGACCTGGAGTGCCACGTGTTTGAGTCTCCCTACCCCATGACCATGGCCCTTTCTGTGCTGGTCACCATCGAGATGTGTAACGCCCTCAACAGGTCAGTCCTCAGAACGGACCGCCGTCATCCACATGACATTCAGGCTCATTCGTGACCGTGATTTAAAAATTTGTATTTGTATTGAATCCGAGTAAACGTGTCCCCCTCCCTCCTGCAGCTTGTCAGAGAACCAGTCTCTGGTGCGCATGCCTCCCTGGGAGAACATCTGGCTGCTGGGAGCCATCTGTCTCTCCATGTCTCTGCATTTCCTCATCCTCCATGTGGAGCCGCTGCCGGTACAGCAACCATTCTGATTTATCTTACCATTTGCAGATTATTAAAGGGATAGTTTACCCAAATAATGGATATATTTAAAAAAAAATATCCTGGCTCTTCCAAGTTTTATAATGGTAGTGAACGGGGGGCGTGATTTGAAGCCCAAAATAATTTCATCCATCCATCGTAAATATAATCCGTATAGCTCGGGGGGTGGGGGTAATAAAGACCTTCTGTAGAGAAGTGATGGGTTTATGTTTAAGAAAAATATCGACAAAGTAAAATAACCAGCTTAAATGTGCGTCGTTTTTTTTGCACGTTTTTAGAATTTGTGCATTTTGCCATTTCCATCCAGCGTTAAAATAATAAAGGACTGGGTTCCCAAAAAGTTTGCACCTGGAATGACTGGTCTGGTTTTAAGAAACGTTTTCAATAGTGTCTCACTCCACTTTTAATTCAGTGTCTGAGTTTGGCTTCTTTTAGCTTGATCATTTTAAGCAACAGCAATATGAGATGCTAAATGTTTGATATTGCAAATCACTGTTTTATTTGATTTATTTTTATCAAATTGTACTGCCCTACATGGAACCGTGCAGATCAGGCCCGTTTGTCTGCATCATTCCATACTTTTCTTTGCTCCACAGGTCATCTTCCAGATCACCCCTCTCAGCGTGGTCCAGTGGATGATGGTGCTGAAGATCTCATTGCCTGTCATCCTCCTGGACGAGCTGCTCAAATTCATCGCAAGGAACTACCTGGAGCCCGGTAAAGACCTGGACCAGGAGCCCGACAAGAGAGGCTGGTCCCTCTCTGCATGCACCGAGGGTGTCTCCTGGCCCTTTATAGCTCTGACACTCCCCCTAGTGGTGTGGCTGTACAGCACAGACACTAACATAACCCAGCTGTTCTGGTCCTCCTGACTGATCCCAGAGCTGCCATCAAGCTAACACGTGACTCCAAATAACCAGAGAAGCAACATTAACAACGAACATTTACCCGTTCACGTTTGCACATGCATCCAAGCCTTGTTTGAATTTTTATAATGATTATCCTCATAAATGGCATATTGCTGTCAGAAAAGAAGTTTTTTTTGTTTTGTTTTTTAACATTCCATTTTTAAGCACATTTCTTATGGTTTTTGTTGTTTTTATTATTATTATAAAAGATGTATATTTTCTCAGGTCCCTTTATGGCCTTGTTTGGATGTTTAAAACACGGAGATGAAATATTTATCAGATTGCTTTCGATATTTTTGGCTCACAGCTCTAGATGTCTTTTATAGCCTTTTGGGCCAAAAAGAACGAATGTGCATTTTAGGTTATATTTAGATATTTTCCACTGTAACGTCACCCATGTCATTTCAGCTTCCTTTCCTCGCTTTGAAGCAAAAATGATTTCCTCTGTAAAGTAGTTCGCAGCTACCTCAGTTCTGTCGGTTGCTTTCTTAGGACACGTTTCCTGACTTTCATTTTGTATTTTTGCTCGATAGAAGACTAGCCAAATGCACTAGTTCCCTTGTTCTAAAACACTAGCTGTTCAAAAAAAACAAATGTTGAAACTGACAGGTTTGTTTTTGAACAAACCCTCTGAAGCAGTTTACTTTGTGTTGGATGTATTTATAGGGACGGTATCGTGATTATAATATTATAGATCAATTATTTTTACTGTAATGTATGTGTATATACTAGGTGCTTAAAAAATAAACAGCACAACTTATCCTTTTTGTATTAGAAGATCTAAGATGAATTCTGGGGGAAAACCCTTGATATCAGTAAACTAGTGTTGCTGGATAAAGACCTCTTTAACTCTGTAAATGGCACAACTTATTTATGAAGCCCTGGGTATTTAATTATTCATTTTTTTACGCGTACGCTAGTGTACGTCAGTCGAACGCAAAGTTATATACAGGTGTTCGACGCATGCGCTGTTTTTAGTAATCTCACAAACATCTTTTGTATTCTTTCACGCTAGACTTTTAAAAATTGTGGGTACATTCTAACCTAATTCGCACAATCTCTCGTCTATGTAGGCCTCCATCATCGTATCTGTAGCTTGCATGCGTTCCGGTCTGTTCTGTTTATGCCGTTTCTCTTTGACTACTATGTGAATCGAGGTAATCTGGGGTGGATAAACTAATTACTGCAAAAAGATATACATGCGCATGTTCGACCTGTATGCAAGTATACGCGGTTACAAAAATACTCCTCTGATGATGAAATTCGCCTCTGTACGCTGACCCTCGCGTACGCGTAAAAAGTATACTCTGGGCTTTAGGGGTCCCGGTTTTTTTTTTTCTTCCACTCTAAACCAGTTCTCTTGTAAGTCTTGCTGCAGGTGGCCACCAGACATCATGCATGATTAAATTCGACGTATTAAAACTAATCGTGTTGTCCTGTGTGCATCAGAGTGAGTACCGCTCACATAATTCTGAAATACTCATAATACACCATCACAATACTCATATTTGTTTGTGCTGCTGACTGATGTAATACACACAATTATGTGCAATATGTTTATAAAGGAAATCCTGTTTAATGACTGTTGCAGACACATGACATCACATTTCTGTGTCTTTATGATTTGTACTTCAGTTATTTGATCAAATGTGTCCTTATTTTTATGTCTTTCTCTCTTTCTCTTCAGCTCGGGACGATTGAGCCAATCTGCTCTCTATTCCTAGCAGAACCTGAGGTTTTCTTGACTTTAGTGCATGTGTTGTTTTGAGCAGCTCCACACATCTTTCTAGGCCTGCATGTCAACTGTACTAAAACTTAATTTGCGTTAGTTTAGGAAAAAGTTCAAACATTAGGAGTGGATAAATAGCTTATTTGAAACCTGATAGCCCAGATCAAACCCGTCTGATGCCAGTGAAATTTGAAGAAAAAAACAAAAAAACACTTAAATTGTAACATTACAGCAGTTTTTCATGGTGCATGTCCCCTTATGATAAACGTTTGTATAGCGCTGCAATATTTAATTTGGGAAAAAAAGATGCCATTAGTGGAAAAGGCATTGTTTTTTCCCCTCAAATCTTTTGTGAGATATGTAAAATAACCAAAAATGATTGTTCTTGTTGCTTTGCGCAGGGATGTGCAATATGTTTTAAAGCCGAGGGTCATTTCAGGTGTTCGGTGTGTGTGACAATGAGAGACAGGCGGTCTTTTACAGCAGTTCCCATGACAACTGGAAGGCGGGTGCTGCCAAATCAGTGTTGTAATTATCACAATGACTTGTGGTTAATAAAATGATATTACATGGTTGCACTGCTGTTTCTTTTCACTGGCATTGGTTGATGTATTTTGTATTGGTAAAACATATTCTAGTTGCTAAAAATGAAGTCCTTTTTTTTTTCATGCCATGATTTTAATTCCAAACGTCTTATTTACACAATATAGAAACATTAAGACAAACACTGCACACAAAAAAAAGCACTTAAGGCTACAGAAATTGAATTTATGATTGCATCGCTTATATGCGCTTGTAAATTTTACAAAACTTGTCAAGAAATGTCTGAGTTATATTCACCCCAAAACCAAAAGAACTGCATAAATAAAAACTACTTTTGCGCTGTTTACATCTCAAATAAAAAATCCGCACTGCATTATTGTAATGGAAATCGCCATTGAGAACGAGCATTAAAGAAAAGTAAAATGACAATGCAGTAATGAAAACTAGGGTGAACAATGAAAAACGATGTGAAACCCCAAAGGATTACCAACAGATCCTTGCGAAAGGATTTTGTGGGATTGTGGTTGATTTACAGAGGCATTCTTAGAGGCAATCATCACTTTTACGCAAGGAAAAAGGCTTGAAAGAGAATGGAAAAAAATTAATTTGACACATTTATTAATATAATGGGGCCGACAGCAGAGTTAACTAGTCCTGTACAAAACATCAAAAGAGAAGCATGATATTTAATTAACATTAATACACTTTTAGAAAATATTGTTTATTTAGACAAACACCTGCAGCATTGCATGTTGAAATATGACCACCCTGTCCGTTTCCTGTGTGTTGGCCTGTTAGTTTCTGATCTCTGTAGTGCTGTATTCTCATCTGAGACCAGTTATATACTGACAATACTAGAAAGACAGAGGGCACAAATCCAATGAACAGTAAATGTCCGTGATTCACCACCAGAGGGCAACAGTGAACATAATGGAAACTTTGTTCACTCACATCAAAATGCAAGAGTGTGGATGTTTTCTTTGAAGTCTGAAGTGCTCAAGCGCTTGAGTCTCTTAGAGAGGGTCGAGGGTGGAGGGTCACTGCATGCCGAACCACTGTTCCTGATCGGCCCACTGCGCCGCCTCGCTGTCGCTGCCCTCCAGGTCTCCCTCCTCCCCGCTGCCCTCCATATCGTCGCCGTCCAGCTCGACTGTGGCATCTGTGGGACTTTCCTCCTTCTCCATCTTCTGCATGCCCTCCAGAGACTTCTGGTCATTTGGATCGAGGCTATGGAGGAGAAATAGAACAATCAGTTCTGCTCGAGTTTCTTGTTTACGTGCAGTGGAGAGGAAATGACGCTACCTTAGCGCTATACTGTACTGGTCCATGGCCTCCTGATAGTCATTAACAGCTACGAGAAAATCCCCCAGCATCCTGTGCAGCACACAGTCGCTCTGATTGGCTAAAGTGTTTCGTAAAAGTGCTATTCCTTCCTCGTACTTCTGTTCTCGACCTGTAATGAAAATGAAGAAGGTGTTACACAGCAATATATCAGCTCTTGAAGTTAAGACATAACTATCCATGTCTTAATAACAATAAAAAAATAATCCAAAAAAATTCTAAAAGATACTTTTTGTAACTCAACAATGACTTTAAATTGTGGGTAATTTGATGTGCAATTAATCTTGATTACAAAATGTGTAATTAATTAGATTAACAATTTTGAATCAATTGATTAATTATATATAATATATTATTTATAAATCAATATATATAATTATAGAATATATATTATATTTAATGTAATTAATATATAACTAGAAATAAAACAATAATATAACAATATCATATTATTATTATAACAGTAAATCAAAATAAAATACATTATGGGCACAGTGAAACAGATAAATC
This sequence comes from Opsariichthys bidens, assembly GCA_037194245.1. Taxonomy (NCBI): domain Eukaryota; kingdom Metazoa; phylum Chordata; class Actinopteri; order Cypriniformes; family Xenocyprididae; genus Opsariichthys; species Opsariichthys bidens. The sequence continues at coordinate 16,781,251 of CM074288.1, read as the reverse complement.
AATACTAATAAAATTATTATAAAAACAATAATAAAATTAATAAATAGAAAAAAATACAAATAAAATAATAATAACAATAATAATAATACTTTTATTAATAAATTAAAATAAAATGAGATATTATGGGCACAGTTTTGACATACTGAGGAGCTCTGCTTTCTTTACGACAGCTTTGATATAGTCAGGCCGCTGAGCGAGGGCTTTGTCCAGCAGAGTCTTGGCCTTCTCCTGGGTCATGGGATCTTCCAGACACACTGTGGCCAGTATGGTGAGAGTTTGGGCGTTCGCTCCCAGCGTCTTGTAAATATTGTTGGCCATTCCCATAGCCTCCCGGATACCATTCGATGCAAGATAGCAGTCAATCAGACCTGAAAACATGAGCAATAAAAAAAAGGGCAATGTCTAACTAACCTTTATACAACATTCAAAAGTAGGTCAGACTAAATCCAAGAACACAATAAGAGTTAGATCCAGCAAATAAATAGGTTTAATATCTGAAATTTTTTGCCACACAAAACCATGAAAGTCTGCATTAAAAAAAAATACAAAATGTGGACAGAATTTTTCCTAAAATGTAGTGTTGAAGGCTGTGGATTTGTTTCGATGGCTCTATCTGTTTTTAGTTTACGATGCTGACGGCCTAAAATCACATTAAAATTGTGACGAAAAGGAAGTATTTCATATTATGACAAACATCCAAATGAAACCGATCATCGGAAAAAGAAAAAAAAAAGTAGGCCGCGGGTTTTTTTTTTTGCTGATTAAAAAGGGGGCGTGGTTTAAGGTGGACTAAATGGGAAAAAAAAAGAAAATTTCAGCATGTCACCAGAGACACTGGATATTGATTGAAAATTATGAGGTAAAAAGTTTTTAAAAAAATAACTAATTGTTCAATCAATAACATGCGTTTAGAGAACAGAAAGTGTCATTTTCTTAAACTTAAAGTGGGGAGTTAGCTCAGTGAGTAACTACTCACTTGTAACGCACCAGAGACCCAGGTTAAATCCCCACCAAAGGGCAACTTCTCACTAGTAAGTTGCTTTGAAGTCTACCAAATGAATAAATGTAATGTAAATTTCAGAATCATAAAATCTTCCTCGCCTTCGTAGCAGTCCAGACGGCAGGGTGCCAGTCTCATGGCTTCTCTGAAGTGTATGATGGCTTCCTGCACTCGACCCATGTTTCGCAGCGCAACCCCCTTCAGGAGGAGCGCCTGCACACTGTTGCTGTTCAGCTGGATGGCTTTAGCTCCAAGATAGAGGGCGCGAGAGTAGCGCTTACTGTAGAAACTGTGGCATCTGAGGAAAAAATATTTGAACCATCTTTTTAATCTGAAGAAGCTTCAGACACATTAGGGCTTTTTACACTGTGCTCAACCCCGGGTTATCGTCGTTCTAAACCCCACTTTTTACCCAAGTTCTGACACGAAACTCTAGATGGCGCAGGCTGATAGGTCCTTAACTCAATCTGATTGTAATCACCTCATTCTCTATAAGGCGCAGCTGATTGGTTCTTGCTTTATCAGTGGCCTTTGAGCTCACTGCTCAACCTTCAAACACTTGGTTATCAACCTGGTCAGCAGCAGGGTTTCATAACCCCCGGGTAAAAAGCGGTAACCCTCCAGCTTCCCCAGCTCCACCTGTATAGATCTGCTCCAGGTCATTCATTTAAACCTATATTGTACAGCAGTGTCATGTATGTATCGGCACGTCCCACACATGCAGAATCTACACCACCAAGACCAAACATTTCAACATTGTCATATGCATTAAGACGCCAAACACTCCAAGAGTTGTCATGACAGAATTGTGATTTAGAAGCAGGGCTAGCACCTCTTTTTACCTGGGGTTATGAAACCCTGCTCCTGAGCAGGGTTAGCACTGCTTTTGCGGTGTTAACCACACATTGCCGTGTCAAACACGCGCAGTGTGAACCAAAGAGGTGTTAGAATGCTTAGAAACCAACAACCAATCACGTGATGGAAACACCAAACAGTATGCTATGTTTCAGCGATTGAGGGGAAAATGTGAAACGGTCACAGAAAACACGACAATTGGTGTGAAGAAGAGACATTTTCATTCCTACCTTTATAGTCTGAAAAGTCCATTCAGTATAATCTTGAATATATGACGATGTGCAATACTAGAGCCTTTGCGGAATCAATTCACGGGCTGCATTCATCCAATCAGTGACACTGACATCGCAAATAGGCAAACAAGGACGTTAACCCAGGGTTTAGGAATGTACGGCGTGAAACGGCAGTTTATGAATACCCAGAATAAACCGTGGTAAATTATGAGCAACGAGAAGCAAGTTAGTCCAGGGTTTAGAATGACCCAGGGTTAACTTTCAAGAGTTAAAAGCCCTATTAGGAGAAAGTCAAACTTACCCAGATATGACCCAGGGCTCTGCATGCTGGTCAGATATGTTGAACAGCCGTCCTCCGAGAACCTCGACATCTTCTAGATGACCCTCCCTGGCCATAAGATAGCCGTATACATCCATACCTACAAAAGAGCATGACACTTTAATTCTAACCAACAAGAATCATCAGGCAATGCAACTATTGGTTAATGCCACATACCTTTGATCAGGTAAGGGTCAAGCATCTGTGCCTGCTCAAACTTCAAGATGGAGTTCTTGGTGTCTCCTGCTCTGAAGTACACGTCCGCCAGGGTGACTAAAAGATCAACGTTATCCCTCAAGAGTGACTTCTTCTCCAAAGAGCTATGAGGAGAGATGTAGTCGTCAACAGAAGGGCCGCAGACATGAACGATACCTCAAATTGTACTGAGGTGAGCGGTTACTTTCTAAACATGTTATGTTAAATCGTATTATATTTTATTACATGTTGATTTTTCCATGTAAAAATAACATTATAATATAATAAAATATAATCATCGTTATTAAAACTAATACAAATAATCTTGCTTAATTGAAGTAACGCTGAAATAAAATAAAATATATATATTAGATAAAAACAAACTCTAATGAAAATGAAAAATGTTGCTTTGGCAACTAACTGAAATAAAATAAGTACTAAAATTAAAACTGAGAAAATAAAACTAAATATAAATATTTAAAAAATACTGTTAAAGACAAAATTACTAAAAACTAAAATTAAAAAGAAAGCATTTATTTTTTATATTTTTAGTTAACTCAAAGATATTAATAAATACCATAAGAGTAGATAAATAACACAACAGTCAATATAATATAATTATTATTGTTAACAAAAAAATAATGCAAATTATCTTGGTTAACTGAAATGAAGGTGAAATAAAATAAAATAAAAATATTAGATGAAAACAAACTTAAAAATGAATGAAAATCAAAGTTTTTTTTTCAACTAACTGAAAAAATAAGTACTAAAACTAAATAGAAATAAGCTTAACAAGACAAATTTACTAAAACGAACTAAAATTAAAACAAAATAAAAGCAAACTCAAAAATAATAATAAATAATACAATAATAACAACTGAGTACAATATAATAATATTATATATAATAATATTTTTTGATGACAGTGGTGGCTAATACCAAGTCAAACTATTTTTTAAAAATAAATACATAAAACATTTATTCACATAAAGATTTCTACAAAAATTGGCCAAGCAACAGCTAAGATATTCAAGCTGAATTAATTAAAGAATTTCACCAGATTGTGTTGATTGCTCTCTGATTGTCCCCTCCATGTATGAAAGCATGTGCTTTAATCCAGACAGACAGCCAATCAAGATTCGGGATGCTCTGAATCACATCCATCGTCATGGAAGCGACCTCTGCCCCCTTCACCGACAGAGACAGAAGCCCTGCAGTGGATCAGACAAGAAGGATGCTTTAATGTTGGGTTCAGAGTGAACTTTAAAGACAAAGAAAGGACAAAGATTCTGTATGCTTACGGACCAATAATTGCATCAAGAGCCAGAGGACACTGTCTCAACACCTCCTTGTAGCTCGTAACGGCTGAACGTTCCTGACCGGCCTTTCTGTAAAGATTCGCCAGCATCATGTTGATCTGTAATTGAAACACATAGAGTTAAACAAATGTTCTCTTTTACATGTTAATGATAATGTTAGATTGTCAGATTCACACACAGAGACAAATGGAAACACACCTTTGGCGTTCTCTGGCGTGAAGGGATCCCGTCCAGCACTGATATGGCATCTTTATCCAGCTTCAGAATAGTGTAACACTCTGCGATTTTATATTTCACTTCAATCTCTGATGGCAAGTTCTGTAGTCAATCAACACACACTTGGTTGACTAGAATTAAACTTCATTTAAACAGATATAAACATTAGAAATAATGCAGGCATTACAAAAATCACCGTGATAACCATAATTTCCACCAAAATGCAACAGCAACTACGCTTCTTAACAAATTCTGTGAAATGATAAGATAATAGAACAAAACATAATTTTAGGGGCCAGTAAGATTTTATTTGAATGAAATTAATACTTTTATTTGCTGCTATTTTGAACTTTCAATTCACTAAAAAAAAAAATCTTAATAATATCCCCCAAAATATTAAGCAGCAGAAATCTTTCTTAAGCAGCAAATCGGCATAATAGAATGATTTAAGGATCATGTGACACGTGTAATGATGCTCAAAATTTACACAAATAAATAGTAACGGTTTTTTACTGTTTTGATCAAATAAATGCAGCTTTGGTGATCAGAAGAGACTTCTATCAAAAGCATTTAAAAATCTTACTGACAAAACTTTGAGCGGTATAGTAATATAATACATATTTAATGACCGTACTGGCTGATATCAAAATTAATAAATAACTGCAGCAACTAGAGCTGGGGAACAAATATTGATTTCTCCATTTTAAAATTTTTAATATGGATATTTTTCTAACAAAAAACCCATCGCTTCGCTTCAGAGGGCCTTTATTAACCCCCTGGAGCCGTATGGATTATATTTATGATGGATGGATGCATTTTTTGGGTGCATCCACTCACTACCATTATAAAAGTAGAACTAGGATATTTTGAATCTGAAAGAAGATGGTCACATACACCTAGGATGGCTTGATAATTTTCAGTTTTGGGTGAACCAAGCTTTTAAATATTATAAAAACCTCTTTGTGTGTTAGTTTACAAACCAGTAAATTTTAACTATACAAATGTGAAACCAACGGACTCGCGGTATTTACAGCATTAGTTGAAAGAGAGCTCACCTGTGCCTGCACTGCAGATGTTGTGCCACCTGTGCTGGAGGGACGAACTTTAGATGTTTTGCTGAGCACTTTCTTCTGCTGCAAAGCCATGTTGTACTTACAGGCTGCGTTCCTGTACTCTTTATCGTGGAAAATGGCATCGGCGTGATACACCAGCAGCTGGTACTTCTGAGACGGAGAGAACAGCTCCCTGAAAGAGAGACACACTTGTTGGGTGACATACTGCACTTCAGTGACAACTTGATTTTATCCAAAAGGGTTAAAAAAATGGACTTCCTTTAAAAAAAAAATTACAATAAACAAGGACCGTAAAAGTCGATGGATATTCTGTGGTGTTAAAACTAACCTAACCAAGACGATTAAAAAAAATGTTGTTTCGATAAATTATTTTGGAGAGGGGTTCACTCTGCAACCCAGGAGATAATAGGAAAACGCTGTTGGATGACACAGACCTCTGTTTATAACCCTCATATTCCTGGCTAAGAAATATATCCTATTAAAATGGTCTACATCTCAGGTCCCAACGATCTCCATTTGGATTTCTCAGCTGTCAGCTTTTTCTGCCTTTGGAGAAATTGATTTATGACCTTAACCATTCACAGGACAAATTCAGGAGCCTTTGGGAACCTCTCCAATCCTTCCTACATAAAATTTTAAATTTTAATTTGAAGAGAGTTATGGCTTCTCTTGTTTTGACCTATGTTTTTATATATATATATATATATATATATATATATATATATATATATATATATATATATATATAAATACATAAATGTGTGTATATATATATATATATATATATATATATATATATATATATATATAAATACATAAATGTGTGTGTATATATATATATATATATATATATATATATATAATATTTTTAATAAGATACATTTGTACATTACATTTAACTTGCAATGCCTAGGGTTTGTTTGTTAGTACTATTTGAAAATACTTCATAAAAAAATAAAATAAATGAAAATAAAAATAAATGTTTAGATAAATTAAAAAGATGTCTTAAAAAAATGTCCTTACACAATTTTAACAATTACACGTTATTTGTTTATTATATCACATGCCCCGAAAACTATGCTAGCTTTTAAAATAACAGTAGTAAAAATATGTCTTAAATAACGCCTTTTATGAGATTATTTTGACTTCGCATGAGCTCGTTTCTGCCTGCTGCGCATCTAACAAACAAAACGCAGAATTTGAACAGCATCAGTGGACAGAGCCACAGCTTCTGTTTACATGCTAAAAACTCACGGGTTGTTGGTGCTCATGGTCAGGAGTAAACTACTGATGATCCGGACATTAGAGTGGAGTCCGGCCGCTGCCATGTCCCGCACATGATCGATCACATTCATCTTCAGACAAATATCTTCCGATCTAAAATAAAAATTGTAGTTATATATATACGTAGCAACACAGCGGAAGATGTAGCAGTGGTGAGGAGAAGAGTTTTTTAAACAGCAGGAAACGATGCGATTTCAAAATAAAAGTCTGAGGGGGAAATTATTTGCCAAACAATTAAAAGTCTCCGAATGTTTTTGTCAAACACTGTTATTTTCAGATATTTTGTTGAATTATTTGGAAATAATTATATTAATCGTGATTAATTTCGTCTATTGACAACACATAGTTTTAACCGTAACAAATCCGCATTAGGTTTGAAAAGATTGGTGCTTTCTGTAAAAACGTTAGAAAATAGTGAAAACTTTCGTTTGTGTAAGGTCTTTCTATGGACCCAATGAATAATCACTGTGTTTATATATATATATATATAAAACACATTTTGTTCACATATATGACAAAGTACTTTAATGCAAATTTATCTTTATTCACGCAGATTTTAATAACTTTTTTTGTCTATGCTGTCCCCTAACCAGAACAAATGAATCCCGCACAAACACAACAGACACTGATGATATGTATATTATTTTACCAGGTTTCACAGGGTTATGTGTACAGAGGTACATGTCAGTTGTGTTTTATATGCAACTGAATCATCATCATCATGTTCAAACAGTGGAGATATGTGGTCTGGGGTCTTTGGAATTTTGAAATCAATTTCAGTCCAATTTGCAGGTGTGAACAGGCAGGCTCCTGCCGTAAGCGATGTTGAAGGGGTTCAGGCTCATATGTATGTCCACTTCAAACTGTTACCAAACAGCTTTTAATCTTTGTTTCCCACAATCAACTTAAAAGTGCACATTTGATCACATCTCACAACAACAGAGTAAATCTCTCTGCAAATGTCCATGTAAAATCCTTTTAAAAAACAAAAGGAAAACTGCATTATATAAAATGAATCACATCGACACCACTTCATGAACAGCTTCAAGCACTTTGATAAAGTAGGTTTTTGATCACTGCGATGGCTCTGGGAGATCTACAGAAATATGTTTAGTACAGTATTGTTGTGCAACGTGAAAAACATTGAAACGTGCCAGACAAGCAACTCCTAAAATCTTTCTTGCAACAATCACACTGGCGAAGCGGGCTTCCTACGCAAGTGGAGCTCATGGTATGGTACCAAAAGCATATTGTTAATCTACGCACATAAATATACAAATACACATCAAGCAGGTTTAACAAAACAATGAGTTTCCCTGATTATTAGCAATTAATTGTAATTGGAAGACAACTGATTTTAAATAGGCCTCAAATTGCTGTAATGAGAAGTATGAATGAAATATAAACAGCATATGACAATGTAGCTGTTATTTGAACGTGATGCACATTATTATGATGGCATTATCCTGTTTGGAGAATTTTAGTGAGAAAATTCAGCAACTCAAATCCAAAACAGCTTTTTAAATTCAGCCAGACACTGTTAATCTTGCAGAATAAGAAAGAAAATCCTGATAGTGCTATTAATAACTGTGGTTGTGTGTCCTCATCATGACCTTTTATCACACGTGCTTAAAGCTGTTCAATCCAGCAGCTAAACATACAGCAATCCCCCTAAATCTAAAGAGTCTCTATGTGCATTTGTTACATACAAAATAAATAAATAAAAATATCAGTCTTCAAGGAGCTTCAACATCCAAAGTGCCCACTGAGGCATCAAGGTATTAGTTTGCAGTTGGGAGTCGCAGTTGTTTTTCCAGATTGCACTGCAAACATCCTGATTTGGAGTCCGTACCGGAATATCACCGTAAATCTCAGGTTACAACCGCAAACCCGTAATCTCATGTATCAGAGTCATGTTTTCCATCTTTGTGCACGGCACTGTTCCACGTTTCAGATTTACACACAGGTTCAGACGCAGTGCAAATACAAAATAAAATCTAATCATTTAAAAAAAAAAAAGTTTCTGTAAACTGGAACAGAAATACAGTATCGTTTACAGTCTCGTAGCTGCCATTACAGTAACTTCTGATTGCTGTGTCTTGCAACTTCGGAGAAGGGTGGCTTTTAAAAGCAGTTTGTTTGACTAGCCCGAGCGAGCTATGTCTTTTCCTCTCGTTCTGTTTTCCGGCGAGTGATGTTTCGAGGCTTGATCTTCAAAGATAGCTCCCACAATGCCTCCTCAGCTAGATGGTCACTGAAGTCGTTGAAGAAGGAGACAATGTCGTCGTTGTGTTTGAGGTCATAGTGCCTAAAGAAAAAAGAACAAGTCACACAAAACTCTAACCCATCTTAATGAGAAGACATATATGTTTAATTATATTATTTATATGTTATATATATATTTATATATTAATTATATGTAAATATGTTTCATACATAGGATATAGGTTAATGTCACAAACCAATAATGTAATAGCCATGTTTTGCACGATCCAATACATTTCCAATAGATAACATTGGAGCAGCAGCAAATATCGAAGTTTGTGCGCTTTAAAGCCTTTAAGCACATGCGTAAAAAGGTATTATGTTTAGCAAGCCTGTAAAACATCTCGATCATAGATGGAAAAGACCATTTACAGCCAATACAAGCAAATTACCGTAGGAAATATATGGTTTATGAAGCTTTTTAACAGTTATTGAGGGTCAAGCAAATCGCAAAACGTTGGTCTTTGAAATAATCTCCAATATTTAACAATCCATTCGATGGACAGAGGCAGTCCTAGAGGCAACGTTGCTCAGAATCAGGAGTTCTACCTTGTGGTATGAGTGTCATGGGCGTGTGCGAAAAATCACATCCTTTATGCAAGTAAAAAACGTGAAGGCGCCCCCTGGAGGCCGATTCCTTTCGAATTTCAGCGGGTTTCGTTCTGATCAGCCTCCATTAACCTTGTCTGATAGCTGCTCAAACTTTACTGGCCGTCGTTTCTCGAGATACGTGAATGTCCTAAAGATAGTCATGCAAATTTTCAAGTCAATCAGGCTTCAGGTTGTGTAGCTGTAGTCAATTTTAAGATTCCATGTTATAGCGTCACCAAGTGGCTGGTCGCCATGTTCTTTTTCACTCAACCACAGAGTGAGCTCTTACATATGTGTGCCGAGTTTGGAGAAAATATCTCATTCTGTTCACAAGTTATAGCCATTTTAGTAAAAGTGGCGCCAAAACGTTTTAGTTTTGGCAGCCCTTAGAGCCGGAGTTGAAATTTCAACTTTTCAAATTTCAAATTATTTGATAATTATTGTCAATCAGACGTTGTAGACAGTGTGAGTACTACCAGCCCTCAAAGTTTCAATGACTTACGGTTTGGTCTGCCCAATCACTTTTAGGGGAGAATGCTAATCCTTGGAAATTTTAACAATTAAAATAAAAATAAAAAAATCATCTCCTTTACTTTTTGAACATTTTGTTTTCACTATGATTATGGAAGTTAAATGCATTACGAAAGATGTTTCATGTTGTCCAAGTACTCACACTTGTTGGAAGCGCCTCATAGTGTCCAGGATATTGAACTGCTGCCAGCGTTTGGAAAAGTTTATCTTTCCATTGATGAGGTCAGGATTCCCAAGATGCACAAAAGTTAAGTCCTGGAGGATGAGACCTCTGTATTTTGTGGCAAAATAGGAAAGTTATAAACAAAATTTGATATTTGAATTACAATATATATTGTGCATTTTTTTTCTTTAAAGTCACCATGAAATCAAAATTCATGTTTTTATGAATATTGCAGTATTTATTATACATGATTTATCTGGGCACATCATTATATTTTAAAAATTCATGTGCCTTATAATCTTTAATCAAAATAACTTCCTCTCCCTCTTGCAGTGACATGTTCTCTGGTGCAAGGGCGGGACATCCAGTCCCCCACATGAGATCGACCAATAGCAAACCACAACCATCTAATCAATTCCTGATAGACAAAATCAAGTCCTGCCCTTCATTTTTTTTCTTGTCAGAGAAGCCATTTCACATTGGCAATAAGGAAAGAAAAGAAAAGACTCTCACAACTTCCATTTCATGGCAACTTTAAATGTTTAACATGTCCTTACAGATACGGTATACATGGAGGCTCCACATCCGCTAAAGCTGCTCTGTACGCCCGGAAGGAGGAGGAACTGTCAATTAAAGTGCAATATTCCTCCAAACCCTGTGAAGATAACATAGGGTACAATGACGATTGGCTGAGAACCAAAATAACACAGAGACAGGAATGCATGGATGTGATTTACCTCTGACGTTTGCTTCTGCCATTCGAGTCTTCTGATAGGCGCTGAATCCAACGCTGATAATATTGCCAAGTAAGAGTTGAAGTTATTGAGTTTTCTTAAGTGCTATAATACAAAAGAACATGGGTTGAAACTTTTCAATAGAAATCAAGCCAATCAATCAGATTCAATTTGGTAAATTACCTTCATAATTTTGATGAACTTTAGAAGAAGTTTTTCCCGATCCTGGGCTTTCTCCTGCTGGATTATTAAGGACCGAACCCTTCAAAACATATATTAAAAATACATATAATGTACTGTATCCTCATTAACATGTCCATAAAATTTTTTTCTCCATCAGCATAAGATTTTAGGTACAAATGTATATTAATCACTCAAAAAATCGTGTATCGTTTAGGTAAGTGTTCACCTTTTCTTTTTCACCTCTTTATTCGCCTTTACTAGTTTATTTTAAATGGTCCTGCCGTGAACAATTCATTTTTATAAAAACAAATATTCTTTGACAAACTGCCAATTTAGACACTGTTTATATTGTATAAGATGTAATATGGACCAGATTTTATTCTGCAGACCAAAAGTTTGATTTCATAAGACTAGGTTTCACTAGTTTTTGCCACGTTCACACTGTCAGTTGACAATTGCATTTACTTACAGGTAAGTCTCGAAATGTCCCGTTAACACAGCAACAGTAGCGTCTTGAATTTTGTCTGTATGAACGTACAACTGGAGTCAAGCCTGTTTTCCTTACCAGTAACCACAGCGACAGTGACACGGAAAAGTCTTATCACTTTTGACACAACTAGAGTCCAATTGAGCTGTGAGTTCATCCATGAAATCTTCTTTAGCTGACAGCAGCTTGAGTCTCACATAGAACACACAACAAGAGCTCCTGTGGTCTGGATCTGAGTTTGTATGTAACCGAAACTACACACGAAAACCCGTAACACACACGTAGATATGCATTTGTGCACCACAGAAGCGGGTCTCTCTCGCTGTACAGTCCAGTTCAATCTGGTTGTGTTCACACAGCGCAGGTTTTTTCGAGAATGCGGTTGCGAGTCCTGAAAATGTATGGGTTTGAGTTCGGTTATACAATGCGGTTGTCATTCCCGTAAATAACGGAACTGTGTGTGAACGTAACCGGACTTAACGATATTCTGTTGCTGTGTGAACGTGGCCTTAAACTACTGATGTTTCTTTTCATAAACATCAATGATTTTATGCTATCTTGAAAATCAGAGCATCATACCAGTATGACATGTTATTGAAGTGTTCAGTAAACTGCGTCAGATTGGGGCTCTTTTCCTCATTCTGTTCCTTTGCCCAAAGTAACACCTCTGGGATCTGCAGACAGACATGAAACACGTTTTGGAAAACTCTCAAATCTTTAAAAGGTAGAAAGTGTGTACTGTGTAATGTAGAAACTGTACCTCTATCTTATAAAACAGCTCCGCATCAAGAAGAGTCAGCTGGTCTGCGACCTCATGACTACGGAAGTCATGCAGAGTGCCGGGCCTGGTAATAAACAGTCGATTAAATTCACTCTAGTGTTGTCAAATGTACAGACTTTGATAACAAGTCGATGCTGAAATCTTAAAAATGTGACGCTTTGAGTGGATTTGCCGTTGTGTTCACACGCTCAACATATATGTCTGTGATCGGCTTCAATGATCGACGCAGGAGCACATGTTTCAAACATTCCATTGTGTATTTATGTAAGCGCTTGTTGATCTGATGTCTATTTACAGCATGTTTTTGAAGCGTTGAACATTGTAGCCAATCACAGACATATCTGACGAGCGCATCAACACAACGGCCAATCACAGGTTTTTATGAATCCGCTCAATGGCGCTCAAAGTGTCATATTTTTAAAAATTTCAGTACTGGCCTGGTATCAAAGTCGGTACATTTGACAGCACTAATTGACTCAATCGATTTTTAAAAAAAAAACATGCTTTAGGTGAGCATTACCTTGCAGCAACACCTCGTGCAGCCAGCGTTTTGAGGGAATTAGTGTACTGTAGCAACTTCTTCTGTTGGACTTTATCTAGGATGTTCTTACGCAGAACCCGGGCCAAGGTGAGTTCTCCGTTACACAACAGACTGAACACAAGCTCCATAAGCTGCTTCAAGATGTCTTCTGTCAGCTCCACCAAACTGATGACACACAAAAAAGGGTCTTTATTCGTCACTAGCAACTTCCACACATGAAACAGGACTAGCTTATGGGGCTCAATTTATTTGGAAGTCAAATGTTTATATTTGCTGAATTTTTGTAGCAAATGTTTACATTTGTGTAGTTTCTTGTTACATTGGCCTACAAGTAAACAGTGTGGAGTAACTGCGTCAGTGCCTTCAGATATTTATATAATGTGGTCTCATTGTGTATCCGATGTCCCATGATTGAGTTCCAGCTCACCAAAGCTCGTCCACGACGCGCACCAGTACGAAGAAGGTGTTTTTACTAGCTCGTTGTTTGATGATGTCGGAGCTGAGGGAAAATCTGGTATATGTGTTCAGAGTTAAGGGCAAAAAAAAAGTGTGCAGTGTAAAAAGTTTAGGAATGCAAAGATTTAAAGATTTACCACCACCAGAAAGGATATCTATAGCGGAGCTTTTTAATGAGGTCCTCTGGGGTTAGAAATGTTCGGTATGTGGTCAAGAAAGCTTCACAGTATAACACTCGATCTACAAAAGAGAACACAAGATATATTTATTTAATCATAATTATAGGTCAAGATTTGGGAATGTGAACTAGAGTAAATAAAAAATACACTACAGTAAAAACAGTAATAGTGAGAAAAAATATTGAAATTTAAAATAACTGTTTTCTATTTTAATCTATTTTAAAATGTAATTTATTCTTGTGACACAAAGCTGAATTTTCAGCATCATTATTCTGGTCTTCAGTGTCACATGATCCTTGATCCTGATTTGCTACTCAAGAAACATTTCTTATTATTATCAATGTTGAAAACAGTTATGCTGCTTAAAACTTTGTATGGAAACTGATACTTTTTTCAAGACCCTTTGATGAATAAAATGTTCTAAAGATATAGAAATCTTTTGTAACATTATAAAAGTCTTTACTGACACTTTTGATCAATTTGAAGTGTTTGTTTTCCTCACTTGTAAGTCGCTTTGGATAAAAGCGTCTCCTAAATGACTAAATGTAAATGTCTACCTGAATAAAAGCTTTATTTACTGAAAGATCATTAAAAAGCTACATTTTGAATCCCCTAGTAATTCAACACATTTGCTGTTGTATAAATAAATATTGAACACAAAATAACTGAGTCTCCCAGATTAGAATGGATTATTCTTACCTTTGCGATCTGTTTCGGTGGCATGCACTAATAAAATATCGCCTGATCCAGCTCTGACATCAGGGCCGTCATCGTTCTGAGAAACACAGATTAGGATTATGCGGTTTTCAACAAGCAGGTCAAAGTTAGAGCTTTCATGCAATCAGCTCCTAAATATAACTTTTTGGAAGGATGTGCAAAATAATATTTTCAAAACAAACTAGTCAATGGTTCAGTGACCAGTTGGACTTTAGGACGCCCTATATAATTAGGGTCGACTGACCCCAATTAGACACATGTTGAGATGTCAGGATGTTTCATTTCAAGGCATGTTCTTGTGTTCAAAGACAAACTGGAACAAGATAAAGCAAGCCAGCTCATTAGAGTCATACATTTCCTGTCTTTTGAGTATGAGTAGTCCACTTATTAACTCTCTTATCTATTCTTTTAGGGGAGATGCTCTCTGCAGTAGGTTTGACCTTGCAGCATGAACAACAGTATTTCACATGCACTTCAATGCTGGGGTTCACCAAAGCAGCACTGCAGGGGCTTTGAGTCATAGGCAGAGGGCAGCAGAGAGCATACTCATAATACTCAACTATCATTACAACCAATGTAAATGAAGATATAAACTTCTAAAACTTGGCATTTTTGTTCATGTACAGTACATGCAACACCTTACACATAAGTTTTACCTCTTGCTTTAGTGTTAAGCGAGACATTATCTCATCATGGTCCATCAGAGAGAGCTCGTCCACTTCTTCTGAGGTCAACTCTGATTCCACACATTTCTGCTTCCAGCTGTAGATGAAAGGATAGGTAATAAAAAAAAAAAAAATCCAAAACATGGAAGGCAATTGCATTTTTCTGGTGAAAGACAAAAATGCTAATATCCAAAACATTTTAATATTTGAAATTATTTCAAAAGATGAGCAACAAAAGAGAGAGGAGACAAGGTTTTGGGCTGAAGTATTCCTTTAAACTAAAGCAATGAATGTTACCCCTCTCTGTCGGCTGGATCTTTACTGTGTTCTGAAGCCGAGTCCTGGAGTGAGTCATCAGCACCACAAGAAGAGTCCTGGGAATGACAAAAAATATTGAAGGACTATTACTGCATGAACAAAGAACAGGGTGAAAAACAAGAAGTCACAGGCAAGTGATCCACCAGAACAAGGAGAGGTGGGTTTTACATCTTAATAAGATGTAAAATAAAGAAAAGAACACAAGGCGATAGTTCTGCATTTCAAAAAACACTCCACACAAGATTACAATATAGTGAAGTCACTTTCACTCAACTGTATACACTACCGTTTAAAAGTTTGAGATCAGTAAGTTTTTTTTTAATGTGTTATGCTCACGATACATACAGTTTGTGTGACATTTTTTATCCACACACACACATACACATACACATATGTGTATATATATATATATATATATATATATATATATATATATATATATAAAGAAAAAAATAAATTGGTGAAACAATAGGTAATTGCAGTGCAATATTTTGGTGTTTGCATATGTATTATTTATATTGTTTTCATATATATATATATATATATATATATATATATATATATATATATATATATATATATATAAAGAAAAAAATAAATTGGTGAAACAATAGGTAATTGCAGTGCAATATTTTGGTGTTTGCATATGTATTATTTATATTGTTTTCATATATATATATATATATATATATATATTATATATATATATATATATACACACACACACAGATATATATATATACAGATATACATTATATATATGCATAATTTTACTGAAGAAAATATATATAATACAATATACAATATAAATAACACATATGCAAACACCAAAATATTGTTTCACCAATTAATGATTTTTTTTTTTTTAGTTGTTTGTAAACAATTCATTCCCACTTTATTCAAAGAATGTTTTTTTTTTTAATGTTTAATGTTTTTTGGTCACACCATAATTTAAGACAAATGTCAAATTACATTTTGCAGAAATACAATGCTGTTGTGACTGTAACATTACAACTTAGCTTTCTGTAACATTGGGCGACCTACTTCGAGATGAATCTGATGATCTGTTAAGAGGTTTAATAAACTACTGCTTCAATAGCAGGTTTTATTTTTGAAAAGCACACAATCATCAAATCAACAATTCCTCTTTTCAGTTCTTGAATTCTATCCGAACAACTCGATTTCACAACAACGTCTCCTTACAAATTCATCTAAAAACTACAGGTCATTTTTTGCCAAAGTTGTTTTTTTTTTGGTCCATACTGCATGCAAAATCCTGCATAGTCACTAAATATATACTGGACATTTAATATCTAGCAATATAAAGCAAAATTTGGACCAATGAAATTTTACTGTGGGCGGGGCCACACAGCACAGCGTGACAAAATGTGTTGTGCAACAATATTTATAGTCACAGCTGGTAAAGACGAAACTCAGCTTAACATGCAAGAGATTTCTTCATTGTCCCTTTTGGACACTTGTGTCTTGGCAGCCAGTGTTAAACAAGTGTTAAACAACCAGTTGCATGACGCAAAGCCAAGCATTACAGTCACAAACAGCACAAGCGCAGCATGAGGCCTCCGGCATGTCGGCTGCAACCGCTGACATGCTGTTACTTACTCCATTGGAGAGAGTCACATCTCCATTGGCTTGGTTGGATGAATACAGATTGACGTATTCACCCTCCCCAC
Organism: Opsariichthys bidens; assembly: GCA_037194245.1. Taxonomy (NCBI): domain Eukaryota; kingdom Metazoa; phylum Chordata; class Actinopteri; order Cypriniformes; family Xenocyprididae; genus Opsariichthys; species Opsariichthys bidens. Next base: position 16,764,455 of record CM074288.1, on the reverse strand, counting down.
CTTCATCATTAGCACTTTCGCTCTATAGGAAAACAAGAGGGAGGACAGCACAAGCATTGGCAGGTGTCAGAGTAAAGATGTGCTTTGGGGCTGATACCCACAAGTCAGAAGAACAGCTGAAATAAAGTGTCAGAGGGAACCACTATTTATTTGGTGGGCCTGAAACCGAAGGACAAATGGTAGCAAAGCAAGGTACAAGGCAAGAAGCTGTGCATTATTTGTGATATTACTACATGAAGTTGAAGACATCAAATGTTCAATACGCGATCACATTTATACATTACTATAACAACAAAGAATTCTTCCACCAAATAACATTGTTAATTATCCTAAAACAGAGTCTAAAATGGAAGCAAGCAACATTTATCATGCAATAAAACTATATTGCTTTCATTATAATCAACATTGCTCACTATCTTTACAAGAGTATTGACGTCATACTCTTGAGAAGAGCAGCCCAGTTTCCTGTCACCACAAGCAACACACTGGAAGTTGAGTCGACTACTGTAATAAGGGGAGTAAATATTTTCTCTGACAATTTGGTGTAGATTGCAATTTTATTTAGTTTTTTTCTACTTAATTGAAATTGAATTCAACCGAGTTCAATTATTGTATTAGTTATTCATTTTATATATATATGAGGGTTTTATGAGTGAAAATATTTTAAATGCATGCTAAAAATATTTCTATTTTAGCAATGTATTATGTTTTCTTGTATTATTACTTAGTTTTTATTTCCATCTTTTATTATGCATTTTATGTATTTTATCTTATTTTATTATTATAGGCTTCTTCTTTTGAATCTATTGAGGGTTTCATCTTTAATCTAACTGTTATAATGGTATTTTTATGTTATTGTTTTCATGTGAAGTACTTGGTCCTTTTTTTAAAAGGAATTTAAGCTGCATTTCTTGCATGAAAGGAGCTATACATTATTATTACTATTACTATAAATTGCATTTCGGGAATTAAATTAAATGAATTATTATTCTAATTGTAATATTTATTATAGCATTCTTCTATTATCATATGATTTAAATAATTAAAAATAAAAATGATATATTATTATTTTATATATAATTATTATATTTGAACTATTTTTAATGATTACAATTATTTAAATTATGAATAATAAACTAATATTAAAAGAATCAACAAAAAAATTATAAAACAAAACTATCAACATCATCATTAAATATATATAAAAATTAAATCTAATAACTGATCCATTGAACCATTGCCACAGCATATATATATATATATACACACACACATATCGAATAATACTAAAATAAAATAAAAATAATAGAAACAACTATTAGTAGTACTATTTAGTAGTCACTTTTCCAGTAAGGGGCATTGAAACGAGTTCCATGTCATTCAGTAGACTAAGTTAGAGTATACAGCACAGCAGACATAACATCATAACAGGCAGCTCAGTCACCTAACAACAGGGAACCCGACAAGTCCCTGCGGGATGATGCGTGTTTAACCTGTGCTTTTCAGCAGGTCACAGTAGCAGGACCCCTGTGTGGTACATGCCTTTGACTCTTCAGATCTTTAGATCACTGCCACTGAAGACAAGAGGCATGTGGGAAAAATCACTGAACCCTAACGAGGCAGTGCCACCATTAATTGAGGCTGTGAACTATTCATTGCCTACAGGCTACAGCACCTGTGATTCATGTGAGCTATTATGAACATGTTTCCTCTTGTAGCCGCAGGCACACACGCCTACACAGAGTCAATAATTAGACAATCAGCAGAGCTTGCATGTTTGTGCTACTTCTCAGCAGGTGACGATGAATTGAAAAACTACAGAATCATAATTGCACTGCTTGCAAGGCTGTGCCATAGAATTAAACCCCTACAATTGGTTCCTAAAACCTAAACTTACCTAAAACGTCAACACTATTCTTTTGCTGCATTGCGGTTTCTATAATATTATCCTTTAAAGAAAATATTAAAGGTTTTATTAGTTACAAAAAGACAAGGAAAAACACGTTAGAGGCCAACAAAAGGCATCCGCGACTCACCGTAGTCACAGGCAGGGAGCCCTGGCGGGTCAGAGAGGAGTTAGATGCGGAAAGGCTGAGAGCGGTTTCTGTCTCACCAGGCCCAGGCCCGGACGCACACTGCTGCAGCTGACATGACAGAGAGGAGGAAGAGGAGGAGGAAGGAGACGCAGAGTGTGAGGAAGCCTAAGAGGGAAGAGAAAAGTGGAGGAAGGAAGAGAAAAAAGGCCAGAGATTCATGCACAGTATAGATTTTTGAGCAGATGTGAGCTGAATGGAGAAATAGACCTTAGTCAGAGCAGGCGAAATATTAAATGTGATGCAAATGAAACGTTTTAAAATATGGTTTGTGAAAATGAGACATGACCTAAGATCTTAAAGGCCCATCTTTTCATCTACTCAGACTAAAAGTCTACTGTGCAGCAGGAAAGAGCACGTTATGTGAAAGAATTGAACTGTGAAGGTGTAAAATATTGAGAGACAAAGGCTTCTACTTTTTGCCTGGTAACTGCTTGTGCTTGCTAATCAGTGTGGGAACAAAAACAGGAAATTACTAAGAAAAAACGTACAAATAAATGGCTAGACTTGTGCATTATATAGCGACTAACACTTAAGGTTACTTTATACCTGAGCTCAAAGCTCTAAGTAACACACCTTGGTGAATCCTTCTGTTCAGTCACATGGAATGAGAGAAAAAACAGTGGAAACCAAGTCAAATGAAATGAGGTAGATGGGTTAGTAAGACAAGAATGAGAACAAAAGCAAGAATAGCACAAAACATTAAAACAGTCTCACTGCCCACTTATAAACTTATCATACAAGTATTATATAATATAAACCTATTAAGAAAATACTTGTTTCAACAAAACAGTCTCGCCAATTCTCTAACCCTTGAATTAAAGGTGCAGTAGGTGATCTGGGAAATGCTAATGTTAGCCTTCTAGCACTGAAAGCATATGATCCCACCCTCCCCGCAAATCGCAATCCAAAGCCTCCAAAACAAAAGAAGGCCCACGCACAGCTGCTCTCGGCAAAAAGTCACAAGAGACGGCGTTAAACAAACGCGCCGTGTCAGCGCTAGTTGCAATCAGTCAGTCTTTAAATGCAGTAAGTATTTAAATCAGCTTCAGTTGATGGAAACAGTCTTTGTGTGTCCCCAGCTTTAGAGAGCTTGAATCTGACTGCTGCAGATTCATTTCAGTGTTGATACTGTTGACACAGATATGCATAATTCTGAGTCTGACTGAACAGCTCCGGTTAGAATGTCACGGGTTGCCATCTCTTAAATACGGTAGTTGTGGTGTGCCGTGAACGCAGCATAAGCTCACTGTTTTGATTCGGTAAGGAGTATAAAAGGTGGCTGCTGTTTGTTTGTGGTGCTCCGTGACTGACGTCTGTCTACATAAACTCTGCATAGCATGAAATGCGCTGATTACGTATAATGTACAGGGTGTGTGAGGAAATGTAAAAATGCACACTGACAGGCAAGTAGGACAGCGTGTTATTTCATTCGGATAATAAATGGATAAAGAATTTATGGTCCTTCACCTTCCACAGATGATATATATTTATAAAAAATACTTTTAGACCATTTAATATAGTGATTGCTATCAGGATATGAGGACACTTTCAATCAGTATAACAAAAAATGTTCCTGTGTAGAGAATCACCTATTGCACCTTGAAACAACATTTCTGTTGTGTCTTCAAATTCACTATGTAAATTCCTTCCTAGTGTCTTGCTGCCTCTTTCTCACTCATGTTTCAAGTTTTCAGATTTTCCGATAGGTCTTATATATATTTGGTCATTTATTAGACACCAAAATGTCCTATCCTTCAAAAACGGTCTCTTTTCAAAACTGCATTACTGGATCAAAAACGAAACAAGTTTCTGTTCTGAAATGTGCCACAAAAAAGACCAGGTGTTAAAAATAAACTTCAGTTGCTTGTTTCGAAAGTTGGAACGCTGAAGGATAAGTAGAGCGGCAGGTGCTACACACAACCAGGGATCATGCTAGATTTAAAGGAAGTTACTACAACTGAGCTGTTCCTCTCAGGCTTTAGCTGAATAAACATTAGCCATGTTCACGCAACACACAATGAGGAAATAGATGACACAGACCGCCTAAGGCAACACTTGAACTTCAGAGCCAACAGAGAATGAAAACTGTGCCATAAAAAACTTAATACAAGTAATGCTCTGACGCTTTGGGAAATATAATACTGAAACCATTGTGATTAACGGTGACTATCAGTAGGAAAGAAAACATTGCATCAACATCTAGAGAGTGTGAGAATGAGACAGACAGAAAGTGCGTACAGCATGTGTGGGCAGAGCACTGACGGCAGTGATCTAACTCTCACCAGTTGTCTTTGTTTGGGTGGCAGCGCTGGAGGAGGGAGGGTCTCATCGCTGCTGCTAAAGGAGTCATTGAGGCCATACACTTCCTGAAAGCGCTTCCTATTGCGCTGCTCATAAATGCTTTCACTCTGAGGCGTCTGGTAGAAAACAGAAGGCAGCGGCTCGGAATAGTCCTCCATAAACTGCATGTATTTCAGAACTGCGGGTAGATGAGGCAAAAAGCAAATAGGTTAAATTAACACACAGGTCCGGCAGGTGCTGAACAACAGCACTGGCATTAAGAGCTTAGGATGCCAAAAGGCTAAGACTGTGAGAGAGAGTGACACTTCACACTTTACTTCACGAGTCATTCATGGTGTGTTCAGCATTCTATTCTGTTTATTCTGCGATGAATTGGAATTTGGCCATATTCTATACGTTACGTAAATGAATACTGATGATTATCAATATTCTGATAACTAGAATGAATCTTTATATAACATTTGGCATTTGCATGTATTAATCAAAATTAAATTAAGTCAAATTTACACTCAGCATAACAAAATGATTTCTGAAGGATCATGTGACACTGAAGACTGGAGTAACGATGCTGAAAATTCAGCATAAATTCTATATTCACTTAGAAAACACTTATTTGAAGTTGTATGAATACTTAACAATATTACTGTTTATAGTGTATGACTGATTAAATAAATGCAACCTTGGAGAGCATAAGACACTTTCTTCAAAACTTAAAGTAGTGTACATATCATTTAAAATGTACAAGTATCTGATTAATAGTAATATTACTATACTAATACTACTTTAATATTCATTTTAAAATTATTATTTTTTAAACACATAGCAGGTGCATGTCCTAGATGAAATTTGACAATTTCCAAAATGCTTAAACAGATTAGACATGTAAACAGTCACTGTAATTCAAATCCATTTTAAAAGAGAAACAGTTCAACATCCTCTTTGTGGCCTCACATAAGCTGTTCTGTCAAGTCACGCGGTTCATGTGTGGATTATGACATGATTCAAAAACCCCTCCCCTTCAAACAAGAGTCTTTTAGCAAGAGCTCATTTCCTGCCGGCTTGGGTGAGGCCTTGAACTGTATTCAGTCAGAGATTTCTCCTACAAAGGCATTACTCCATCTGACCTCACACTAAAGGTGACATCACTGTTCCCCAACACTGAAGGGCTTTACAGAGGAAAATCTAGTGAAAAACAGGCTTTGCCATACTGCGTCATACATTGCACACATTACACAAGGAATTAGTGAACTGTGAAAACAGCTTAGTCTGAAGACAAACAGGAAAAAGTCAGGGCTCAAACTACTTGTTTGGTCGTAGTACTTGAAAATCCTTTTTTAAAGTCGTCATGAAAAGAAATGTCACCTTCTTTTCTAAATCCATGTTACTAGTCTTACTGTGCATTTGGTTCATCTTTTCTATTTTTTTTTTTGTTGACCTAACAATTTCTTTCTGGTGATGTATGATGTACCAATCAATGAAAAGCTTGCATTCTTATCCACTTCCATCCAATCAACAACTGATAGATAGGACCAATACAGCACCATAAATTTATTTCCTTTTCAATTATCCATTTCTCTTGGATGTACATCACAACATGAAATTTGTGACTGAATTTCAAATATTCAAATTCAATTCAAATATTTACAATTTTTTTCATTTACAATATTTACCTTACTTTTTTCTCAGAATTTTGTGATATAAACTCACAATCACGAGTTATATAGTCCAATTCTGAGAAAAAACGTCAGCTCATAATTCTGACATTTTCTTGCAATTGCATGAATTCTTGAAATTGAATTGAAAATTCTGAGGAAAATGTCAGAATTACAAGATACTAACTCGCAATAGCAAGAAAAAACGTCTTTTTTAGTATTGCGAGTTTCTATCCCACAATTCGGACTTTGTAACTCACAATTGCAAGTTTATATCTCACAGTTCTGAGAAAAAAGTCAGAATTATGAGATATAAACAACAGTTAATAACATGTCTGCCAACTTCTACACAAGCCTTTCTATTTATTTATTTATTTTACTTTTTTTGCCTTTGTTTTAGACAGGACAGTACATAGAATTGACAAGAAGCAAAATGGGAGTGTAGAAGGGGGCGTGATTGGTAAAAGACCACAGTCATTGACACACTTCCACAAGGCTATCGGTTCCGACTAGACAAGTCTTTTCAACCCAGTGATTTGTTACCTTCCACACAATACATTTGAATTCCTCATACTCACTATGCCGACTCTTCTTCTCTGGCAGGGGTGGAGGGCTCTGAGGGATCTGTGTGTTCTCAGCGGGGCCAAAGTTTCCCATGAATACTCCAGGGCTGGAGGGTGGCAATGAAGCAAAGAGGGGGAAGGGTGGGGTCTGTATGTCTTCATCTGGAACGTTGTCATATTGAGAGTATAGTCGTTCCACTGGAGGTTGAGGGGGTCGCCGTTCCTTCTTCGGAAGAGCGGGCGGCATCGACTGAAACTGAACAGGGGAGGAGGATGATTCGTGATGAGACTCTGGGAGAGGGCTCAGACAACCCCCTGTGTGTGTGGGAGGGATCTGGTCGATGCTAGACAGGTCCTGATGCAGGAAGTCATAGTCAGGGTCGTAGCTCTCTGCTGTGTCTGAGTAAACAAGGGGACAAGTTAAAACGCCATCAATATTTTATTCTCTCTCCATCTATTTAATAATAATAAAAAAAAAATCCTTGCTTCAAGCACTTTGCTGGAATAACTGGGACTTAACACGGCACATGCACACTGTTGCACTCATGTTGATTTGATTGCTTCCACTGTTCTCGTTTGTAATTCACTTTTGAGAAAAGCGTCTGCGAAATGACTAAACGTAAATGAATATTTAAACCACTCTTGAGGTGTGTAGCCTGACAAGCTACTGTTTCAAAACAGCTTTCCCAATAACGATTTAAACACTCACCTAGAGTCTCACAGCTGGTGTTACGAGAGCACTGTCCACTGTCCTGCTCCAATGAGGACAGCTGTTCATCTGACTTGCTCAATATGCCGATGCTGCCACATGGGGACATTCGTGGTGATTCCCCTCCATAGGAGTGACTACCTCCTGAAAAACGCCTTTGTAAAGCATCTGCTTCATATTCCTTTAGGTGAAAATAAGAACAGTTAACCTCAAGATACAAATCAAACATGAAATATTCCCTACTAAATATTCCTTTATTTAATCACCCTCACGCATGACATTCCAAACCTGCATGACTTTTTTTTTATATTTCCATACAACAAATTTTTTTATCCATTCAATGAAGTCCAATGTTAGTTTGAAAACATTCTCAAAATAACTTTTTTGTTTTTCAGATTACATTAGATTGAGTAAATAATGACAGCATTTTGACCAAAATATTCAAGGTCCAGAAAGGTACTAAAGACATTGTTAAAATTGTCCATGTGACTGCAGTGGTTCAACCTTAAATTTATGAAGTGACGAGAAGAGTGTGCTCAAATCAAAACAAAAAATGTTATTGTTAAAGTTATTGGCCAACTCCTGCGTCAGCATTACACGTATGTGTCGTGCTGCTCACATGAACCAATCGGACAATACCGAGGCGATTTTCTGACGTAGAACCTTGAAGCGCTGGATATAAACAACAAAGTAGAATGACACAGAAGAGAAGATATTGTTGAATAAAGCCATTATGTTTGTTTTGTTTTTGCGCACAAAAATTATTCTTGTCGCTTCCTAAAATTAAGGTTGGACCACTGGACTATTTTAACGATGTCTTTTGTACCTTTCTGGACCTTGAAAGCGGTAGTTAAATAACTGTATATGGAGAAGTCAGACAGCTTTTGGATTTCATTCGAAATATCTTAATTTATGTTCCGAAGACGAACGAAGGTCTTGCGGGTGTGGAACAACATGATGGTCCACACCCGCAGGTTCATTTTTGGGTGAACCCAGTGCAATGTTGTTTCAGACCCAAATGACTTTATTGGCAAAAACAGCTGAAATGTCCTTTAAAATATCTTTTTGTGCTCCACGGATGACATTAGGATGAGTAAATGACAGAATTTTAATTTTTTTGGTGAACCATCCCTTTAAAAGTTTTCCTAACTACTGACAACTGAGTGACCTTTCATTGCACAAAACCAGATTAATTCTGAATGATTACTAAAGAACAATTTTAAGGGGAAAAGACTTTGAGACACAACACTTTCATACGTGGGTTGGAACGCCAAGCGAACACCAAAATCTCACCTGTCGACAGATACCGATCGGAAGACTCGATCCACTTGTGGTACGACTCATCGGCGCGACCACGGCAATCCTCGTGGGAGACGGTGCCGACTGACGCTTCTTTGGAGGGAGAGCCGGTGGACTGCAAAGTGAGAGTTTGTTTAGCCAATGCTAGTGTCAAACGGATAAACTACAGTCATAATAAAAAGTCTCATACAAGCTGTCAGTCAAGAAACCTACAGACACATTCTTGGTTATGAAAGTCTGCACCCAATCCCAAGTGACCAGGAACATTTTTGCAAAGCGAAAGTGGAATCCAGCTGTGGAACCACAAACCCCAGCTTTATAAATCAATCAGTCTGGTTAGTTGCTACGTCGCCCCAAAACAGCTGCTAACAGTGAAGTCATACAGAAGAGTGACTAGCAGAAGAACTGACTCATAGTGAATGTAGGGTATGTCTGGCTGACATTTACAAATACCGATTATCTTCTGAATAACCAGTCTTAACATGCTAGGTCAGACAGAAGTATTAAATTGTTTCACCAGACGAGAGGCTTGAAAGGGGATTTAATAAGGTTCTCGCCATGAAGGGAAACTATAAAACACCTGGAAGATCTGTCCTAGTCCTAACATAGTCATTTATTTTAACATTCTGACTGATGTAAAGCAACACAGGGCTGCTGGTAAAGGGATGAGACTCATTTTCGGCTGGGAGCCGAGTGACTGTTGGCCATGAAAGCATCTACATGCCATTTCAGTGAGCTAACTGTGCTTCACAGTGCTTCTGGGATATTAGGGATGTAAAGATGGCTGAAAACAATGCATTTCATTATTCATCAGGTCATTGCTCTATGCATGGACAACTTCATCAGAGACGTTGCTTGCAGTCATCAAAGATTAAGGTTTCATTTGTTATTATTAGTTAACTACATTAGTTAACATAAGTTTACAATGAACAATACTTCTACAGCATTTATTGATATTTGTCTACATTATATCAAAATTACAGTAGTCAATACCAATACTTGACTCAATTTCAATAACACAGTAATGTTCAAGAGCTACTAATATGCTAGTGAACACAAGTTTAATTAAAGTGTTAAAGTGATCAAACATTAATATGAATATTATCAAATTATATTAATGGCATGGGATTCCTCAGTGAAGTAAACACTGCTTTTAGATTTTCCATTAATTATTCAAGTGAACAATCAATAGCAGAGAGTAGCCATTTTCTTTCCGGCCTTATTAATATTACTATAAAAATGTTATGGAAAAAACACTGCAAACATTCTGCTAAACATCGGCTTTTGTCTTCCACAGCAGAAAGAAGGTAATAAAGGTTTGGAATGATATTATGATGAGTCAATGATGGCAGGATTCTCAATTTTGTGTGAATGAACCCATTTAAATATCAAGTTGACTTTAAATTATAGACAAAAACACCAGGCTGCTCAGTGAACAGACCAGTTGGTAGGATAAACTTGGCACCAAAATAATCTCCAACAAAAAGCTCATATATCGAAGACACAGACTTGTTGGAAGGCTGGAAACCCGCCAAAAACATGGAAATGCCAGCAAATAATTCAGAGTACAAAGTGAACTCTTTTTAATGCCAGCAGCACAACTTAATCCTCTACTGTCTAGACTTGGTATCAGAATATCCCTTCTTACACTCTCTCTTTTTGGTCTCTTTCATTCTTCAGAGGAGAGCTGACACTGTTTCTCAGAAAACAGCCCATATGTCAATGACTCTCTGCTAGAGGAAGCCAAGGCTTTACTGAAGCGCTCTACAAAGACCTGAATTCTCAAGAATACCACTATTTATATCGCTCTTTCACACCTTTTCTTTTAGGCTTCCCGCAAACCGTGATGGTTCTGTGCAATCATCTGTAGCTAAACCCAGCACTTAAAACATGCACAACATGCTGTTAAACCACATCACCTGTGATATCTATAGATGTTTACTGCATTGCACCGCTACGTTATGATGGCACATTAAGATAACACAGCCCACTTCACATTTCCTCTTATAAACTGCTCGCCTTGTGAAGTACCACCTTTCATACCATCACATTCATGTTTGGTTTCACTCCATGAAGATTGTGAACTAAATAAACAGCAATTTCTATGATAGAGAACACAATAGGACCAGACATTTTCTATTCATTTTCAAAAGGGTTCGCATGTGTGATTCTGTATTACTCTAATGATACTTTTTAAATAAAAAATGAAAGCCAAAAACTTAAAATATTTAAAAATTATTATTATTTTTTTTTAATAAGTAAAACACTAATATTTTATTCTACATTTTTAAAAAGTGTGTAACAGGGTTTCAGATTTTACTCAGTAAGAGTAGTATACCTTATTATAGTTAGTGGCAATTTAATATTTTGTTCAGCTATAGCGCCACTACAAATTGCAAAATGGCCGATAAGGCAAAATTGTGTATCACTCAACTCAGCATGCTGCCCTGAATCTAACAAGACCTAATCATTTTTGGCCAAACCGCTCAGAAGTTCTAGGCTAAAATAGCCATTTTTGCTATCACCGGAAAGTAGGTGATGCTGTGCCGAAATGCAGCATGTAGTCTCAGGTCATGCTTGTGATAACATGTCCCAAGTTTGCTCAGAATATGCTAAAGTGTTGTGGAAATATAGCCTCGCATCCAATTTGGCGTGCTCTTCTTCGATTTTTTTTCCACGCCATTCAAGAAAGTTGGGTTTATCAAAAAGCTTTTGATAACTTTTTGCCAGCATAGTCTGAAGATCTGATTCAATTTTCATGAAAATTGGAGAAATCATCTAGGAAGAGTTTTTTTGGCGGGAAAATCTGGCACAAAAAGTTTCATGACAGAAAATGACGTTGTACAGTGCAATCAAATTGTATTGAGCCAAGGAATCAGACGACAAAAGAATTTTGTTTATAACCCTTATGGTTCAAAAGTTATTAGCGTAAACATAGTGAAACTTTGAACAAGTGGTGGCGCTAGAGAGTTTGATCTAGAGACACCAAATTTGCAGTAGTCAATGCTGGGACTGTCCTCTATCAGTGTGCCAAATTGCAAAACTTTCCCGCAATAATAATAAGAAGAAGAACGCCAAAGGATACTTTGCTGCTTGGCCCCTAATTAATAATAATAACATATACAATACTTTTAACAACACAACTGAAACACAAGAATAGTGTCTTTATTGCTTATAAAATTAACCAACATGCACCGTGCCGAGCACATAGCTGAACAGATTTCTTAGGCCATGAAGATTAAGATTAAGGTTTAACTAAGCGAAGGATTCATACCAATGTTCAGGCACTTTTAGTCCAGGTAAAGGGGGTTTAGGAGGGGCCATCTCCTCATCAGGGACATCATTTGGGGTCTCCATGGGCTCGGCTGGAGTAGGGGTATCATTCAAGACTGTTTCCTTTGACTCAGTGATGGAGGGCTCTGGAACACTGCTATGATAAAGTGGTAAAAATGAATGAATGTTTCAACATCAGCCACCTCACTTTTAAAAAATTTCGAGGTATAATGTTCTTTAACAAAAAGCTCTTCAGTTACCGCTTTGGACTGACGACAGGAGGCAGGGTTTTGACGGGTGTCGTAGGGGAGGGGTGCTCCTGCTTCTCAATGGTGACTTTAACCAGCTCCTACATGAAACCATAGGCAAAGTCATCTTTACACATAACAATGTCAACTAAGAACAAACCCCATGGCTAAATACAGCTGGAATATGGGTGGAGAATAGACGGAGACGTCAATAGACTGCAAAGCAAGCCCTGACAGAGTTCTATTGAACATTAATACCTTCACACCATCCAGAACTGCTTTGATCACATTGGTGACGGTTGCAACTGTTTCTTTATCTTCCAAATTCACCCCTTCCAGCATCACTTGGTCCGACCAGCGAATGAGGTTTGCAAGACTTTGATAGAGTCGACTGAGACAGGAGGACACTCTTGAACTGCAGACAGATGGAGGGGGAAGTAAAATAAATATTAATATCTATAACTGTAGAAAGCATGTTTTTTTGTTTTGTTTGTTTTGTTTTTTATAGCTGAACAATAAACTAATACTCTCAAGATGCTTAAAACAGTTTACCTGCTCTGTGTCTTGCCATCAAGTTGTACCAAACCCATGATGGCTTCCAAAACTTTGCTAGCAGAACCAGGAAGCATTTCCAAGACCTTCTTGTCCACCACCATCTTGTCGATAATAGTCTTGAAATACCGCAAGGCGCTGACCACTTCTTTCTCATGCTCTTCTAATCGACTCAGACTCTAGATGTGGTAAAAAAAAGAAATGATGCCAAAACCATCAATTTGCTTATTTGCTTTCAGACTGCCCTCGTTTATATAGTTAAGATCCAAAAATACTATGAGAATAGTAACTATTATTTTGTACCTTGGTCACAGTCTTTTCTGGGGACTTCACAGGTTGTTCTGGTGGTGGTTTAGATTTTTTGTTTGACGGCGTCCTCTTGATTTTTGGAGAGTGGAATTTGTCCTTCAGTTTCATCGTAAAGGATGTCAAGTGGGAACGCTGGGATTCTGAAGGTAAACAAATCACACACATTATTATGGGGAAAATCAACTCCAAAAAGTCCATTTCCTTGTGGTTGTTAAAATATAAACCATTTTTGTAAACCATTTTAATAAATATGTATTGTTTCACACCATTACCATAATATAAAGTGACACATTTCACGTTATATGATGTCGTCAACCCCAATAGTTTAGTAGTTTTAGTTTTTAGCAGCTTTCAGGTTCAATGCGCTATGCGACATTAACCATATTCTGTATCTTGGGAATATATGCGAGAAGAGACTGGCCTTTGTGTACAGTGAAATCCTCTTCGACTACAAACTGAATTGGTCACAGTGGGACTTACCGCTCTCGTGGAGCATGTCGCTCTGGAACGAATTCTGGTGATGACACTATTGTGCAGGGCACAAAACCATTTAGGGGCAATTTATCCTCACACACATTAGAGGAATGAAGTGCCCGGGCTTTGCGAGGGCGCTCTGTGAAGTTTCAAAACATACAACACAGATTCTTTTTAAAGAGTCTGACAAGTGAGTTTAATGGAGTTTTGCCAGGTTGTTCGACTCATGTGGACACTAGCTTTGAAAGTTGGGTTGTGAGTAGATTAGCTCCTAAGTATTTAGGAGGTCTAAAGAAGACAACCACATATCAAAGATTTATCAAAGCTTTTCTTTCCTGTGATGATGCATTTCCTATTGAGTCATTTCATGTCAACTCAACCAGAGTCATAAATATCAAATATTAAATGTCATTAATGTATATTTTCTGAGTAAATCCCAGTTTTGTTGAGGGGGGTCAAAATGACAATTTTCACACGAGTTTGGAGCCAAATTACAGGGGGGGTAAAATTCAACAATTTGAACATGGAGCCGAAATAAAATGACGATTCCAAAAGAAAAGTTTATTAAGCATGAGAATCTAGAAGGATATTTAGATATGTTTAATACTTTTAGAGTTACAGGCATGCAAACTTTGGAAAAGGAATATTTATGGCACTCCATGTGCAACTGTGTTGCTAGAAATCAAACAAGATATATTTCTAGTTTCAACATTATTTGTTATTCAAATATGTATTCAAAGTGACCCACATTTGGTTTTCGAGCACTAAAAATGTGCACAACTGACCAATTTACACATGGAGTCGCATAAAGATCTCCACATCTCTGGGACTGAACCATATAGGCTAGGGCCTGAATGAAGATACCAAAAGAAATGTTTGTTAAGAAGATATTTTTAATACTTCTTGAGTTACAGGCATGCAATATTGGGGCAAAAAACAAAGAAGTGCTTTTTCCCATTTTTGAACTGGCACCGTTGGCATATAATGCAACAAAGACTGCTAAAGTAAACAGATTTAACTGATAGACCGACCAATCTGTGTATAAAAATAAAATAATGACCATCTTTCTAAAGTCGTTTATACCCCCTATCATTTGGCTCCGAATCTCATGTGAAAATTGTCATTTTGATTACTCAGTCAATATACATCCATGAGATTTAATATTTTGGCTTTCAACACTATTATGTTCGTCTTTCTTGAGAAAAAATATGAACAAATTCAAAGATTTGAGCCACGGGAAGTTTTCAAAATGTGGTTGATTTGACATTGAATGATCCTATTGAAATGTTGGGGCAGGGTCAAACAGTTTGGAAACTGGTTGAGTCATCAAAAATATTTTAGAACTGTAGAACAAAAAGATTGAAAATTAACGTTTAAATGTATTATTGGTAATCTGACCTCTAACAGCCAAAAACAAAAAGAGACAACAGCAGGAAAAGAATCTGATATGTTCCCGAAAGGAAGTTAATGAGTTTAAAAATGTGCAGGACTGGAATTACCCAGAAGGATGGAAGTCTTATCTGTCTAATCTCACAGTAACTGATGTGACTGCTAATCTGAACATGTTAAAATGTCCATGAGAGCCAACTTGCTGACTGACTGTCTAAGAAAATGCGGTGTTCTTCAAATAAAAACTAAGCAAACCAATAAGTTGTGTTGTGCCTTCAGAGGATGTGATCTTTCCATCTGCTTCTTGATCCTCACGTAGTGAGAAGTGGCGTCTACTAATTCATATCCTTTTTTTCTGCATATCCTCTTCTGAAACAAAACAGTCGGCCACAAGCTCTGAACAGACTGTTTTCTCTTTCACACACTTAAGAGCTGTCCTCAAACTCTGGCCACATTTTAATCTGAAATTTCCACCACCGAGATGAACGACTTCCAAACAGCCTGGGTTTAAAATATCAATGCATTAACCTTCATTACAGTAAACGTTTCTGGTAATTGAAAACTGCAATTCTTGCATTGAATTTGATCGATCCTTTGGGTTTTATTTCATAAAGCAATAAATCAAACGGTTCTGTGCAACGTTGCATTTCACAACATTTCCATATTTAAATCACAAAAAAAAACAAGAAAGATGAAGTTGAAAATATTATTGGCGTGACCTGATAAACTTGAATGGCACAGATAAACTTCCCCTTTCAGTTTCTGATTCTTTTGTTGCTAAAATACGGAAACAAAAAAAGAAAAAGAAATAACGCAAACACTTCTTGCAGCTAAAACAAGTACAGTTCAAGAGACACGTCTGAAACCAGAAGACATTGGCCAACATCCTCCTACGCAAACCAGAGTCTACATTAGTGGGCCACTAAGAGATGAACAACTGAACTTCTGACAAGAAGAGCACCACTTACCCACAAGTGATTCAAATTTCTCTGAATCCTCATAGAAAGGAAGTGACAATGTTGACAACCTCACAGGACAGTTAGTTAACAGAAATATTGCCTTATTCATAAAAACATTGTCACTGAAAGCAGCAACGTAAAATATTAGACTTGTATTTAACAGCATAGTTTTTAATCTAGCCTAACATAAATAAAGTGATTTAAATCTTTTTTTGAACTAACTTATTAAGGAAGTGACAATGGATGCAATCCATAAGAGTCATTTACATTTAGCCACCATGCACAAAAAAATCAACACATAAATAACATGCAAACAACAGATGCATAAAGTAAGAGCAATAATGCAACTGAATTATATATCTATTTCAATATACATATACACACACACACACACACACACATATATATATATATATATATATATATATATATATATATATATATATATATATAGTCAGGGTTGGGGAGTAACGAAATACAAGTAACTTAGTTACGTATTTAAAATACAAAATTTGAGTAACTGTATTTTATTACAGTTACATTTTAAATGAGTGGTAATCAGATTACAGTTACATCTGAAAAGTATTTTACATTACCAAAGTGATTACTTTGAATTTTAATGTCATTTAAACAGCAATTGGTGATTCTCTGACTCTGACAGTCAGAAAAAGCGGAGTTAAATTCAACAACATTTTAATACTTTTATGAGGGATCATAAAAAATATTGTTATTTTTATTTAGTACTGTCCTGAACAAGACAAAATGACTGAATTTATAAAAAAATTGCCCAGCTGTCAACTTAACTGTCCTGTCAGGACCTGATGATCCACGACTGTTTTCATGTTTTGTGATAGTTGTTTGTGAGTCATTTTATAATTCACTCGTCACAGCAACTTTTTCTCACAATTTTTTTTTTCCCCCTCACAATTGTGAGTTTGCATTTCCCAATTCTCACTTCTTTTTCTCAGAATTGCAAGATTTAAATATAAACTTGCAATACTGACTTTTTTTTTCTTGCAATTGTGAATGTAGTATGTGAGTTAAATGTCAGAATTCTGACTTTTCTCAATATTGTGAGTTTATATCTCATATTTTTGACTTTTCTCAATACTGCGATTTTATATCTCATAATTCGGACTTTTCTCAATATTGTGAGATTATCATAATTTTGACTTTTCTCAATATTGTGAGTTTATATCTCATAATTCTGACTTTATAACTCGCAATTGCAACTTTATACCACACAATTCTGAGGGAAAAAGTCAGAATTGTGAGATAAAACCTTTTTTGTGTTTGTTTCACAAAAATTAGCATTCCAAAGTATTCTTAAGTATTTAGATTAAGTTACTAAACTTGAGTAATGTAACAAAATACGTTACAAATGACTTTTTAAAGCATCTATTTTGTAATCTGTTGAGAAATACATTTTATAAGTAACCAACCCAGCCCTGTATATAGTGCATTACATGTATATAACACAGATATTCATTCTGTCTAATATGTCTATTTATCTATCCAACATATCAGCTCAGAGTGAACTGCTAACCCATAGTAAATGACTCAAACTTCTCTAAAACTTCTGAGAAAGGAAGTGACAGTGGTTGTTCCCTGTCAGTGTAAATTAGACGTATTCATCAAAACAGACACAAAAAAGAGAGTAAAACTCAAGTTAACAGGGTCAAATCTCATAACCAGAGGGAACATATAGCTGTGTGAATCTATATAAACTGTCTGTTTGTCTATCTATCAGGATGTCATTCGTACCACAAGCTCGTAGAAACACAGGAGCATTTATTCAACATACATGAGAAATTGTGTCAGTTAAAACGTTCAGATTTTCCTTTTAATAGTCAGAACAGAATAGTCGATTATAACCAAAACACTGGCAGAAATTGCCAGAGACCAACACAAAAACAACTGTAACACAAACTCTATCTAGATAACCAATGCTGCTGAACATAAACTACATCTTATAGAAAAACAGCAAATGGGAGAAAACATTATGAAAACGAGAAGTCCGATAGCTAGCTAAAGACAAAAACAGCGCTAAGCAGCTCCGTCCACACCCAATACAGCTGTCTGAGACGAACTCGTGGAGACATTTAAATCATATCCTCTTATAAATGTATTTAATGACCTCAATATATCATATAGGGCATTTATATGACGTATTTGCCTATTAAAAATAAGATAAAGATAAGATGCTCCGATCCTGTCAGTGGCCTTGAACCCTCGTCTGACGCTAATGCTAACGCGGCTAACTGAAGTTCATCTTCACATTATTAATAAATGTAAACAATTGTAAACACTCACCTTGCTTACTGTCTATTTTTCCAGACATTTTGGTGACAGTAAGTGAGCTGGTCACGATCAACAACAGAAGGATGTTCGTTTCTCGCCGTTATTCCAGCATCTTAAGGAGACAGACCGGTCGGTGTGGTCCTGGTCTGTGTATGTGTGTTTGGCTCTGCCTCCTCCATCCACACACACACACATACACACACACACACACACGCTCAACTCAGACACAGACAGGCCAGCAGTAGATGATGATGGTACTGTAAGTGAAAGTGTGTGATTTCTGCAGTAATGTCGCCCCCAAATGGCGGGAATTAAACATTTTTGCAGTTTTGTAAGCAAGTGAAAAGTGGAAAGTATTATATTATATTATATTATATTATATTATGTTATGTTATATTATATTATATTATGTTATATTATATTATATTGTTATATTATATTATATTATGTTATGTTATATTATATTATATTATATTATGTTATATTATATTATGTTATGTTATATTATATTATGTTATATTATGAGGTTAATTGGTTAACATTAGTTAACAACATCAGTTTTGAACTAATAATGAACTGCATTTATACAGCATTTATTAATCTTTGTTAATGTTAATTTCAACATTTACTAATACATTATTAAGCTCTTGTTATCATTAGTTAATGCACTGTGAACTAACATGAACAAACAATGAACAACTGTATTTTCATTAAAATGTAAATACACTAACGTTAACGAAGATTAGTAAATACAGTAACAAATGTATTGCTCATGGTTAGTTGATGTTAGGTAATACATAAACTAATGTTTAACTAATGAACCTTTTTGTAAAGTTTTACCAGGGATTAATTGCTGAGTTTCAGAGGGATATAATAGAATAGAATAGAATAGAATAGAATAGAATAGAATACTTTTCCATTTTTGCTTATATTGAATACAGTGTTATATATTTTTACATATTTTTCCCTCAGAATTAATATAATATAATATAATATAATATAATACTTTTCCATAATATATTATAATATAACAAAATAACATAATAGCTTTAGGTGTCTTGCTCAAGGGCACTTTTTTTTAGTCATGGTATCGAAGGTGGAGAGAGTGCTATTCATTCACAATCCCCACCTTCAATTCCTGCCGGCATGGGAATCGAACCAGCAACCTTCAGATTACAAGCCCGACTCCCTCACCACTAGGCCACGACTACCCCTATATAATATTATATTATATAATATATAATACTTTCACACTTTTGCTTACATTAAATACAGTAATATGCATTTTTACAAATTTCTCCCTCAGAATTTATATAATATAATATAATATAATATAATATAAATGCATAAATGCAAATGACAGAAAAAAACAAAACAATGTTTTTGTATTGCAGGGAAAGATATAACACCCACCACCATAATGATACCTTATTATTATTATTATTATTATTATTATTATTATTAGTAGTAGTAGTAGTAGTAGTAGTAGTAGTAGTATGGCTTATGCAGACTTTGGTATTTTGGCCAAATCTGAACAATTTTTGAGTTCTCTTCTGAAATTCAAGAGGAGATGGATGTGACTTTTTGCACTGAGACTGCAGTAAAAATCTCCATTTGATCTCCAATTAATTTAATTGCTGTATAAGAAACGCATAAGATGTCATGGAGCATGACATCTGATGGAGCATAGTTTTTATATATTGTAAGAATCTAAATGTGAACAAATAAAACCATTTTCAGTGTGTGGCCAGCAGAGGACGCACCTTCCCCACATCTGAACTCTTGTCACTCAGCTCAAATAATGACATCATCAGTATCACACTCATCCTGTGTGTACACAGAACATGAGGTTTTGAAATTATGGAAGGGTTTGAGGTGTCAGTTCTACATTTTGCATCAAGGTGACTGATGTCCTGTATTCTCACAAGCAAATGAGGCATCTTTTTTGTAGTTTGCAATTAACAGGGTGCAAAAGTTTACACCATAATATAACCCTGTAAAAACCTAATTGAAGTTTTGTGGTGTTTAGTCCAAGTTTGAGGAGGTCATTAATATGCAAATATATTGCTAACAGCCAACCAAATTAACCTTAATCATATATTGATATGTGACAACAACTGCAAAAATAATCGGTTAGTGTTTTTAAATAAGTACAATTTAAGCCCAAACAGTTGCTGCTCACAGATAATCATACTTTATTTAAAAAAACTACCTTTAAAAGTAATTAATACTTTCATTCAGCAAGAATGCATAAATTGATTAAAAAACGACATTAAAGACTATTAAAAAAGGATGTTCATTTAAACTTAGTATTTATCAAAAAATCCGAGGGAAAAATGTATCATGGTTTCCACAAAAATATTAAGCAAGACAACGGCTTTCAACATTGATCAGCATGACATCAAAGTACCGCGAGAGCGATTCGAAAGCAAACGGCTCCGTCTACTCTCCAATCGCTCTCGCGAGACTTTGATGTCATACACCGCTCGGTCTGCACAGCGCCGCTTCAAGTCAAAAACACCTAGAAACCGCGTCCCAAAACCTAAAAATGCTGCCTTCGAACTCGGAGTATGCTTTCCAATCATGGAAGGCCAATGTTAGCTTCACTTCCTGTCTCCTGAAATACCTTCATCTGATTTTTGAAGGCAGCACAGATGTATCCTTCGTTGCCATTGATCTCCTCACAATCCAGTGCTTTCGACTCAATGACAGTTGAGCTAGAAAAAGAAAGATGGCGTCTCAGTTTGTGAGTAAATATACATTTTGACCAACGTTTTCCACTTCTGATGTCATTTCTAGTGAGAAATTACTATCATAGTATGTAAATGTTTGCTTAGTTATCATCAAAGCTCTCCCTATTTTGCTGTAGATCATTAAATGCTGCATCAGAAATCGTGAGGTACCTTCGTGCGCAAATGAAGCCTGCATTATGATTTCTGGATTATGTGGCACCGGAGTAATGGCTGATGAAAATTCAGCTTTATCTTCACTTGAACAATAATAATAATAAATATTTTTCATTTTAATAATATTTCACAATTTTACACTACTACTGTATATTTGATCAAATAATTGTGGTCAGCACGTTTGAAAAATCTTTAACTTTTGAATGATATAATGTATATTTCTTTTTTTTTTATCCATCTGACACTCCTTAGTTCTTGTCTCATGGGACAGAAAAGTATTTACTGGTTACACACTTCAGAATCTCAGTCATCTTAGTATTTTTTGACATACTATATATGAAAGTTGCTTCCTATTTCATTAGAAAATGCTTCAAGGAATTGATATGTGATATTCATGATAACATCTCATGGTCATTTCTTTAGCCCTACAGATTACAGTTGTGTTACAGACAAGTGAAGATACACTTTTTTTTGTCTAAAGAAGCATCTTTTTGACTTAATGAGCTTTATCGCAGAATTAAATAGCTTTGCATCTGCCATGAAAGAGCTTTATATGTAACTCATAAGTTGTTTTGAAAAGCACTGCTTGTGGTTTAATGAGACTGTCCTCTGCTCCACTTTGAAAGACAGATAAGACGTTGATACTCAAAGGTTGCCTGAGCTTCCACTGCAGTGGGAATATGTCTGTCAAAGCAAATAGACAGCTGGCCTGTACCTCTCATCCATCAAGCGCTGCCACGTCCACTTTGCACATCTTGATAACGGGGGAATTAACAGCAAGCCCAGAGATCAATGCATTATTTAAGAGGCGGCATGCTGATTGGTGATGAAAATGAATGAAGAGCCCGTTCTCTCTGCCCCCGTTTTCTACGGCGTCCCTCAGGTACCTTCTCGCGAATCCTGTAGAGAATGTAAAAACACGCTTTTGGCTGGAGACATTCCAGAGTGATTTTAATTAATGCAGTTTTTGACACGCGATAAGTAAAGCACCCATGAAGGATGTCCTCCTAAAAATCAAAAGTCATTTTGTGTTTGTCAACAGTGTCTAAATGAATATACGTCTATCCAACATAATTTATTTATTACAAAACCATATACATTTTTTGAAGTAAATTTATTAATACTTTGATTCAGCAAGGATTCATTAAACTGACCAAAAGTGACAGTAAAGACTTTTATATTGTTAGAAAAAAAAAATCAATTTCAAATAAATAGAAAGTTTAAATGAGCAGCATTTAATAAAGAATTCTGAAAACACTTTATACAAAAATATTAGGCGGCACAACTCTGTTTAACACACCAAAAAAATAAGAAATGTTTCTTGAGCAGCAAATCAGCATATTAGAATGATTTCTGGAGGATCATGTGACACTGAAGACTGGAGCAATGATGCTGAAAATTGCTTTAGGAGTAAGTAACATTTTAAAATATATTCAAATAGGTCTTAAACATCCTAAAATCAAACAGGTGTGTGTTTGTCAACCCCATATAAATCTATAAAATTGCACCGCGGTGACCTTACTGACCTCCCATCAGAACACAGACCAATGACACTTCAGGTGTCTCTTTGTCCTTGGTTAATATCAGGAGGACACACCGTCCTTAACTGTCACTTTAGCGAGAGCGGTGTGCATCGAGCAGCACATCTTCTTTGACCTTAAGTAATGACCCTTACGGTGATGGTCGTAAATGGGCGTTTCCCATGAGGGGCTGGAGAGATGAAAGGCTGTGTTCTTAAAGGCAGATTAAACAGGATTTGATAGGCAGAGCAGAAAAGCTCTTTTAGTAACTCTGGGAAAAGTCAGAGAGCATTTGACGGGCGGCAGGGAAACGGATCCACGGGGCAGCTCATTTAAAGAGAAGCACGCAGGGCAAGAATGGAGGCTGGTCCTACTTCAGCTGTTTGGATCTGATGAAAATGATGAGCCCCCCAAAAAGTACATCTAGATATAGTATAAGTCTTTTGTTTCCTGCCATTGGAAACATGTTCACTTGGCTGACATAGGCTACTGTAGCTATATATAACACTTACCTGTGCTTATTATTATTATTATTATTATTATATAAAATATGTAAACTCTTTCTAAAACTGAAGTATGGAAAAAATATCTTGTCTAAAAGTGAATTTTCCAGTGCATAAATCAGAAACTAGTGCTTATAGTTCCCTTATTTCTTAAACACATTCAGAATTTATTAGTATCTGGTTTGGTCCCTATTTTTCCTCAATGCAACAAATTTTCTTCTGTTTGATAAGTGACCTAAAAATAGTGTAGATGTTTATATACTTTCATATTTCTTTATTTCACATCACAAATCTTTTTCCAGAAAAGTGGATCTAAAGCCAATTAGCCAGAAAGATTTGTCCCAGGAACTTTTTTCCCCCAGACCTGTTGCTGTCTGTGTTTCCATCAGAATCTAAAGTACCGTTACGATTAGTCCATTGACGCGCGACATATAAGCGTAATAAAGCCTGAACCATCGATTGTATTTTTTTAAACTCCATTGTTGATTCGATTAGCAAACACCTCTTACTGCATGCACCGCAACAGACTTTTAAAAATGGTGGTTGAAATAAAATGCTGATTGAACTCAACCGATCAGCATGTTCAATGCCCAAGTCCCACCCTCGAATGTTCCTGATCTTTGAAAAAGTCCCTAGTGAGCAGGGACTTTCTGAGGGGGAAATTTTTACCTGGGAACTTCAGGGCCTGTTTACACCTGGTCACTTCATGCGTTTTCTCTGATTGGATAGCTATCTGGTTGTCGAAATTTCATTTGTAAATTCCATTTACATGAACGTGTCTCCTGAAAACAGATATATGTAAATCTGATTTTTTGTTCCCGCGCTATTTGCATGCGTAATGGGAGTTCACGTCACCGAAAGCAAAAAATATGAGCTGCATTTTATTGATCATCGGCTAATTTCAAAATCAAAGGCAGTAGGAGAGAGCACTGGGAAGATCATTACTTTTAATGAAGATGATTGTGTTTTGAGCACCTTACTTTGAGTTTCATTTGTAGAAGTTTGCATGTCGGCTTGCATGTCGCATCATGTTATTTAGCCTATAACATGATCACACTTTTTTTTTTTTTTGATGTTGGGAGGAGTAAAATTTACATATGTGGTTTCAACCACCAGATGCATTTTCAATTTTGACTGGAATCCATCCCAGACCACTTTCCGAAGTGGTTTGAGAGATCGGATATATATCCGTCTCGAATGCATTTTCGGAGAGCATTTGCACCTGTTTTTTTTTTTCACGATCAGATAGCCATCAGATCAGAGAAAACGCATGAAGTGACCAGGTGTAAACTGGCCCTTACACCATGGTTCCTGCGGTCGAAATACACCGAGTACCACCCCAAAGCCCCTAGGGAAATTTCCTGCACTGGAAACATGGGTATTTTACAGGATTATTTAATAAACAAAATAAGAAGAAACCAGGAAACACACATAGCAGGAACACAAACATCTACATCAAACAGCTGACAGAGAAAGAGAAACACAAGGGCTATTTATACACATGGGGTAACAAGGCAGACAAGACACACTTGGAAAAATCAGGGAACTAATCAACATGAAAAACTACAAAAGACTACAAACATGGCACTCGGGACAGGAAGAATTACAGATGTCCATAGACAAACACAGAGAAGCAGTAGAGATAGACCAGTAAGTAGTTTGACCTTTAGATTTTTTACTCCAGTCATCAGTTCTTTTTAATAATTGTTGATTAATATATCTGTACACGGATAAATGGCATCATTCAGTGTCTCTAAATAAGATCACCTAACAATGCTATTCAGAGGTAAAGTATAATTTAATGTATTTTGCGTTATAAATAAAAATATTTATAATGAATATCATGTTTTGTGTGCCAAATGATGTAAATTAAAAATTGATTCTGCATATCAGTTCATCTATAAAAACAATAAATCATCTATATTTGTCATAAATAGGCTGTATGTCTAACTCCCATGTGTCTTGTTAGTGTAAAACATTTTCTTAATTCTTTCATCAGTTGCTAATTCAGACTTTAAGCGAGACACAATCCGCAAAATCTATACGTGTTGATTTGATTGGAGTTGAGGTTAATGCAAAAACTTCAGCTTGGCTGACTAGATGTAAATAAAATGAACTAATGTGTGCCAGCTTTGCTAATACTGTACCTTAATGTATTTTTGATGTTCAGTGTTACCTAATGTTTCTTTGATGGCATCATTTAGCTCATTGTATTTTACAAAAAACAAAGCTAAAAATGACAAGAATAGACACATGGACAGGGATTCAATCCAAACACCCACAATCCCACATTTCATCTCCTGAAGTTTAAAATCACAGTCGGAGACGGTGTGGGCGGTTGCTTTCAGATCATAACGATATTCCGATGTATATGAGGCCAAGAGGTAATTTTTCTTTTCTTTTTTTTTTTTTTTTGGAAAATGCTTGTTTAGCGTGAATTCTTTCATACACTGCAAAATCAAACCCGCAACGACAAACTTAAGATTAAATCATGTAGGAAAAAATAAAAGGTGTGGGGTGTGAGTGGGACAGCTTGAAAGATATTCAAATACATTTCCTATCAAAAAGAATTTGTAATGACTCCCCCTCATCGGAATGCCATCTCTGCAGGGCTGGTTTCACTCCCCGCTCACTATTCAATATGGATATGACGGTGTACTTGTTGTAATCACAGTGCGGAGGAATACTGCAAAGACTTTCACCTTTAAAATGTATGATTATGATGCAGCGCATTTGGTGGAGTGGGCACAGTTTGTGCACTAACAACTCACATTTTCTGTGAAAACTATCTAGGGTTTCTTGATGAATCTTTACCATCACGTGTCTCATCTACGGCAATTTAAATTTTAACGACATATTAAATGACATTTTGATATGAATAAGCAATCAGTAAACAGATTAACGCTTACAAACTTAAAGCAAAGATAGTCTTGAGATAGTTCTGAGATACAGTCAGATTTATAGTTCCTAACTGAAAAATGACACATTTCAGTTGTGAACTCAGCAACTGTTCTGAATGATTCACTTATGATTTAGATTTTTTTGTCTGACTCATTAAATAGAACTAGTTTAAAAGTGTCCTTTTAGTTGAAAATAGGGCATCACGGCTTGCATAGAGGTTCATTCTCCTGAAACCACTCTGTGCACAAATTATTGTGGTGTACTTCTATTTTTTGTTGCATTCTGAGACATTTTAGTCACAGCCTGGAGCCCATATGGAAAGCCTTAATGTAAAGTCAATCATATAGCAAATATCATTTGATGGATGTGTGAAGAGGGGTACCCTAAACGTCGGAGTATTCACGTGAAGGGAAAATGACCGAACGGCAGCATGTGACGAATAGGGGTGAGACCGTGTTACAAGAGCACACAATTTTTTTATAACTTTTTAAATTCAAACTAGTAGACTAGCTGGTGAAAGGTTAAAGGGTTAGTTCACCCAAAAATGAGAATTCTGTCGTTAATTTCAACCCTCAAGCTCTCTGACAGCAATTTAATTCTTATACTTTCAAGGTATAAGACATCGTTAAAATAGTCCATGTGACTGCATGGTTCAACCTTAACTTTATGAAGCGACAGAAAGGTTTAATTGGATGTTCACCTAACGTTTTTTAAATGTTACTACATTGTAATAAATTACTGTAAAAATTCCAGCATTATTTTACAGCCGCTGGCTGTTTTTTAATAATACAGCATATTGCTGCATTAACTGCAATGCATTCTGGGGTCATGTGTTGGTTTGACTCAAATTTACAGAATATTGCTGTAAATTGACCCTTTGTAATTAAAAAAAATACAGTTATTTACTGTAATCAGAGAATGCAGGGAAATTCTGTAAATTAAATTACAGTAATACTACTGTAAATTTTACAGTAACTGTCTGGCAACCCTGCTGCCAGTATTATACTGTAAAATTTACAGTAATTTTTTAACAGCATTCAAAAGTAACATTACCGTAATGATTGCAAAATGATAAAATGGAATGTTCGCTTAATGTTTGCGTAATCAAGAAAAACTTTTTAAACATTCGAAATATTTAGAACATTCAGAAAAAGTTTTTGCTAGCTGGGTCATTCCCAAGCTGCAAAAAAAAGAAACACTGGCATACTCTCTTGAGTAACTACTTATTTTGAATAAGTAATTACTTCATGACCGCTAAAAACGTGTTCTAGATAGAATGAATGCAATCCGGACATATTCACCATACGACCGTCAGTCGTGTCGCTTCACGGCCACTCACAAATCTGTGGCCTCACGGGATAGTAAAGTGTCCATCATCTGCACATTTCAGAGTCTTGCCAGAAGTAGTAGGTCATCCGGGTATTTTTTGGCTTCTCTTTTATGAGAACTGTGAATTCTGACATACTTCTTTTGTCACATACTATTCGCCTACTATATAGTAGGGAAGTATGCAATTTCGGATGCAGCCATTCTGTTTCTGGTTGTCATAACAGGTGACAGGTGGAGGTCATTGCTGTCAGCTCTTCAGAGTGGCCCTTTTATAGAGGAAAACACATGACTCAGCACAAATTGACTCATTTTCTTGACAGCCAGGCAGCGTTTAAGGGATATAGATTAGTCTCTTATGGGATGTGACTGCCTCTCTTACACACTTTAACAAATGTATGATTACATTCAATAGTGCTCTGCAATTTCATTCCGTTTCTTCAAAGGAAGAGAGACATATGGGAAACAGTTGCCTGCCAGTGAACGGTCGGTCACCACTAGGCTGATTTTATTTGTGATCTTTCTCTTAGATTAATTCATAGCTTTTCCTCTCCCGCCTGTCAGGTCAGGGATTAGTTCTTGTTTTGTGTGCGTGTGGGTTCTTGCATTTGTCTTCTTTTCCTTTTCAAGGAAATGTGCTTTCAAGAGTGCTGTGGAAAATGGAGTGGTTTATGTCGCTTTTCTGAGAGTTTTTAAAACAAGGATGAATGTTTCACCTAGAATCGATCAACATGTCTTATGAGGTTGAACGGAGGTACAGATTGATGTTTAAAAAAAGAAGGGAAAAAAATGAACGAGGAGGAACTCTGAGAATGTGAAATTGCGGAGGTCAAAATGCAGTTAAAGTTTGTACGTACGAAAGGTTAACTGGTGCCTTCAAGTCGTGCCAATGACTGTATTTATGAAATGCAAAGTGGTCATAATAGACTTTAAATACGAATATGACATTTCGTTTGTTTGCAGTTCGTGCACTGTTGATAGGCAACGGCAATAAAGCGTGTCGGAGAATACAATACTCATTTTGCCAGTTAACACCTTTGCAACAAAACTACATATCCCACAATTCTCTGCAGCCATAAGAGAATGAAAACTATTTAGATAAAGCTTCACCTACTTTTCACTCTTTGCGATTTATTTTATTGCACTATTAAAACGTCCGGTCTTCCTAAGGAAGTGGAAAAAAGACAAATATGTAATTGCACACGATCATTTTATTCAGAGCAAAATCACTTGACCCAATGGGTCAATGTTTGTAGATGCTGTGCTACAGCTAGTTCAAGAGATCATCACAGCAAGTTGCTGTGAATTATATATCAAGCAACAATATATTATATTAACAGTATTTTGCTATACTTAATTGGCATAAAATCATAAAATGTATGACAGTATATGTAGTTTAAAGGGTTAGTTCACCCAAAATTCACCCTCATGTCGTTCCAAACCTTTATGCATTTATTTCCTCTGCTTTGAAGAATTCATTCCCATTGACTTCCTTTGGATTTTTATTTTTTGTCCATGAAATGGAGGTCGCTTGTTTGTTTTCCTCACTTGTAAGTTGCATTGGATAAAAGCGTCTGCCAAATGAATAAATGTAAGTCAAAGGTAGCAACTTTCTTCATAAATATCTCCTTTGTGTTACAAAGAAGACAGAAAGGTTTAGAATGAGTAAATGATAACAGAAATTTCATTTTAGGGTGGACCATCTTTTTAAAAGCAATGAAGCCAATTATTCAGGACTGCGTGAGGAAGACCTACCTGTAGACATAAGGATACTAATAGATTCTTTCCATTTCTATCTCTTTGTCTTTGTAAAATTAGACATGCACCACGTGAAATCCCTCCTTCAAGCAACACAATGAGTGTGATGGAAAGTAACAAACTGAGTTTAAACCTGGGGCAAGAAGTCTTGCAGTTTCTCACGGCACTGCTGCCATTCGGCACTCTTGTTTGCTTGCCAGCTACAGCAAACATTGATTGGCTGATTAAGCACAAATTGATTAGCAGGCTCTCATTAGCATCCCATTAGCAATGACCTATACCTAGCAAGACACACCGTACTCCGACTCAAATGGATTAACAAGCACAACAATCCCGCCACGGACAGAAAATCTGTGAGCACTTCTCTAAAAGCCAGAAATCAATGGATTTCACATTATTAACCCCCAACGGACATAAAACAGCGCTCTAATGCCGTATCATGGGCGCAAAGCCCCATTTTAATATTTGCATTTATTTACATTAACAATAAGCTGGCTAACCTCTATGCCCTTGAATCATTCCAAACACACCGCATGGCTGCTATTTCAATAATACAACCCTTTCTATCAACAAACAACAAGGCATTTATTTTCAGCAGAGGGACGAGAGCAATGTACTGAGAGCACGCTGCATTGCTTTTGAATAGATAGGCCTCGGGACTTTCATTTGAATATATCTAATAAAACAAATATTCAGAAGAACAACAAGACAAGGCTGATATTTTCATTCGCTTGGAAATGAAAGCTCTAATATGCAGAGGGATGACAGGTCACGCAGCCGCCATGTTGCTAATGTTATTATCTGTGGACATCTTAAAGAGCTCCGTCCTCCCAAAAGAAGCATACACTTTTTAAAAACCCATGAAATGACATCGTTTTCTGTCCTGTGTCGTATTTCCTATTTTAAAAAAAGTTCTTAAATGGGGCTGCAAAGTTATATTTTTAATTAGTTTGTTCTTAAAGATGCAGTAGGCCATTTCTAAAAAAAAAAAAAATCAACCCAAACGAACACACACCTGCACTGGAAAACAGGTTCTAAAGTGATATTCCTCTAATCTTTTCTCTTTTGTAATGTCTCTCAGCCATCTCACTTTCTACAGTCTTTCTTCAAATCTCCCTTTACCATTTTTCCTGCTGACAAAATTTGTTTGTAGTCGTACTGGAGCGACCACCATAACGTTGCCCAACATCAAATAGCAAATGTAATGAAAGCGGAACAAAACTGAGCAACTTATTTGCTGTTCACGGAGCGTTTATCAGTTTGGACCAATGACGGTGCAGCGCAGCGAGGCACGAGCAACTCAAGAGCCGATTTTGATCTACGCAGCACTGGGAGATCCAGTAAAGAAAGCACTTGAATTAATCATGGAATTGATAACATCGCTGCGAGGTCTAGTGAGAAGCATTCAAATACGACGCAAAGTTCTCCGTTATTATAAGATGAGACAGCGCTGACGTGGAAACCAGGAAAAACATTGTCCCATGAATGAAATGAAAGCTCTAGCGCAAGTTCTGCCTGGAAGACTCAAATGTTACGTCACTATGAGTTTAGATCTAGCCAATCATTATCTAACACTTGGAGTATATAAGATCGGTACTAACACGTGTCTGAGTTCGCAGATGCTGACGTCAACCTTTACCTCCATCCTCCCCACCACCACCAGGATGGTCCCTGTCCATACCTCCTGGGGGTCGGCTACGCCCCTGCCTTCATCCTTGGGCAGGAAATGCAGAGTCCGCAACCCTCAGGATCTAAGCTACGGACGGGGCCAAATAACTTTATCTTAGTATATTTGCTTGCTGATTTTTAATAAATATCATTAAGTTATCTTACCTCCCGAGTCTTTCTGAACAAGAACAAGTTATAGAGGGCCTTCAGTCCACAAATTAACACCATTCGCCATGGATGTAATGTAACACTAACTGTAACCAGAGGATTATGGCAAGAATAGTAAAATGCTTTCAAGTTCCTCACACATCTTTTCCTGGCACTTCAAAACTCTAATATTATCATATTTAAATGTTATTTTTAATGTGATGACCAAAACATTATTTGTTCATCCTTCATAGATCACCCCCATTTATAAACTCTTATTTAAAAACAAAAACAAAAAAAACATTAAATTACCATTGTAACAGGAGGTGGCTGCCATTTCCACTCCCTAATATATATTTTCAATCATTTTGCTTTTAAATGATTATTTAGACATTATGAATGATAATGAGGCTTGCAAACTTAAAATAAAACTACACATTGTAATTTCTGTAAGTTAAGTCTATTTATTACCAAGGCATTTGTCAGTAATACAGTCAAAAGGTCGATTTAAGGTGTGCCCCTAAATTTTCTGCTTACATTTTCAGTAAGGGGCTACAGTGTTCCTAGCACAAAAAAAAAAAAAGTGGTAAAACTTCATTTTACAGTGCCGTAGTTTCACGTTACTGCATGTACTTACTATAGTAATAACAGTAAATTATGCATAATTACAAGTAACTAACCCTAAACCAAACCCTAACTGTAACTTTATAGTAAATACATGTAGTTCATTAATAGTACTTATGAGTAATTACAATGTAACTACAGCGCTGTAAAATAAAGTGTAATAAAAAAAGTTATTCTGGAACCCTGCTCTTGCTCACTCTCTCTCCTCCCACATCGTGACTGGACACGCCCCCTACTGCTGATTGGCTACAAGTGTGTTGTGGCGCTCAGTCCAATCCACTTTCAACAGCGCTTCTCATAAATCGCTCACTGCACCTTTAAGGTACTTGGCTTGTAGCTCCTAAGCTCTCCGTGATTTAAAGGGTTGTAGTAAAATAACTTTTGCTTTAAATATGATATAATTATGAAAAAATGTAAACATTAAAAAATAATATGAAGCAGCACATAAATACTAAAACACCAAACTGAAATAATTTATAGTATATATAATATTTTAATATATATATTTAAATAGGAAATATTGTTCTAAGCACCAAATAGACTTTAGTTTATGTCCCAGTCGTGACTCGTGACTACATGTGCTACATGCTACTGTTAGTCAGAGGGAGTTACAGTTTAGGGGGCGGGACATTCTCATCCTAGAAAGCATTTGATTGGGCAAATACTTGCAATGCCTCTGAGTGCAGAATGAGTTTCCTGAAAATTGCTAATTTTATATCAGTTAAAAGTTTACTTTTAGGAGAACATTGATGGCCTCAGAGCTAAAAGCCAAAGTCAGATTTCATCTATAAAAGTTACACTATGGAGCCCCCCCCCCCACACACACACACACACAGGAAAATAGTGAATCTTGACGAGATTGAGGTTCCTCCGCAGTAACATGCAATTTTATGTTTCAACCACAGATGTCGATAGAGAGCCAAAAATTCTGTAGTGCACCTTTAAGATGACAACATTCATTTGTAGTCAGGAATAAAGTGGTTCATTATCAAATCTCAGTGTTACAGCCATGGCCCAATTAAGCTTTTTGCTAATGCTGGTATTCACACTATGACATATAATATAAAATAGAATTTATCTGATCACTTTCTGTCTTGTCTCTACTGTGCTATTCAATGAAAGTTGAAAAATTCAGTTTAAAAATGTTTGTGTACTATCTGACATTTATGAAATGTATCATTTTACATTGCACAATATCATGCTGCAAAACCTAAAATCTTCCTAAGTATTTAACGGTTTTGTAGGGGTGAACTCTATCCTCATTAGTCTACATGACAGCTTCTGTATTAAAGCAAACATCCATTAAGTCTTTTTGTTTTTTTTCCCCGGCATAACATTGAACTAAAACCATGAGTAATGCTGGCACCACTTTGTGACTGGTTTCTGCGTCTTGCGCGTTCAACTTTAGTGCATGAGAAAGTTCTCGCCATCTGCGATAAGCTGTTAAAAATTCTGTCTGTATAAGTGCTAGAGTTTGAGCATCTGATGCATAGTAGGTCTTGTTACCAGTTCTAGTGGGTGGTTATTCAACATGCCAAGAGGGTGAGCTCCATAATTTCAGAGCGAAGCGCGAATCTTAGTTCCCGGCACAGATCAGTGACACATCAGCGCGAAGCGACGATCTGGTGCCAGAGAATCGTGCGAATAAACTCTTGCTTGTGTCTGTTCTTGTTAATAATGTTTAAGCTGTCTCAGACACTTAATGAAATATATGCATTAAGAACGGTGGATTTATTGGGAAATTTTCCCATTGCTACTCTGAATATAAGTGGGAACGGCTGTGTTTTACACACCGCTGAAGCAAAGGCTAAAGCCCCATTCAGAGCGGAGAATCAAGCATTCGATACACAATTTTCAGGTACATACTGCAAACCCATAAGCATTTGCCACAATGCAGATAAGATGAGCAGGGAACAGATGGAACGTGGATGTGGCCTGTGCCTGAACATGGTGCCGATGTACGCACCTCCTACATAAGCCTGAGACTGTTAGCATGGAGATCTTCCAGAACATTCCTGGCATCAAGAGGATCTAGTCACCATCTGTCTCCCAGGACAACCTCCCAACATAGACCTTCCCCGCCTCCTGCCACCCCTGTGATCATCAGCAGAGCTACGCAGACGCCTGTCAATGAAATTCACCGGCCGTTTGTCTTGGGTGACCATAAGACAATTCTATTCGGATCATCTGCACCACCTGTTAAGTCTATGAAAACAGATGACGGCACAGTATTGTTAACAGGAGACGTCCACTTTGCCAGACTTGTGTGAATCAACAGGAAGAATTACTAAATGCACACACAAAGCATAGCCAGAAATAAGGCCATTGATGAGGAACACAAAACAGGAGTGAATTTGGTTTCAGTGTGAATGCTTTAAAACGTTCAGTGTCAAATTTACTCTGAAGTGAGGATGCCCATTTTTTTAAAGTAGTTTGTTCTTAAGGCAGAACTTAATGGTAAGAATAAACGTGCAAATTTGTAAACAGAAACAATGTTAAAAAGCCTTGCCATTTCAGTCTATCATGTTGTGGTTGATGTTTCAAACTTATTTTGCCTCAAGTAACATTAATAAATGATACATTTCTTGAAATGTGAAATGTGAAAAACGATTAGGCTTGTATAATTAATTATGAAATAAATAATATTATGGAACTATAACTAAAATTAAAAAATAAATACTGATAGAAAAAAAAAACTATAACATATATATATTTAGTAGTTTTTAAAGTCAAGTCAAGTCACCTTTACTTGTACAGCTCCCCAAAAAAATGGTGTCATTGTGCAGCTTATTCTATATATTATTGATTCATTCCGTTGCAAAGATCAGTAGTTATTAGTCTAGTTAATTTCTGTATATCAGCACTGGAGAAAACAGTGACGTAATTGTCCGGCTCAGCTCAGTTCGCATCCAACTGCGCCAATGCAGGCATACCGAAAACACTGCTGAATATCAAGCAAGTGTCCCCAACTTAAGCAAGACAAAGACAACAGCGGCAAGGAACCAAAATGCACACAAAATGGAGTTTTCAACTGCCAAAGCATGTTCTATCAGTATTTATTCATTCATTTTTGATATAGATGCAAGGTTTTTTTTTTTTTCATATTTTTAATATACATTTTTATTACGTTTTTTAACATGAAACATGACATGCTACACAGTGCTACATACACTATTTCTGTGTTCTTTATCTGTAGGTATAAATGTATATATCTAAAGGCCTGTTTAAAAGTAACTGTTTATTTATACAAAATACATTTCTGCAAGCACAACTGTGATTATATTACAGTAAGTGTTTCAATGGTGACTTTTTTTCGGAAGGCTGCAAAGAGCAAATATGGCAGCATCCTTATTGCAATTCAATTGCTGAATTGTGCTAGCCGAACAACTGCCATTGAGATTAATGGGAATGCTAATGCTAACAGATCACTTTTGTTCACAGTAACATTTAATCACAGTTCACAGTTTTCGCTGTAAAACCAGAGAAAATCCAGTGGCATTGAAATAAATACCACAATCGTGCCTTAAATCTGCACAGTACAGTGAAAATGAGCGTAAACCCCCTTTTGCAGCCTTGGCAAATTTACACTGGGGCAAGGGCAGGGAGTACACAAGGCACCTGGTCTCGAAATCAATCATTAGCAAGGGTCGAGGGTGGTAATTAGGCGTTCAGGAGGGAGCGTGTGGGACGAGGTGACGAAGAGCAGTTAATGAGGCCACGGACTGGGGAGGGGTGAACGGCCGGCACCACGGGAAACTTCTCACGCGGCGAGAAGACAGAACACACGCCGCAATTATAAGGCACAGTACACAAACATACGATTCAACACCCAAGGAGGTCAGGCTGAAAAATGTGCTGCAACATAGATGACAGTCTAACAAAGCCTTGAGAACTGAGGTGCTATTTTTGTTTGGTAAGTAATGCAAAGGAATGGCCTGTCCTTCTGTAAGACTTGCTAAAGGCTTGTCTACAACTTCACGAGCATTTGAGAAAATAACTAGTTATTTTATTCTAATGTTTAATTTATTTTAGGGAAAAGGCCTAGGCACCTGGGGTGGCACCAGATTTTTATACTGGTCTTTTTTTTTTTACAGTGCTAAATAAATGAATACAATTCAGATGATTTATATATATATATATATATATATATATATATATATATATATATATATATATATATATATAAAATCTCCTTAAATGTACATTAAATGTTATTTTTAATGTGATGACCAAAACATTATTTGTTCATCCTTCATAGATCACCTCCATTTATAAACATTAAATGTTACAGCAAAAATTGTCATCTAAAAGTAAACCCAATCAGCTTGTTTATAGTTTGAGTGTTTGGCTAGTGTATGTATATATATATAGGATTTTTGTTTTATTTTTAAAATAATCTAAACTGCCACTATATGAGCCACCAGGTCTTGGTATCTATCATTAAAACTCCACATTAGTTGACTTCGTTATTCAGTATCAGTACCACACCATAGTTCAACAGTATTACGGAAAGCAATACTGTACTGTTTACTAGATGATTGGAACATGGAAAGCGATAATATTTTCTTAACCCTGCTAGCCTCTCTCACCTTTGAATTTAGGAAGACAAAAACACTCCAAACAATGAGGCTTGAAGGCTTATTAAATCTACTAATGTAACCGAGACTGAAGCTCACCAACTGTTTTCGGGAACAGATGCTATGTTAACTGTGGAGTGACGAGTAGGTGTATGAATTAGCCCTCGAGTCTCACTTCCAGTCGGAGAAAGAGAGAAATGGTGTGACTCCAGCACGGCTGCGGAGGCATTCGAGACTTCTCTGAGTAACTCGACTCAAAGCCTCACACACGCCAGCCCGAGTGGGATCTGAAGGCAATGATGATTTTCACTTGATCAAAGCGGATCATGAAAAAGCGGCACGGCTCCTTGAGTTTTTTTTTTTTTTCAGAAAAGCTCAGAATATAAAGTGAAAGTGAGCCTGCTCATTAGGATTTTCAGCTGGTTTGAAAATCCAGACAATTATACATACGGTTTAGGATTCATATTATTGCAGCTCTCAAAGCAGCACTATCTAGATTTTTTCACATTTAATATTGGTAACACTTTTTCCAATTCTCACTATTAACAAGCTGTTATATAGATATTGGCTGTTTATTAGTACTTATAAAGCATATTACATATGAATTCCTTATTCTGCATGACCATGTTCCACAATCCTCCCGAATACCTAACAACTAACTATAGGAGTTTCAGGCAAAAGTCATAGTTACAGTGAGAATTGGACCCTAATCTAAAGTGTGATCTAATGATTAAATACGTATACTAATGAAGTTTGTATATATATATATAAATATATATAAACATTTTCCACATATTTTTATGAAGTGCCAGACAGTTTCGTTTAGATTCTACTAGGCTGTTTTTACAAGCTGAAAGCCATATCAAGCTCTCAGAGAACATTAAGATCACAGTAAGCCCTGTAGCTCCAGCTGATGTAATTAAATTATGGTTGACGTTCAAATGAGAATCTACGGGGCTACATAAAGATCAGATTCAAGCAGCACAAACAGCTGAAATTAACATGTATATAACAATATATTAAAAGCACGAAATGAGTAAAAATGTAACTCACCCTTGTTGAAATTATTTTGACTTGCGGTTTCTAGATAAAGATATAACACAGGCTGACAACTTCAGAACTTATGGCAGGTCTCGAAAAGTTGGCTTTCAAAGTCACTTCCTTTCTGGCACTCATGGCCAATGTGAATTTCTCATGCCTAAAGCAAAATATGTTCAATAATTCAAACTTGCATGTACAATATGTCATTGCAAAAGTGACGCCATGTCAGGCGAGGTTAGAAAACACAAGCCAACCTCCAATGCAAACCCTTATCGAGAGCCTTTGTCTGTCTAAATCTTGCATGATAAGAAATGAAAAAGCAACTGCGATTTCGGCGTCATACGCATCTAAGAATGTAGTCTAGATTGCAATACATTTTTTATGAACTACATGTACATTTTGCATTTTGTGCAATGGTTTCGGAACTTTATACAAGCACATTTAAAAGTAGAAAAAGTTTCTGCTGACATTTGCAGAATATTTCATGGAAAAAAACAAAACAAAGAGCAGGCGTATTTTAATAAAAGAAACATGATATAAACCCCCTCGACAACAACAACAACAAAAAAAACGTGTTTTATAAACACTAAGATGTTTTTACAAGAATTATGAGGCAAAATGTGAGAAAACAAAAGCAAATGCTTTATTTAAAGGTCACAAATGGACAGATATGGCTACCTACAACATTAAAGATTATGACCTACTTGTGGTAGATGGCCTTCAAGCTGTTCTGAAACACGTCAACATCCTTACAAATGTGTGTAAAAAACTTTGTGCTATCTATCTAAAGAATGATGTTCTTCTAAAAGAGGGTGGAGCAAAGCTGTGGAAATCTCAGCAGAGTGTCTTCATGATGAAAACAAAACCATCCACATCACAGATATCTGCAAAAAACCCTGTGCAAGAAACAGAATCGTTGCGTTTTTCAAGCCAAAATACTGTTTGGACCAGGACAGCGTCACTGCCTGCAGGTGTCATGGAAGGCCTCCAGAGTTCGGAAGTCCCTCCATGTTGGAGGAAGGCCCTCCTGCAGGTATTTGCCACAGCGTTGACACGGGTTCTGGAAAAGCTTGATGTAGCTCCTCAACCAGGTCTGGTCAAAAGAACAACACACAAATATTAGTGCTTTTTTTCTCAAGAGCTGATTGGTTAAAACTAAATAGCATTCCTCATTTGAAGCAGACAAGACTTGGTTAACACTTAGGCCCTGTTTCCAACTGGTATTAAGATGCATTTTGGTCAATCCGATCACAAGTGGACGACGCTAAATCCAGGTGAAAAAAGTTTTGAGCTTGTCCACTTTCAACTACTTCCAAAGGTATTCGAAAACGCATTTGACAAGATTGCTTTTGCAGTGGAAATGCTCAAGTGATCTTTTTTTTTTTTTTTTGTCTACCTTGTGAATCGACGGTTGTCACCTTGTGGATACACGAATTACTGCAGAAACAATTAAATGCGACCCTTGCGTAAGCGTAAACTATACGTTGGGCTTTATGGGGGAGCGTGCTAGCTAGACAGGATTTAAACTTTGTTGGCTGAAAACCTCAATTTGGTTTGAAGACAAAAAAAACGCACCAAGCACAATGTTCTCTCACCATTCCTGAATTTCTAAAACGCACTTACCCCATTCGGCCGGTCTTGCGAGAATGAAAGCTGATGCTCACTGTATGTTTTTCAGTTGTCTCCATGTGCGTTCATATGTAAATTGCGCAAGCTTATTTTGTCCATTAGATCGAAAGATCTGAAACAACCCATACATTTACCCGCCCATAGACCGTCCCCTCGAGGAAATCAGTACAGAAGTGGTTGAAAGTGGACAAAAGAGACGGATTAAAACACCAGGTGTAAACGGGTATGCGTCTCCCTCGTCTACTTGTGATCCGATCGACCAAAGCGCATCTTAATACCAGGGCCCGGAGTCTAAACTGACTTGAATGACAAATTTTAGCCAAAATGAAGCAAAGTACAACACAGCATGTTTTCCTGCCTGAAATGTTCTAAAACTGCAGCAGCGGACACCCTCACCCTCCGCTGGCTGGCCTCATTGCATTGGCATGGGTTGTGTGAGAGCAGCATGAGGGTCTGTGGGGTCTCACAGCAGTCACAACTAGACATTGATTAACAGCAGGAGGAGTATGTCTGCTCTCCTTTCTAACCCGTCTTCACTGGGCCGCTCAGCACAGTCGGGGTTTACCTGCACCTGTCAGGACACATCGTCTTTCCTAATTCATCTGTCGGCCCAAACCGCCCTCCGCTGATTCCCTGTTATTCATACTCCAATTAGCACACACAAAAGTCCAGTTCAGTGTCCTGTCCTGTCCCATCCATCGCAAAAAAGAACTTAAAGAATTTTTTTAGAGAGACTAATGACTGTTGATGGGGTTTTTTTAGGCTCTAAATAAACTTTCCTCTGGATGGTCTCAGAGCGAAGTGCATCAACGCTGCGCTTTAAATCCGTGTGCTGGAGAAAGTCCACGATTCCAGCCATGATCAGAATAGCTCCGCATTGATCTTACGGAGAAGTAATCAATCTCTTCTCTCTTTTCAAAGCATAGAGGAGAGGTCGGCCGACTATTTAAAGACAGACTTGACACAGTGCTTGACATCACACACTAATAAACAAGACACAATAAGGTAAACTAAGGTAAAAAAAAAAAAAAAAAAAAGATTTCAAAAATAAAATCAACAATTTTTTTCATTCCAGGGAAGAGTTTGATGGGTTTTTATACATTTAATTAATCTGGCAGATGCTTTTATTCAAAGCTATAGTATTTACAGTGCACTCAAGCTATTGATTTCCAGCATGTGTTCCCTGGGAATCGAACCCATGACCTTGTTGTTGCTCTTGCCTTCCTCTACAGAATTGTTTTGATCAAGCACTATTTCTATTTCACAGAATAGTGTGCACCAAACTAAATTCCACCTTTTGGTCTTACATGGTCTTGCATGTATTTTTACAATGTGGAATGCAACCTGTCGTTAAACCACACCACACAACCAAAGGCGAAATGTAATAATTTAATGTAATTCTTGTAGAGTGTCAGTTGAATTTTAAAAGCAATGTACCCACCATGAAGGAGCGAACTACAACATCGGGCATTTGCGGGAGCTGGTAATGCAGCAGGGCTGTGGTTGCATGATCAGTGACCTGAGAGAACAAAAAGATCACTCAGAAACATAACAGAAGGTGCATAATGAGTACATTACCATGACTGCCTACATTTACAAAACCAAAATGAAATAAAGAAACCACTAACTATATTGTAATAGGAACATAAATATATTTTAAATAGTTATACAGCGAGAAGATATATTTATGTTCAGTAATTGGTGGTAGAAAAGGAAAATATATGGTGGCTGAGAGAGCTCAACATGATGCACCTGAAGAAAACACATGCAGATAGAAAAAAACCCCCAGCAAATTAAGAAAACCTCATCAGTTTGAAAACACATCTGCTACAAATACTCATAACACAAACCAAGTACAGAAACAAATGGTTGCAAATACTCACAATGCATTTCTGTATTCGGTGCCATTGTTTTAAGCTTCTGCAGTGCGTTTCTGTATTTGGTTGCATTGTGAGTATTTGCAGTGTGTTTACGTATTTGGTTGCATTGTTGCGAACAAATGCAGCACGTTTCTGTATTTGGTTACATTGTCGTGAGTATCTGCAGAAAGTTTCTGTATTTGGTTGCACTGTGAGTATTCGTAGCATGTTGTCAAACTGATGAAGATGTTTTCAGCCGCATTCAGTGTATTCAGCTCTCTCGGACACAGTCAATATGTATATTTATTGAATTTCTTTCCTTGCATATATGGGCACATATGTGAAGAAATCCTAATTAAAATCCATTTTTAGATCAATCTATCTACACTCAGATTAACTCTTAAGTCCAATTTTGCAGAAGAACGCCATAACCTTATTACTTTTTCTAAAATCCCATCTTCCATCACTAATGTAATTATAGAAAGGGACTAAAAAGCGAACCAGTTCAATCTCCCATCATCATTTCATCAGACTGCCAATGCTGACCAAAGTCCTTATGGAAAACCGGCCAGTTAATACCTCTCAATAGTGTTGCTTTATGGGAAAAGAAACTCAAATGGTTACCGTTGAAGTGTAAAAAAAGTGATGCTTTTACAAACAAAAACATCTGTGTGAGAACTATTGGACAGCAGGGACATGTGAAGAGTAAAGAACGATTAATTAAGCGAGGAATGAAAACAGGAATGCAGAAGTGACAGCTGGGAGGGGAAGATGAGAGGCGGCCCATCCCTCCAGTTTGAGGCAGCCTGGGTTCAAGTTAGCGTTCGCATCCGGAGAAATAAAGAAATAAACAGGTCTGCGCTTTGATCAGCCCGTGCAGATGCGAGACGCTCAGTTACAATGCGAGCGGGTTCTCGCAACCTCTCGCTTTAAGTTCCAGGCAGCTCGTCATACACATTCTCTCTCGTTTGAAAGCAAAGCAAGTTTTTTCTTTCTCTCTCCCTCTCTTTGAAAGATGCATCAGCATTACCCACACTATGTAGTTTCATCTGCCCCAGAGGCTGACTGCTCTCTAATTCCAGCCTAATGAGATTCGGGGAGGGTGGAGAGAAGACGACTGGAGCCCAGATGTTTAGAGGGCTGTCAAATGAGGGCGAAGTGGCTTGTGAAATGAAATCAAAAAACACGGGGACAAATGATGTCTGAGGGATGAAAGGCAGGGATTGGCAGTGGAGAGGTGACAAGAAATGCGACCATCACTGAGAAGAGAGATCTCATTAGGATTTCACAGACATGCGATTTAAATTTATTTATTAATTTATTGTGCGGCTCAAATTCAATCTGAAAGACAACCACGAGATCTAGATTTAATTATCGCGCCAATGTTTCCCGACACACACTACGGGTAATGAGAAAGACATGCTCTGTTGATTAAACTGAAATTTGTACGTTTGTTGTGCGTTAAGATGTCAGCTGCGTTCTCACCTTTTGAAATGCTTGATAGTTGGACTTTGACCAGATGTCCAGCTATAAATAAAAAAAAATAAAAAAAACAGAAAAGTAAAATTCATGAAATCAATGAAAATACTCAGTCACAAAACTTTGCCCTTAGTGTACCCTAAATCACAACATTACTCTTAAGGCTCTTTTAAACAGCTTTTTTTCTTCACTTAAGGGTAAAAAGAAGTTTGAAATTCGTTTGCAGCGGTATACAGTAATAAGTGCTGCATGCATTCCTCTCAATAACACAATAAATACTACAAAAATAGAAGCGGTGCGAAAACAGCAGTTAAGAAAGCATCCGATTATAGCGATGTGAATATGAAAGGCACAATTATTTATACACCACTTTATTGCTTTAAAGAAAGCAGCATTAGAGTATTAAACATGAAATAACAGTCTCAGTGACTCTTTCAATTAAAATCATTTTCTCTTTTAATTTGAATATTTTCTAACATAAAGCGCCTCTCCGGTTAGTTCACACTTTTACTCGCGGATGTCCGACCTTGACGGACTGAAAAGAAGAAATGAACCGGAGAAGATTTCCACATCATAAAAGGCGGAGCCCCAGAGCCACACCTACTTATTAATTGCCATGGACCAATGAAAGCTCGAAGGCGTTTACTAGAGAGAGCGAACTTTTCTGGAATGTTCACTTTGGCAAGCCGTTTCGAACTCCACATACAAATGTGAAACGTACTTAGC
The DNA here is from genome assembly GCA_037194245.1 of Opsariichthys bidens. Lineage (NCBI taxonomy): Eukaryota > Metazoa > Chordata > Actinopteri > Cypriniformes > Xenocyprididae > Opsariichthys > Opsariichthys bidens. The sequence continues at coordinate 16,721,666 of CM074288.1, read as the reverse complement.
ATGGACAGATTTTGTTCAAAAACGTCACACCTGTTCGTTCTTTGCTTTCGTTTGAAGTATATTGGGGCATTTACGGCTGCATTCCAAGACAGCATTTAACTTCTTAGCGAATGTCTTTTATCTGTGTAAACCTGGATGATCTGCTGCATTGATGTGGCAAATGTGTTTTGAAGTGTGTGTGAAAAAAGTGTTAAAATCAGCCATATGATTTAGGAATGATTGCATGCAGCAACCATATAATATTAAATATATGTTGCACATAAAATGCAATTAAAGGAAGACAACAGTTAATGAAGAAAACTGCTATTTGGGTCAAATTCTTCAGGATTTGTTTCTGGCTGTCTATGTAAGAGTCTTCTGATTGATTTCTGCTCAACCCAAGATTTAATTTTAAATAAGTAGTATGCATTTTTAACATCCAGAAAGAGCTCATTTCATTTTAAAACTCTGCAATCTTAAATTTATAATGAATTGGAATTAATTACTGTTAATTTGTTTTTGAGGAGTTGAGTTTCCTTCCTCAATATACTGTTATTTTGCTTATAATTTGGAAAACAAACCCAAACTATTGATTTTATACTTTAAAACATCATGTATTTTTAGCATTTTTTTTTAAATGTGCCGTCTTGTAATGTATTGTAATGGATGAGTTTGTTTTACCTGAACAGAGGTTGGCTCATCAGCTCCACAAGAGGACACGTGTATTTATATCCTTCTTAAACCCTCACTGAGCAACATATTTCATAATACCCGGTATTGCCACATGAGAAAATTTGGAGTGTAGGGTCTGCCTTTTGTCAAATCTGCCTCTGTAATTTTATTAGAATTTTCTGCAGCCCAATGTTGTTACTATAAAATTATTGTTAAATAAAGCAAACAAAGTTTAATTTTATAAAAAGGGGGGTGATTCATATGCTCCAACCTATCTTGTGATGCATAGTATGTTTTCGAGCATAACTTACTAGTCTGCTAACAAGAGTGAAATATCACAGAGCTCAAGACCTGTGGCTCAAATTATGCAAGTGACACAGTGCCGAATGAATTAAACGTGGTAAAACAAACGCATCAATCCCTAGAGCAAATATAAAGGCAGAGGCACAGATTAAGTGCACGTAAAGAGTACAGAAATAAATGCGGGACTTAAATTTAAACACTTTCTTTGACAGTTTAAAGGTCAGTTATGACCTTTCATCTGATGTCAGGACTGTTGTGTGGGGGCGAAAAAAATCCCATCACTAATCAACCCGTTGAGCGAAGGTCATCAGAAGAGTTTTCAAAGACGACAACAAATCAAAATGTTCTCTGATTCTAATATCAAACAGGCCCGGTGTCAGCATTTATCAGAGAAATCAGACTCTATCTCCCCTCTGTCCTCAAACCCACCTCCATACACTGCTGCCCTTTGAAGTAAAAAGAATGCTGGATCGCAAATTACCCAAGAGATGTCTGAGATAGTCTTTGAAGCCCCACTTTGATAACATAGTTTTCCCTTCTCCTACCCCTTTCTCTCCCTTTTTTGTGTTTGGAGGTTCAGGCAGGCTCTGTTGGGCCTCTTGCATATGGTTATGGTAAGCTTTGTGGCATCATTTGAATTGTAAGGACCAAAGAGGGGGTTTAAAGAAAACGCCTGTTGATATTGCGCCCTGAATCTATTCCTTGCACAGTCCCAAAATGAGCTTTGAGGTTGATTCAAAGGCAGGAGTTGCCCGTAACATTCCATACAGATAAGATAAAATAAAATAAACCATTACAATTTAAGACTGAGATGGAACTGAAAAAAATTGAGCAGAATTCTTCAGGATTTCTCTCTGGCTGTTTGTCTAAGAGTGTGATTGATTTCTGCTCAACCCAAGGTTTAATTTTAAATAAGTAAAATGCATTTTTAACATGCAGAAAGAGCTCATTTTATTTTAAAGCTCCACAATCTTAAATCTATAATGAACTGGAATTAATTACGGTTTGTTGACTTGTATTTGGGGGGTTGAGTTTTCTTCCTAAAAATGAGCTTTAAAGATTTAAACTCAGCCTTGTTTTTGTTCTCTGTAGCGTTTATAGCAGACAAAAGGCAAATGGTTGAATATAAATCTCCAGCCATCAATTAGAAGCAATAATTTACTTATTGATCCTAATCTTATTTAGCTATCTTGACACAAGAACAGGAAGTAATATCAGCTATAATCTCTTTCCAGACTAAAATAAAATCCCAATAAATACGGAAATGGTTTATGATTATTATGTACTCTGTATAAAATAATTGTGACTTTGTAAATACTGATCAAAAATGCTAAGAATGCAATATGTTTACGATGCATTTACATATTTGAAAAAAGATGCATAAAACACAGAAAACATTGAATAAATAAATGATAAAGGCACGGTAAAAATCTTTAACGACATAAAGGTGCTGATAGTTGATATTTATTAAACCAAAATATCTTTATTAATTACTGTTTGTTAACTTGTTTTGAAGGGTTGAGTTTCCTTCCTAAAGATGATTAGATCTTTGATCACATCTCAGTCTTTTTTCTGTTCTCGGTAGTGTTTATTTGATTTTATTATTATTATATTAAATGTACATTTCCACACATGACTTAGATGTAATATTTTACTAACTGATCCTAATATTGCGTAGATATCTTTCTTTGATTTCATTCCACATGAAACATCTTAAGCATACTCTCAATCCTGTATTTACGTATATATATATATATATATATATATATATATATATATATATATATATATATATATATATATATATATATATATATATATATATAGATATATATATAGATATATAAAATATATCTATATATATATATATAAAATATATATTATCACCATACACTCACCATAGTTCATTTAAATAAAGTTAGCTGTGAAATATTACACCCAAAAATTATTCATACAGTTTGGGACCAAAAATTATTCAGACACTTTGACCTGACCATGTTTTGCTTAAGTGTTATCTGACATGATCAAGATTATTTTTCTTGTTCTTGTCATATTTTATCACCATTTTTTTAAACTATAGTGAATAAACTGAGATAATGTGTGAAATTTTGAAGGTGTCTGAATAAACGCAGAACAGCATATAGAACAACAGAGCACAAAACATTTCCCACAATGCAACACTCTCAGTTTACAGCTTGACAAAGTAACAGGAATTAATATCAGCTATAATCTTGATTTATTACTTAATCAGACAATAATAAATTAAGATTTTCTTTTTTACATTTATCATTTGGATTTACAATTGTAATACTTTTACAGTTTTTATTACCAAAATATGCAGAATAAAACATTTATTTGGCATACTACACTTCTATTTGAAATATAATTGCATAATCAGTATGCAAGAACATCTCTCTCATCTACATTCAGCAATTAAATAATGAGTTTTTACTGCCGTAATGAGAGCGGTTTAGGCCGCGCTACAGATATCCTGATGCGAGTGTTGCTGCGACTGTCAGTTCGAGCTTTCTCCCGAAGCATCAGAGGTTAATATGCAATTGCTCACCACACACGTTTGGACGCAGAGGCCCAGCGGCGCGGCGCGGCGCACAGCACAAAGCAACGGCCTGGCAAGCAGTTCAGAAGATTCACATTCGCTGCCATAATTAACTGTGATCAAGCATCTCAGCAGCTTTGATGGCCACCTCATATTAGTGTCACCAAAGAGTGTTCAAACGTTGCGGCTTTCGCAGAGACGTACAGATCGCTTCAGAATGAATGAGAGGACGCTGCTCAACCTGACACGGGGGACGTGAGGATAGAGGGTATCGCAAACGTACATGCTTTTCATGTTCGAGAGAGAGCCGAACACATCATGTGAATTATTAAACAGCCGTGCAGAGACTTTTATCAATAGCTAAAAATCCAGGGATTTCACATCCTTACCTAAGCCAGAAGTACTCAAGCTAAATTTTAAGCTTCAACTGGATTCAAATGGAAGTGCAAAGAGAGGTTTTAAAGTAGACTTAAACATTGAATGAAATGTTTTACCTTTCCATCCTCAGAGTACACGTTCTCATGAAAACCTCGGACAATTGTGCGGTCAATAAAAAGGCTCCTCATTACCACGATGGCTTTCAAAACCTTCCCCAGTGTGACCTGGAAAGAAGAAGAAGAAGAAGAAAAAAAGAAAGAAAGATCATTCTAGTTTCTTTAGGACAGAAGATGGGTTGGGTGGATGAAATTTGGGTGATTTTTCAACTATGGGCACTTTTTGCCATCTTGCGTTCACAAAATTGAACACCACTTTTGTGATTTTCTGCTAAACCCTTTTACTGTTCATTTCTAACACATCTCAAATTACGCATTATGTGGTGGAAATGACATTTGGCCAACTCCTTTCTCTGGCCAAGGATAATTTCATAGCTGGCTTTTGAAAATTGAGAAAATGATAGCTTGTCTGGAAATGACAAACAATAAAAAAAAATGTTTTTAAAGGATTAGATCACTTCAGAATTAAAATTTCCTGATAATTTACTCACCCCCATGTCATCCAAGATGTATACTTCATCCAAGTATACTTTTTAACAGTCTTGCACTGCTTTGTGATGCACGCGGACGTAGGCGGAAGAACCGCGGTAGGGTGAAAAATTCCATCTCATTTTCTGCTCCAACTTCAAAAGCATCTGATATCGATGTTTTACCTTTATTTGTAAAGGCCGTTTGACTTTCGCCTAAGTTACGCGTGCTCTTTCCAATGCGATTACGTAAAGCGTGGCGCATCACAGAGCAGTGCAAGACGAGCATTCGTGGTTGAAAAGAATCTCATTTTTATTTTATTTTTTTGGAAAATGACCGATCGTTTCTCTAGATAAGACTTATTTTTTGGCTGGGATCGTGTAGAGCCCTTTCAAGCTGCATTGAAACTGCTATTTGGACCTTCAACCTGTTGGTAACTGTTGAAGTCAACTATATGCAGAAAAACCCTGTAATGTTTTCCTCAAAAACCTTTAATTTCTTTTTGATTTAAGAATGAAAGACATAAACATCTTGTATGACATGGGAGTGAGTAAATTATCAGGAAATTTTAATTCTGAGGTGATCTAATCCTTTAATATGACCTCCATTAATAAAAGTGAATGTATTGTAATAATAATTAACCCTTGGGACATAAAGGTGTCTGTAGTTAATAAAGGTTGTAATTACCTTAGAATCATGATGACAACGTGTAACATTATATCCGGTGCGGTTTACGTCCTATGGCACCACTATCAAAGCCTAAATAAATCTGCAGCGGTCAGGTGGTACAGCAGTCACATGATACAAGCGGGAGCTCTCAGAAATCTCCTACCTCACAAACTGTAATTACGAGCTATAAAAGGACGTGGATGCTTTTTACAAGTGGCAATTACGACATGAGATGAGCACACCTTTATTCAACCAAGATATCTTTAATTTAGAATTGCAAATTTTTCACAATTTCTAAAACATACAGCACAAATCTCTTCTCTTCAGAGAATTAGTTTTTCCTTCATGCCAAAAAAAGTTCACACTCCAGGCTCAAACCATCTGCTGTCAGGAGGGTTTCACTTGAGTCTTTAGGCTTAAAATGGGTTTAATCTAAGGCAAAGGAGGAAATCCCAGTATAGCATTCCTAAATCCTCACATTCACTTAGCTTTCATGCTAGGCACACCTCAGAGAGAAAGACAGATACAGTACAGCACGGACAGGAATAGGGGTGAGGATCTCCAAATCAACCCCTTGGTGTATTTGCCAAAGCTGTTCAAACATCAACACCGTCCCGCGAACAAAACAGCAATATGTTTCGGCTGAGCCCCGCTTGCTGAATAATTTATGTGTCAGGCACAGTAAGGGATGCTGGGTAAGGCTGGGCCAGGACTGAATGCTGGCAGGGTGTTGGCGGTTCTTTTTGTGGCCCCTCTGAGGTTTTTAGAAGCCGGTAGATTTGACCCAACCACTGGCTGTGAAGGGGAACATGCTCAGGTGGGTCTAAAAAACAGAGGGACAATGGCGACCAGCGTGATAAAGTTCAGCGAAAATAACACCCGAGTGACAAAGTTTGACATAAAAGGGAACTCCGAATCAGAAGAAATGTATTATCAGTTTATTTGAGATTCATAGGAGAGTTTTCAGGTTCCTCAGTGCTCCATTTTTTATAAATGCCAAACCAATAATGCAATATGGAAGGGACTGTTATTATAAAGAGAGATTTTAGTTCGGCAGAGCTAAATGTACCATCTTAAAGCCTAGTAACAAAGACAGAAAAAAAAAAAGAATTAAAATGAGACTTCACAAGCATTACAAGGGATGGATTGCTTTGCAGTCAATGAGGAAAAGCAAACATGTCACTGAAGTCCAGCTATAGAGTCTAGTGAGGCTTTATGCATACATGAATAAAGATATGAATAGGAAATTACTTGTTGTTTGGGTGAACGAGCCGATTGCAAACACAAACCATATCCGCTGGAGGAGATGTCACTGCGACAGAATCCCACACCTGGTAATTGGAAAACTTTCACAGAAAAGATTTGGTCCTACTCTGAGAAATGGAGATACACTTTCAGACTTTATTACTGTATGTAAGTTTGGCCTCCAAATAGATAGATAAAAAGCATTCCAATTTAATAAGTTTCAACCAAATTTACCTATAATTTATATTCTATTATAGTATTTATTCTTTTGAATTGGCTTTTATTTTTATAATTATATCAGCTGTAGTCATTTTTAAGTACTTCAACTATTTTTTTTTTATATATATAATTTTATGTCAGCTTTATTTCAATTAACCCAATGATTTTTAATACTTTTGGCTAACAATAATAACCCGCAGTACTAGGGTGACATCATAACATGATGCTATCAGATGGGAAATATATGATATTTAGGTATTTTCATATTCTTATACCATAATTATTCAGTTATTTTTCCTAAGCAAGATACTTTAAAAAGAGATAAACAAATATATGTATATATTTTTACCGACTCATTATTGCGGCTCCTGCGTCAGCATCACACGCACACATCGTGGTGCTCACGTCTACAGCGTAGGCCAATACTGAGCCGGCGTTCGGATGCAAACACAGAAGCGGTGCACTGCATTCACTATGTCAACTGTGTAGGAGAATGACATGGAAGAGAAAAATTGTGGAAGTTGTAATTTTTGTTTTGTTTTCTCGTCACTTCATAACATTAAGGCTGAACCGCTGTAGTCGCATGGACAATTTTAACAATGTCTTCACTACTTTTCTGGGCCTCCGAAGGGTTCAAAAACCCACGGATTTCATCTAAAATATCTTCATTTGTGATCCGAAGCTCTTACGGGTTTTTGTGACGACATGCGGGTGAGTACTTAATGACAGAAATTTCATTTTTGGGTGAAATAACCCTTTAAATAGCCCACCACCACATGAGGTTCCTTCAAATCCCCCAACATCAAGCAAACAAGAGTGTACAGATATCTAGCGTACGATTCACTGGAAAGTTCACACGCATATACAAGATAGTGGGGGAAAACAAAGTCTGCAGACGTGATCAATCACGTCAAGATCCAGCAGAAATACCCATTCAGACCCGTTCGTACTCCGCGAGCCCGCGCAACACATGTTTTTCCCGCTTTAAGGTTTGCTTATTAAATTCATGTCTGTCAGAGTAGCTGAACGCCTGGCCTCTGCCCGGAGCCGCTTGGCGCTGGCAGCCGACACCAGCACTCACAGCCTGAATCCATTACCCCTGACAGCCTTTAAAGTCATAGTTCTCAAATGTAGATTGAAATATTATTTTTCTTGCCAGAGAGGAAATTTAGAGGGTGGATGCCCAAGGACAAAAGCATTCAAGATATTTTTGATCACTTACAACAGAGGTATATTTAATCCACAACTCTTAAGTATATTTCCAGAGTGAAATAAAATAATAAAATGCAAGAACATCATGATTTCATTCCAAGAACAGAAGTGAAAAACAACTGAATAAATATAAAATCCTCAAAATTATATAAAAAAAAATGTAATAAAATAGATAAATATAAAATATGAGAACATAATGGTTCAAGAGGAGATACAGTATATATAAATTAATAAATAGAAATAATTCAGAAAAATAAAATTATTAAAATCAAATAAAATAATAACTGTTGGAAAAAGTTTTAGATGTTTAGATTATCATAGAGTCAATTTGCCTTGTGGTCTTTTCTTCTTTCATGAGAGTCCTGCTGAGCGTCGCAGCAATAAAACGACCACTGATCACCAGCCGGGGGAGGCACAGAACTTCACAGAAACTTCATACACATTTCTTCCACATGCTGAGTATCTTTTTCTTTTTGTCTTCAAAAAATCTTCTAAAACTGATTTATGGAGTCTGTGGACACTATAGACAACACATTCAAATACAACATAAGCAATCATAGTTTTCCTATTATCAATGTCAAACATTGAAAGTCATTACTTAATAAGAAATTCTGTAAATGTCCTGTGAATCAGATCGTGTCAAACAAATGTTGAGGAGAAAACCTAATGGAAAAGTAATAATTTAACTTTCAATTAACTTAATCTTTTCAAAATCTCAATTATAAGGTACTTGCATTCATGCTGGATTTATGTATCTGTTAAATTACTTTTTCATGCACCCAACTTGAAATTTGTGAGAGAAGCGCAATTGATCTTCCTCCCAAAAAACGACGACCTCTTATCAAAGGCCTCCGACTGAAATCACACTATCTCTCATATTCTTTAAAACACACCACTGATGTCTGAATCGCTGATGCAAAACACACTAAAAAAAGCATTAAACCTGAACTTTTCAGCACAAGATTATTTGTAAATGGTAGCTAGCTGGCCAGTGCGACTCAAGCCATTTCTCAAGAAATAAAGAAACAAAAACCACCAAATCCCTCACTGTAATCCGAGGTGTGAAGCCAGTTAGTAGCGTCAATAGCTATTCTGGGCATTCGTTTCAGCTACAAGCTAGTTGGAAAGTAAGTTGCTGGCATGGGGCCAAAGGAACATGAATACTAGAAAGAAAAGAAGTTGACTTCGAGTGTGGTAAACGTCAGGGCGTCCTGAAAAGGTTCATTAGCTGATCTTAAGTGCATTCCCAAACGACTGGATTGCAATGGCGGCAGATGGTCCTTTTTATTTGGAGTGAGAGTGGGCCGTGGATAGGGAGGGGAAAAGTGTCAAAAACTGAGAGACTGGACAAAAAAGAAACAGTTTCTAAGCAACAAGTGAGATCTCAAATCAGCTGCGAACAAGGAAGGAAAGAAGCCAGGCAAGAATGTGGCCAAGCGTCCTGCCTTCCATGACCTCTCCTTTGAGAAAAATGGATCCTCATTCAAGTTGCTTGAGACCAAAATAAGTTTCATATTCAGCCGAACCGTTCTGCTGTATGTTTTTCCACTCGTTTCTAAAACATGGCAATTCGTCAACATTGGGGAAAATATGACCCCTTTTACATCTGCCGTTAACATGCATTATAATTATTAGTATGATTTTAACAGTATCTGGATATCTTTAGTTCAGTTGCATCTGACCACACATTATTGTACAAAATGAAGTGCTAACAGGAATGGTTCTGCCATTTACAGAATTTAACAAAGACGCACAAAGTAGGGCTGCACGATATTGGAAAAAATGGACATCGCCATATTTTGTTTTTATCCGATATATATTGTGATATGAATAAATTCACCAGGATACTGGATGTTTTATGTTCGTTTTGACAATTTTTTTTGCATGCATGTATCCGTTCAGGCACAAATAGAGGCGGAAGAGAATTCGTTGTTCACGTGCATCTGTGCAGCTCTATGCGTGTGTGCGCGCACAGAAAACATCCGCGCGCTCATGAGTTCTCCCTCGCATCTCCGTGAGTTTGAATGGTTTAAAATCACTTTAATGTTTAAACTGACAAGACCTAAAACACGTTCAAATGATAAACTTTCATTGTATGATGGTCAAACTTTGCAATTAATCCAAGAATCATGTGCGTTTTGCGTGTTGTCTGGTCCGTATGGATTAAAGGTACCTATACTACACATCGCATATCCTGCAATGTGACTATCGGGCATGCACACACTGCAATTTCTATGCTAAAACGCTATATCATGCAGCCCTATTATTAAGGGCATTATAAAGCACATTTATTTATTTGCTGGTGACATGTCAAAATAAAAGCTTTACAGTTTGAAAATGAAATTAAAATGTAAATATTATTATTGTAATTGTATTACTCAATTTTTTAAAATTTTTTACAGTACACACATATATATATACATATACATATACATATATATAAATATATATGTATATATATGTATATGTATATATATATATGTATATATATATTTATATATATATATATATATATATGTATATGTATATATATGTAATAATATTTACATCTTAATTTCATTTTCAAACTGTAAAGCTTTTATTTTGACATGTCACCAGCAAATAAATAAAATGAAAATAAAAGCTTTACAGCTTGAAAATGAAATTAAGATGTAAATATTATTATTGTAATTGTATTACTCAATTTTTAAAAAAAATTTACAGTACATATATACACATATATATATATATATATATATTACATTATCTAGCATTTCCCTACTTTAGAAACATAGTAGAAGGGATTACAAGTGAAGAAATGAGAAGAAACTGTTTTAGTGCTCCTGCAAAAATAAACCAGAGAGATGTGGGGAGAGAAATGAGAGATTCCAAGTGTAGTTCAGTGGAATAACTCATGGGATATTGTTCATTAAAAAGGATGCCCAGATCCCGGGGGCAAACTGTCTGTTGTCTTTTTCACATTGCAAGGGCCGAATAAAAAAGGAAAAAAAAGAAAAGAGAGAAGAACCTGCAACACAAAAACACAGAGCACGAAGGAAAATATACAACCTCGTCAAAAGTAACGGATAATGATTATTTGATCATCCCCTGAACACTTTTAATGTGATCAAATGCGATACAATTGTGATCTGATCTCTGAAAATGTATGTTAATGGCAGGTGTAAAGGTGGCATCTCATTTGATACCACTAACAGGGTTGTCACTGCACTCCAAATAGCACTGGGGGGAGCTGTTTTTAGGGAAAAATGTCAGATCATCAGATTTTGAGGTGCACAAATTGCACTATTTTGACAATCTAGGAATCTGAATGCCACTGCTCGGGTCTCAGAGTGTCCACCTCATTAGCTTTCACCACGGCTTACTGTACCATCAAGCAACATGAGGAACAAGCTGACACACCATAACGTCCTGAGAGGGGTGTTTTCCAATACCCTCTTCCACCTCTCGGAGTGTGACCTCCTCTGACCTCTCCACCTCACGCCGGTTTTATCCCCATCAGCACAATCGTCCACTCAGAGGTCACTCAGGAATACCGTCAATACTCCACACTCGGAACGCTGCCGCACGGCCATCCGCCCCCCCCAAGGTTTTGACTTTCGTGGCAGCGACCTTGAGGTGGGAAAAATATTTTTAATGTAGATCAATAGCCGAACAAGGTCACTTTAAAATTCAATTAACAAAAATTTTTTTGACTCTTCTCCAGTGTGAACCTTTGAGGTGACCAAAGCCAGACACAATAAAGCAGAATGATTTAGTCAAGGTGGAAAGAGAAAGCAAGGAAACAAGAAGGGAAGTAGCCAGAGAAAGTCACATGGTCGTGGCAGCTAGCGCATGCATTCTGACACATTGGGTGCTTGTACGACGACGCAGGTTTGAATCCGACTCCCATCAACATATACATGTTTCGCCTAATTTTCAGTCCTTTCCCTAAACTACTCTGAATATAAATGGTCAGAGATCAACAAAAAAGCTCAAAAATAAACATGTGATCATTTACAATGGCAATTGACTTTTTGGAATAATATCCAAATTATAAATCAGACTATTTATGAAACAAATAAATAGCCAAGAAATACTCATTCTATATTATTATTATTATACAGTATCATTACACTATCGTTTTTTTTTTTTTTTTTTGGAATTAAGTCTCTGTAACACTTTACAATAAGGTTAATTAGTTAATATATTAGTAGTTAATGTATTAACTAACATGAACTACCCATGAGCAATACATTTGTTACTGTATTAACTAATCTTTGTTAACGTTAATGAAAATACAGTTTGTTCATTTTATGATAAGATTTTAATAATTATTAATAAATGTTGAAACATTACATTAACAAAGATTAATAAATGCTGTAGTGTAGTTCATTATTAGTTCATGTTAACTAATGTAGTTAACTAATAAACCTTTTTGTAAAGTGTTACCGAATTTCTTATATTTCTTAAAAAGACTGCATTTATTTGATCAAAAAAACGTAAAAACAGTAATATTGTGAAATATTATGCTGATTTGACGCTCATTAAACATTTATGATTATCAATGTTGAAAAGAGTTTTGCTGTTTAATATTTTTGTGGAAACTCTTTGATGAAAGAAAGTCCAAAGGAACAGCATTGATTTGAAATAGAAATATTTTGTAACATTATAAATGTCTACTGTCATTTTTGAACAATTTATAGAATTTCTATTAAAAAATAAATAAAAAAATCTTACTGACTGATCCCAAAACTTTAAAGGGAGTGTATATTGGTCAATTATGCTGTTTGGCGGTTTAAAATAATATTCCTGAAAAATGTCAGAAATAAATAAATAAATAAATAAACAACCACGTATTCCATAGAGACAAGAAATAAAATACAAGTAGAGGAGTGGCAAACAAAGACGGAGCAATGCAGAAGTACGAGACCTTTCTGGAATCTAGTTCACTACAATCTGTTCACTGACTTTAAAAAACAAAACAAAAAAAAACAACAACTATATATTCTACTGAAGCCTGTTAAAAGCATTTCTGTGCGAGTGCCTATACGCATGTTCATTTCCATGCATGCAACTCTACATCTGTAACAAAGGCAAATCCCTGTGGGACATTTCACGCTCCTAACTCATTTTGATCCAGACCGCTGTAGGAGTGACAAGCTTCAGTTTGAGGCAGCACATTTCAAAGTTGGTTTAAGATCTAAAATGCATCTCTCCACTGCTCTGGATAAAAAAAATAATAATAATTGTACGTCACACTTCTGCATCTAGTTAATAACTGCAATGGAAGAGGGTACGAGGTTAAGCTAAAGGTATTACGGGACCAAGAAAAGCAGGTAGAGGGCCTGAGAAAGATGCATTTTCCATGCTAATTAACATCCCCTAATTATGGACGAGCAAGGCTGTTAGGCAGAATCTGCCCGTAGAGAGCCGTCCCGTGCCCCAATTAATGCCATCGCACTGTGCATAGCCGTGCCTGTTTACAAACTGATTTTTAAAGAGACGCAGCACTGCTGCGGATTGATTACCTCTTGTTGTAAATGGCAGATGTGCACCACACTGTGATGTGCTTTTTTTTTTTTTTTTACCATCCCTTCCATTCACAGCCATGTGCAAGCAAGGGACAGGAACTCAAACTAATAATAACAACACCTCTAATAAACTGGTGAGTTGAAATAAAATAAATACAACAAAAAGACTTGATTCTTGATGTGCAATGTAAAATAAAAAAATAAAAAAGACCTGGATCTTGATGTCCAACAACAACAAAAAAAAAAAACAGAATAAAATGAAAAATGAAAAAAAAAAAAAAATGTTTTGGATCATGATGTCCAGAACAGATACTGAACAGAACAGAATCGCTGCGCTAAAGAGACATCTGAAAGACAAAAACATCTACTTCCACAGGGATGCACCTACATTTCTGCTACCGAAGATTTTCAGCTGAAACAGCTATTTTTGGTTTCAGGCTGAAAGGGTTTTGGAGGGGCAAAATCAGTCACTGAAACAGATTTCTCCGATGGCATGTTTTGACTGTTCAGTGTCTATTTCGTGCACAAAACAGTTAAACATGTGGACACTAGCTTTGCATTGACAATATTAATTTCTCTCTTTTAAACGGATAAATCTAATTTCTTTTAGTCTGTGCTGTTTTCTGTTGATGTGCAGCATGAACAAAACTTCACTAAACATTTGTAGTGAGCCTGTCATCCAATAATTTCAAAGGAATGTGTGTTTTTGTAACTTTTAATATGAAGCAAAGTCTCAACTTTAAAATTCTGTTGATTTTATTATGAAATTCAAAGAACAAATGCCGTTTTGGCGCTCTTTAACATGGTGTAACAGAACACAGTAGCCGCCTCAGTTCAAGTTCATCTCATCTACTCTTTACTACTAGTTACAGCACAAAATAAATATGGATGAACACTAGAAGTATGTTGAAAGATACATTGGAGATACTAACTGAACTGAATCCAGTCTCAGGTAATTGATCAATCAGAGTTTCAACCGGGGATAGACGTCAATAAAACAGCGTGTGGCCTATACAGCGTCACTTAACGTTACATTTTCAAGTTCAATGTCCATAAACTCAGAAGCCAGAAAAAATAACTCCAGATGGGAGCATTTTGCTAAATATATGCACTGTATTAAATATTCATAATATTTTACTTAACCTTTTATTTAAATGTAGCCTATGTTTGAATAAATCTGTCATAAAAATAAGTATTATAGTTTGTTGTTTAAATTCTTATATTTCACCAACAACCAAAAAAAAAAGATATAAAAACTGCATTGTGTGTAATTTTTTATGTCTGAGTTTTAGATATTTGAGTGTTGATTTTTAAATAGTTATAAATAGATAAAATATATAAATAGTTTGATTCATGAATTATTAATTTATCATATATTTTTGGTTTTGGGCCAAGTGTATCCAGAATCTTTGTTTTCAGCCCATAATTTTCACTGTGGTGCATCCATAAAAAAGTCATTAACAATTACAAAAGCAATTATTTATTTATTTGGTTTTCAGCCGAGTATATCCTAAATTTTCATTTTGGTACATCCCTAAAAAAAATTAGGCAAAACCACTTGAACTTTTTTATCATAATCCTCATTTTCATTACATGCACAAACCATTCATCACAATGAGAACATTTCCTGTTGAGCGCTTTGTTGAACACCGTAGAATAGGGCGTCCGAAGAAGGGCCTGGCAGCGATTTAGCCCCCACAGTGACAGATCACTCCGGCCTGCCAACTGGGCCATCTGGAAGAGCATGCCCTGTGGGTGTGAACCACTGAACTCCCACTGCTGTGGAAGGGGCATTTGTAGTCTTCCTGGCACCGCTGCCAAGATCCCTCAGTCTCTCTTTCCTCTCAGTCAGCGTTGCCAAAAGACATGACGGCAGCAAAGAAGTGTCAGAGGAAGTCTCAAAGGTAAGGGGGATGTGGTGCGTGGTGTGAATGACCCAACTGACAACTTGACATCTCAGAATGTGATAATCCAGACCAAAAGGGCAACAAAACATCATCTAGGTAGAGGCGAAAAACATTACTAGGTGACTGATACAGTGTAGCGTGTACCATTGACAAAAAAAAATCCAAATTGTGACAACTTAATGTTGGAATGAGGGGTGTAATGCACTTTATTTATATATTTTATTTATATATATATATATATATATATAACTTTTCAGATATATACAATATACTGCCTTATGTGCAATTTAAATGTTTGTCCAACTCAGTTTTAGCTATTTGAATGTTGATTATTAAATAAGTTTGATTCATTAATTGATTATTAATTTATATATTTTCGGTTTTTGGCCAAGTGTATCCTGAATTTTTCGTTTCAGCCCAGAATTTCCATTGTGGCGCATCCCTAAAAAATAATTAGGCATTAACTTTTCTATCATAATCCTTATTTTCATAACATGCACAAATCGTTCAACATGCACATAAATGAATACAAAATTAAAATGGCTCAAGTTTGAATGAGCATGATGCTTGTCTGAATAGAATTTGTTGTCCTGACAATTCAAAGCAGCCATTAACCTGAGAGACCAAAAGGCCATTTTAAGAGTTTGAAAAACATATTTAATATTTAAGTATCAGGTTAATACTTAATGACTGATCCTTATTTTATGAGGACTGATTATAAACAAAATTTGGCATGCTTTAAACGTCCTCCATGAGAAATCTTACGTTACTTCTGTTTGGATGTAACAATTTCATATGTTAACGTTCTTTGATTGACAGAATTATATTTACGTTTTGAAATTCATTTTTATTATTTTAACAAATAGAGTCTCTAGTACCCCAAGACAGTCAATCTCAACAGAACAGTGTTTAAACCACAGCAAACATCCAGATTGGGCCTTAAACATACCGCCCCATATAAATGAACATGAAAGACAGGAAAACTACTAAGGGAACAATAATAAAGCAACATTGCCTTTAAAAAAAGGAATATTTCAGGCTTTCAACGGCAATATTAACTAGTGTCAATCGCCATAGTACAATTTTAGCACCATTATACAGCCTCACAAGAGTCATCATTACATTAACACCACATGCAACTAATAATTAGCACTAAACTAAAATGATCCATTTGTGGGGAAAAAGCACTAATCACAACAATTTCTCTTAATGCAGCTCAGAGGATTGCTGCAAATCACTAGACTAGAGTTCAGCTCTAATAGATGGCCACTTATCATGCATGCACCCGGCAAAACTTTGAAAGTGTGGAGCAAACTCCTCAAACAGTCAACAATCCCGGGCCCCTCTGGGATGTTCTCAGGGACGACTCACAAGGAGACTGACAGAGCAGTCAACAGAGAGATTGCTCCCCAAGTACAAGGGCATCCAGCTCTCCTTCACCATTAACTCTTATACACCATTAGTCAGAAAAGGCTTCTACACGGGTGCAGTTTTGTGCCGTCCTGCTTCATTAATGCCAGTAGAACTGGAAACAATCAGCATGTCATGCATGTTTATGAAATCTAAACCGACTGACCAACAAATAACTTATAAAGTACTTAAGAATTCATGCACGACAATTATTTTGTGATTATTATTATTTTTTTTTTAGAAAATGAATACTTTCAAGACATAAAAAAAAATATGGTTCACAATTTTGTTTACACCTCCAAAAGTGCTTATATTGCAGGTTATCTTGTATTAAATATTGCTTCTTCTCTTAAAAGGGGCAGTTTAGGTGCAGTCGTGGCCTAATGGTTATAGAGAGTTTGACTTATAACCCAAAGGTCGCAGGTTTGAGTCTTGAATTGAGGGAGTGAATGAACAGTGCTCTCTTCCACTCTCATTACCCACAACTGAGGTGTCCTTGAGCAAGGCACCCAACCCCCAATCACTCCCTGGGCACCGCAGCAAAAATGGATGCCCAATGCACTGATACGTGTTCACGGTGTACATGTACCGGATGGGTGAAACGCAGAGCTCAAATTAGGGACACCATACTTGGCTACACATCACTTTTTGAAGCCTTTTTTATTCTGCCTCACTCACTAATAACAAGCCACTCAAGTTGTGCTCCCACAAATGTATTTAATACAACCAAAAAATCAATTTAAAATATAAAACTAGTCATTCTGCCTTGTACAGAAAAATATAATCACAATATAGAAAAAAAAAAAAAAAACTAAATTGATGTGTGTAGCAATGAGCATCTCACCAAAAGAACCGCTGATGTCCCGTTTGGCCGGAAAAGCTCGATAGACATATCTGGAAACATTCGTCCAATTCTGGATATGACATCATCCACATATCTGTAATGAGAAAACATATTTTGAGTTAAAAAGTTGCAGAGCTTTCACTTTAAATGCAGACCAAGAGGTCCTTGGGTCACGGTCACTGTCAATACCAAATCAATGGCTTTTCATTAAGGCCTTGGTATTGAACAAACTAATTGTTTCTTCTGATACAACACATATTGATGGAGTTTAAGCAGTTGAGGTGGTCCGGGTCAGCATGTAATGGTCACATTGATTTGAACAACATGTTTGATTTTAGTTTTCTTTTAACATTTTAAAGGTTTAATCAGTTTTATTTTAGTGCTCCTTATATACTATTATTATATTAATTGATATTTTGAATTGGCTTTTGTCAGTTTTTATTTTTATTTTAGTTGAAATTTTATTGATTGTATGTGCTGTTGTAATTTTTCTTATTTTTTGTAATATCTATTAATTAAATATAATTTACTATTAATTTTTAATTATTTATTTAGCTTGAATTTTTTTCTGCTTATTCAGTAAATTTGAATTTAAACTTATTTTTTAACTTCAAGTTTTTCATTTAATATTTGCATTGTATATCATATTCGTTTTATTTAAGAATAACCCTGATGTAGACACAAATAACACCATTGTTTTCAGTACAGCTGTAAATAATCAAAATGAAAAGAAAAGAAACATCAGATGCAACAACAACAAAAAAAATATATAAGCTCTAAATGAAAAGCATTAAGGCATGGATTTGCATCCACCATCAACAAGAATCTCCGCCGTTCCAAATCTGACATAACCTTCAATGCTTCAGAAGAAAACGAATACTTTAAAACCCTGCCAGGGATGCTCAACAGCCTCGTTAGACATCAATAAATTGGACTGAGAGTGCCAAAAGCCTTCAGCCATCCCTGGAGTCAGCAGAACAGTCCCCAAGAAGAGTCGCCCAACATGTATTGTAGGGTCAATGCTAATAAGGGTTTAATGAAAATCTCCGTCGCCATCAGCTATCAATAGACTTGAGGGACTGGCCCTGCACACAGACGAGGAAAATAATTCATTAAAGAACCGATGGTGGGCGGCTGGTGGAGGGATTTGTTTAAAAGTCATTTGAAAGTTATTGGACCAACTATGGAGATATTACTTCTTAACAATGGTTGTGGAGAACCCAGGTAACCCACGGACGGGTGCAAACAGGGACAAGCATGTGCTTGCATACACACGTCTGCAAGTGCAATGCAGCTGGAGAATCGACAAAGATTAAGTTGCCTCGTCACGTTGAAAGTTCTCAGTGATTTTCCTGCAACAGCAGTTTCTTTCCCAGAAGGGAAGATCAAAAGCAAAGAGAAATTGTTCAACATAACTCTCTGTTTGTTCACAATTTCCCTCGTGCCTGCACTAAGGTCCCTCGTTTACTAGGTTAAATTAAATAGGCGAGAACAACACGAGAGTTTATCACCAGGTCGACATATGCTTAATAAAGATCATGGGGAATCATTAGACCAAGAATAAATAATAGTTGTGCTTCCAGTACAGTGCTACAGTATTTATAAGCAGTTGCTAGGGTGTTCAGGATGGTTGCTGTGTGGTAATCCGTAATTCTCACCTCACGCTCATTGTTTTGATTAGAACACATCGCATCAGACACGGTCTAGCTGCAAAATACTAATAATTCCAAGCTCAAATCCGATCTAGCATGTGGTCGGTTGCATATGATCAGAACTCTAGCAGCTCCCATTTCACTCTACATTGAAAATGAATGACTTACGGTCTGTCGCTTGTCATTTTTTGAAGCTTAAAGAGTTAGTTCACCCAAAAATGAAAATTCTGTCATTAAGGGTGTGTTCACACTTGTCATGTTTGGTTCGATTTAAAGTTTGAACTCAGTTAGTGCGGTTCGTTTGAACATATGTGAACGCTGCCATCCGAACCCTGGTGCGGACCAAACAAGCGGACCGAGACCGCTAAAAAGATGGGTCTCGGTCCGCTTCCAAACGAACTCTGGTGCGGTTCGATTGATATATGAACGCAACACGGACCAAAGACATGTAAACGAACCAAAAACAGGACGTGATGCCTCAAGATGCGACGCTACAAGTCAGCTGATTTGACGACGCGGAAAAATCGGTGTATCCAAAATGAGTCGAGGGCAAACGTGGAGCAATGTGGAGGTAAAGCACCTCATCAATATTTGTTTCTGCATAGAACAGAAGAAATCCTGGTGCTGTTTTGAACATTTTCAAAATCATCATGAGTCATCTTCATGAGTTCTTAGCTGGTAAAAATAAAGCATATGTACACGCATACAAAGATTGCGTTTAATACAGCATTGTTTTGAACGTTCGGGAATCAAGCTCAGTCGCGAAATATACGTCATAAAAGCCGACCAATCAGGTTGTGACCGTATCCCTATGCCTTTGGTTCGGTAACTTAAAGTTCGCTGTTAAAAATGCCAGTGTGAACGCTAAGCGGACCAGGACTATATGTTTTGTTTTGTTTTTTGGTCCGGACCAAACGAACCAAACCAACCAAACTACAAGTGTGAACTTGTACTAAGTACTCGCCATCATGTCGGTCCACACCCGTAAGACCTTCGTTATACTTAGGAAGACAAATTAAGATATTTTTGATGAAATCCAAGAGCTCCCTAAGTCCTCCATAGAAAGCAATTTAACCATCACTTTCTAGTTCCAGAGAGTTGGTAAAGCCATCATTAAAATGGTCCACATAACTGCAGTGGTTCAATCTAATTTTATGAAGTGACGAGAATACTTTTTGTGCGCAAAAATGAAACCAAAATAACGACTTTATTCACCATATCTTCAATTCAGTGTCATTGGCCTATGCTTTTTAAGTCCAGCGCTTCCAGGTTCAATGCCAGAATGGCGACTCCGTATTGACAGATGCTGTTCGTGTGAGCTGGCCAATAATGACTAAATGACGTGTTCTGACGTAGAACCTGGAAGCGCTGAATGTAAACAGTGTATGAAAATGACCCAGAAGATGTTACCGTTAACTATTTTAACAATGTCTTTACTACCTTTCTGGACCTTGACAGTGGTGGTTAAATTGCTGTCTATTGAGGAGTTGGGGTGCTCTCAGATTTAATCAAAAATATCTTAATTCATGTTCTGAAGATGAACGAAGGTCTTACAGGTGCGGCACGACATGGTAGTGAGTAATTAATGACAGAAATGTTATTTTTGTGTGAACTAACCCTTTAACCGTAACAATGGTAAAAGTGACTAAAAAGTACTTGAACAGTTATTTCTTGAGCAACAAACCAAATATAAATAAAAATCCTGCAAACATCCTGAACGCACTCAAAAAAAGCTTGAAACAAAAAGTAATTTAAATTCCCTCATCAAATAGGACGGCATAAGGAAAGCATGCAATATTGCATACTAACCTCACAAAGACCAAAACCTGCTCTTCCAGCCAATCACAGACACTGCAGCCAAGCAATTATTTTGGCTTTATTTTTGGCATAGGTGGTTAATTGGCAATAGAATGACTGGGATGTAACCAAATAGGGTTAGCAATTACATCTCCATTGGCACCACAGAGGGGTGTCAGCATGCTACAAGACAAGACATGCTTTAATATCTCCATGCTTCATAACTCATAATCTCTGGAGTGAAACCTACCTAATCTCCATGCAAACTAACTCATCATCGCTGGACTCACAGAAAAGGTTTTTTCTTCTGTGGCTCTGATTGTTTTCTCAAGCCAAGCAGAGCATGAGTCTCATAATGGATTTTAGGCACAGCCAGGCTTGAATTAACATATCGAACATTACTTGCACATCAACAACTGTACACTCATTAAATCACTGTGTCTTCGCTCTGTGAAGTCAATACCTGCCTGTATAGATTTTGTGGTCCAAGATATGGTCAAGAATGTGTAAACTTCGTCAAAGACGCTGTCCGAAGGATCCAAAATTATAATTTCCCACATCTCTCAGTGGCGAAAACAGTCATTTTGTATGAATATTTATCACTAGCCAGATTACAGGTTCAGTATAACAGAATTATTAAGATGTTTTCATTTGTGACAAAAATGCAGTTTCTGTGTCACGGTGAAACTGTACCTGTCAAAACAAACGTCAAAACATATTGTGATTAATATTGTAAAAATTCAACCTAAACTATGTAATGTTGCAGTTCCTCATATCACATCAGTTCCTGCCAATCTGGCATTTTATTTACTCAACAAGGCCAATATTTACTCACATTTGGTGCTCACAGTGTTTAAAGGTCCTTGTTAAAGTCCCTCCCTTTGGCCCTGCCCCAGGCTGTCTCTCTGAACAGGTTTTTAATTGTCTACTACCCATCTGCCCTGTTATACCACTGCACCAGAACAGGATGAGACCCATAAAGGTCAAGAAAACCAATGTTGCTGTATCCTCTAACCTTGAGTGTGCTGTATCACTGTCAATCAGCAACGCACCATGGACCATCATGCCTGTGATGGCTTCATTTCAGGTATTATTCAGTAGAAACCCACCATTCAGAATGCAATTTACTCTTAGATTGGGTGTAATGTCTCTGGCGCTGTTGAGGAAGCTACTAGCAACTCATTTAAAAGTAGTCAAACTAAAGTCAAGCTAGCCTTTAGGAAAAGTATTAATTTGCTATCTTTGCTCATGGGACCACAGAAGTTTATGAACCAGTCACTTCAGCTGTAAATGTCACGCACCTAACATTTCTGCAAAGCCACAGGAAAACGACATTAGAACAATGTTGATTGTCTGATGGGGGGTGGGGATTAGTAAATCGGCTATAAACTTGGTAAAGAGACCCCCCGTCCTGGTTACAAAAGAATATGTTGTTCTTCATCATAAATGAAAGGGATAGCTAAAAAAGAAAATCATTTCTTTATTTACTTACCGATGTGTCGTCTATGTCGTTATTTTTTTTATATATATAGATATATATATTTTCTGTTTAAATTTTAGGTAAAATTATAGTAATTTTGCTGTTGTTTTTTTTTAAAAACACTATATAGTTTTTATTAAGTTTCGCTAGCACTTCAATTTAAACTAAATGAAAATGAGAAATGTTGCCTTGACTAGACGCAACTAGATGAAGTAAAATAAATTTGAAAAGCCCCGATATACTTATGGGTAAATTCTATTTCGTTCTTTGCTGAGAGAGACGTTTAGATGAATATGTAAATATGAGTTGCGTGTTTTCCTCTCAATAAAAAATAAACTAAAATAACAGTGGAGAGAAAACAGCAGTTAAGAAAACATCTGATCAGAGCGATTGATATGTCTGCATAAGCTCTGCAATTGACCCTTCGCCGACAGTTTTACTGACAGGCGATCTAACCAATCATAACCCCGAATCCACCATTTTGTCCGACAAAGCAGTCAGGGGAGTTAGTAGATTAACGTTGGTGAACTTGAAAAATTGTGTGTACTCACATCTTTCCGTGCTTGAAACAACATTCCTTCTGATGTTCATTCATGTTTATTTGATGCTATAAATGAACTAGTATGAAGATGAGATGATCGGTTCACAAAGGAGTTACAGCGATCTGTCACGACACATTAAAGAGCCACCACACGCTATTTATTGTTTAAACTTCTTTAAAAAATTACAATATTTTAAATATGAAACTGCTTCATATCAAAAGTAGTCTGCCCTGTCGACGCATTGTCAGTGTCCTCTTTGTTCCGCGATGTATTTTTCACTGCTTGAGAACATGATGTGTGACGTGAGAGCGCGTGGCTTTTCAGACATAGCAACAGTAACTAAAGGGGGCGGGTCTTTGCATAGGGTCAATTCAGCACTCCAGTCAAGTCATGTCACGTTTATTTAAACAGCACTTCATACAAAGTGCACTTTATACTTTATCCAATAAACGCTTTGAAGCAAGCTGCTTAACAGTATTAAACATGAAAAAGTCAATGTCAGTGTCTCATTGAAGTAGAATTACAACTTCAATTTCTACTACAAAGCAGCTCTCGAGTCTGTTCATGTTTATACTCACGGATGTCTGACCTCAGAGGACTGACCAAATGAAATTAACCAGAGAAGATTTCCACATCAAAGAGGGTGGAGCCTCAAAGCCACACCCACCTAATACATAATCGAAATTTTCCGGAATGTTCGCTTTAGCAAGCCGTTTCGAACTTAGTTTTGGTCTGATTTGGTAGATTGGGGCCTTGAGGGTGTGAGTGATTACACCATGAGACTATGTGTGAGGAAATGTTGCTTTTTTTTTTTTTTTATATATAAAAAAAAATATATAAACCAACCTTGTACTCTAAATGCAAAGTTAATGAAAGCTCTGTAGACATGTAGGTTCTGCAGCACAGTTTAAGGATCCACTCTGAAGTGTGATTTGAATGTTAATGCATTAGATTATCACCCAGATGATGAAACACTTTCAGTGGATTACACGCCAACTGCCTAAAAACTGATGCGACCACAAGAAAGGGCATCTTCAGACACCCCTGAGGATGGCAGGAAGTCAGTGTCAGAGGACCACAAAAAAGGAGGTGGTGTACTTTGTTCATCTTGATGTAATGTGGTAACATTGCTCTTTCAGTGTGATGGATGATACAAAGCGATCAAATAGCCCTTTCTTGTGACTGCATGTGAGGGTGAGATGAATACTGATAAACGAGTGCTGTCTTCCTCTCTTTCCTTTAATCAGGGATCAGCGATGACTAAAATTTTCATAACACTCTGCTCTCTAAGCTTTGCTGCAATGCAGCACAGGAAAGAGACACATCTTGACCTGCGATCCCTTCAATCTGGAGATTGAACATGAAACATCCTGGACGCACTTGAAATACATTCAAATGACAAAATAACTGATCAAAATATACGATGAGATAATGAAGTATTAAATGTGGAAATCAAATTAGTTTGATTTCTTTAGTTCAATATCATCATCATCCTATAATGTTTTCAAAGCTTTCAAACACGGCGAACGTGGTCTCGATAAACTTTGATTTCTTGTTAAAGAAAAACAGACGCAACTGAAAGTGAAAGTGAAAGTCGTGACGTGTTGTCAAGTATGGTGACCCATACTCGAAATTGGTGCTCTGCATTTAACCCATCCCAAGTGCACACACACAGCAGTGAGTAGTGAACACACACATACACACACAGTGAACACACACCCGGAGCAGTGGGCAGCTATTGCGACAGCGCCCGGGGAGCAATTAGGGGGTTAGGTGCCTTGCTCAAGGGCACTTTAGTCGTGGTATTGAAGGTGGAGAGAGTGTTGTTTATTCACAATCCCCACCTTCAATTCCTGCCGGCGTGGTAATCGAACCCGCAACCTTCTGATTACAAGCCCAACTCCCTCACCATTAGGCCACGACTACCCCTAAACTCTACATTGTAATTCTGAACATCACACAACCAAGAATGCTACAGTGCGTCTAAATAAATACTATATACTAACACAGCGTAAATACTTTGAAATCGTAATTAGAACCCAATAGCAACTTTACACAGAACAGTACACTGCGAACACCCCAGTGAACAAGCCAAAGGCAACAGCGGAAAAACCTTGGGAAAAGCCCTTAGGAGACTCACCTGGGGAAGCCCCTTCTCAGACTGGCACATTTTTAAAACAAAGCATAA
The DNA here is from genome assembly GCA_037194245.1 of Opsariichthys bidens. Lineage (NCBI taxonomy): Eukaryota > Metazoa > Chordata > Actinopteri > Cypriniformes > Xenocyprididae > Opsariichthys > Opsariichthys bidens. Next base: position 16,696,518 of record CM074288.1, on the reverse strand, counting down.
TCTGAACAGATATAATCCCGCCATATACTAATGCTGAGTTACTACTTATAATGACTATATAAATGCGCAATGTGTAAAGAGGAAAGATGCGGGCAGGGAATGACAGAGACAGGTTGAGGCTGCTGTTAATTATAGTAACATGTAGAGTAAATCTGTAGGTCTCACGAGGGTGGTGCGGTGAATTAGTCTTGGTTCAGTAACTGTGGCTTTGCCTGTCTGGCGATGGGAGCAAGAGACACTAAAATGACAACAGCACTCTGCATTGATCCTTGGAGGGCAGCAGTTTCAGATCCTGAGAATTCAAAAGCAACAGAAAGCCCTGACCGATGACACTTCCGCAATCACATCACAAAGGTCACCTTGAGCCGAGCAGGGCAGCTTATGAAGCATTTGTAGGCATATAGTTAGGTGTATGATTAAACAATTATACCAAACAGGTGCTAATGATCATCAATTCAATATGTAGGTTGAAACACAATCATTAACTGAAACAGAAACAGTTACTGTCAAAAGTCATACACCATGGCAAGACTGAGCACAGCAACAAGGTCACACCAAATATTGATTTGATGTAGATTTTTCTTCTGTTCACTCACTTTGCATTTTGTTAATTGATAAATATAAACTATTAACATGTCTATTTTTGAAAGCATTCTTACTTTACAGCATTTTTTCACACCTGCCTAAAACTTTTGCACAGTACTGTATACTATGACATAGGAAAACTGTCAGTGATTAGAGATTTCATTATCGGATTCATACAGAAACGACTGAGCCTTTTTTTACCGGTTCATAATTAGCTCGTATTGGTACAAATCCTGTATACAGTTCACAAAACCGAAAGATTAAAAAACATATTTATCAAACCCCACTCTGCTTGTCTACTTAGCTGTTGGGAAAGTATTCAAGCGCAGGCACTATCCCTTTGAGCCAGATTATAAGAGTAAATGCTGTGTAATTCTGTTTACAGGATTAATACTGCGATGAATGCACAGGATGGGACCAGCTCTCGTTCAGACTCTCCTCTGGGCCTCAATTATCAGGCTAGTTTCATATGCCGTGATTTTAAAACAAATCATTTTGTGGTAACTCCTGCTGGTTCATTAAAGGCGGTATGAATGATTATAACAGGCTGTTTGAATAAATGGATCAATAGAGCGTCTGGTTTGTGGATTTGATTATTTTGAAGGTTCTTTAGCCCACTGTTCATTTTCTTTTTATCATTGTAAAATGTTTATCACTAAGCCTGGGCATCGTTTTGCTTGCAAATTAGTTTGCACACCAAATCTACAACTGTAATTATTTATCATTATCATTTATTTACACAGTAAACATCCATTAAAATGCATTTAGAAACATCTGGTTTTGGGACAGCATTACTTTCTCCGGTCGGTCCATTCATTTAAGCGAGGTCTAAGGGGAACACTATCAGAACGCTGGCAAGTAAAAAAGTAACATAAAAGCAAACGCGCATGAAGGTTGTGCTGCATAATTCATGTGCCGCTCCTTTTAGAAACGGCAAATTCATCAGGACAATGACGTTTGACAGAGGAGCCGCTGTCTCTGTTCACCTTGCTCCGTTCAACATCCTCTTCCATCCGAAAACAGCACAGTGCCATTAAAGATACACAGTGCAAGGCAGACTGATGAGCCAGTCAGGTTTAGGCCACTTTGAGTCACCGAAAAGCAGATTTATCAGGAGCGCCTCACTTTACTGTGCTGGTAAAGACTGGTAAAGTGTGTGGGGATGAAAACCAATCCACTGAATTCAGCCTGCCGAGTTCCTGCTTGTGACCTGGGCAGTCTGGAGCAACAAAAAAACTGGAAAAGCACCATCAACACCAGCAGCAGCAGTTCTGACATTTGGGGAAGCTTTTTCCTTGTACTGACATTATAAGGAGACTGCAGGTTAAGGGGTATATAGGTGGCATTTTGAAAAACCAATTGTTTCAACTTGCTTTTGAGGCCTTTCCAAATACTTCCTTCTGCACAACTGTATGCTGTGTTCAAAACTGTTCTCTCGTTCGCTCAGTTACTATTTCATTGAAGCTTGTTTCCACCATGAAATAATAAAGGTAGTTGCGACTGTTTATCTCACAATTCTGACTTTTTCCTCAGAATTGTATGATATTAAGTCAGTATTGTGAGTTGAGTGGACTGAATTGCTTTTAAAAGATACTTCGTTTTGATAGGAGTGAACAAAAAACAAAGTCCATTATGTTTCTAAATATAGGGATGGTATGGAAGCTTGTCTGCCACTAAATAAATTAAAAAAAAAAATAATAATAAAAAATAATTGCGACTTTCTCACAATTCAGACTTTTTTTCTCAGATTTGTGGAGTTTAAACTCGCAATTGCAAGTCAGAATTGCGAGATATGAAGATGTGAAGCCAAAATTGCAAAATATAAAGTCAGGATTGCAGGATAAAAAGTCACAATGCTGACTTTATAACTCACAATTATGAGTTATAAAGTCAGAATTCCGTGATAAAAACTTGCAATTGCGAGAAAAAAAAGTCAAAAAAATCTTGCAATTCTGCCTTCTCATATTTATATCATGCAATTGCACTTTAAAGTAAAAAAAAAAAAAATCACAATTAATGTATTTATTTCTTTAATTTAGTGGCGAAAACAAGCAAACAAACTCGTACATAATGGACTTAGTTGGGATAGGAGTGAACAAAAACAAAGTATCTTTTAAAAGCAATTCAGTCCACTTGGAAATCATCTTAGCTGAAACAAGTTTGGTGTCAGGAATAATTATTTTTTTAAAGAAAAATAATACTTTTATTCAGCAAGGATGAAATAAATTGATCAAATGAATGCTGTTCTTTCGATTTATTAAAGATTCCTGAAAAAATGTATCAGCAGCACAACTGTTTTCAACATTGCTAATAAGAAGAAATGTTTCCTGAGCACCAAATTACAATGATTAGCATATTAGAATGATTTCTGAAGAATCATGTGACACTGAAGACTGAAGTAACGATGAAAATTTAGTTTTGCCATCACAGGGATATATTATTTTAAAATATATTTAGAATAGAAAAAAATTAAACTATAATAATATTTCACAATATTACTCTTTTACTGTATTTCTGATCAAATAAATGCAGTCTTTGTGAGCATCAGAGACTTCTTTCAAAAACATTTAAAATCGTACAAAATGCAAACTTTTGAACAGCAGAGTACATTAATAGGGAAAGACCGAAATCTCTGAAACTGTTAGTCAATGTTATATACAGTATGTTTATGGTATCATAAACTGATATATATTATTTATACAGTGGTTTCTTTAACATCAATTGTTTTGTGTCATCATCATCATCTTTTCATTTCCACAACCTTCCAAGTTAAAAATAATGTTACTTCAATCAATTAGTCTAACTGATTTAATCTTAAGTTAACTAATAAAAATTAAACTCCTCGTATGATTTTCCTGTATTCTAATATATTTTTGATGACTTTAAGAGCTTGGCAATCTTAGCAATATAACATCGGTGCACATAGACTGGATGTACACAAATGGAAGCACATTATGGGTTCAAAACCGTGACATTGTTCACTTTAAACAACACTTTATAGTTGAAAAGAGAGCGATTTCGGATATAGCGGTAGAAATAGGACATTATGCATAGCAAATTTTTATTTCTTCTCCTTGCCCTTCAACCACGGAAAGCACATTGCGCTACAAGTGCCCAGACAGGCATCGGAGCAAAGGAGAGCTCTACAACTTGAAATAAATGAACAATCACTTTGAAGGACCTTGGAAAGAAAATAAAACATTGCAACAGAATCAGATTAAAAAGAGCACATTTGCAAGGAGAAACAGGAGTGGTATCCCATCAGTGGGCTTTTCAGAGGGACACAGACCACCTGGGCTCCGCTCTGGTCTCTTCGGTCTGTCCTTCATAGTTATTTTCTGTTCATTCTCCATCCGTCTTTCATCTTCCCTCCAGAGTCCATGCTCTCTTCTCCTCTGAATCTCACTCTCGCTACTTTATTATTAAAGCCTACGGTCTACGACCCCAGTGACTCCGCGAAACACAATGAGCTATTCTACTCTGTCACTGTAATGGGACGAACCAATAGAGAGGAAGAGAATCAATGGCCACCTCTGACCTGCTTCCGGTGGGTCTATGGACAGACAGATGCTGGTGACTTCAGTTTCTATGAATGTAGGCCTTGTGTTGTGCTTCATTAATCCGAAATCTATGTTGCATATGATAAGAAAGTCCATATATGCTACATTTAGCGGACAAGTTTAACACTGCAACAACTGAACTGGTTTCACATGTGAAAGAGCCTACTGGGAACATTTCACATCTCTGGTTATGAGGTACTGTGAAAAATATGAACTCAAACTCACTGTGTTGGAAGAACAAGGGTGCTGGGCTGGACTTTGGGTCTTCTTTTGGCAGATGTTCCCATCTGATTGGCTGAGCGTTTGAGTGACTGTTGGTTTAGAAGACTGGAGGCCAGACCGGCATGGTACTGTAACTACAGATGGAAACAAAACAAAAGGTGTCAATGTACAAGTCACGATTATCACATATTTGATTAATGAGTAGGGATGGATATTGACACATATTTTGCGATTTTATTACATTTCAATACACAAGCTTGGATAAGTATCAGGTACGGTACATGATAAATTTTCCTCAAGAAAAAAAAATCTTTCAACTAACGCTGTAAACTATACACGAGTCAGTTGGTACGCTACACTACTATAATAATGAAGGTTAAAATGAACTTATTTGCATACAAACGCTTAAATTACACTCAAGGACGTTTTTATAATAATAAAGTTATAAAAACTAAATTATATTTCTACTCAAATTCATTTTTTTGAAATATAAAACATTTAAGTGGTGGTTGTGAAAAATCTGACAGATTTATTCAAACATACATTTAATACTGAAGAACGGAAAAAAAAAGAAAAGAATATGTAATATGGTGTATTTATTTAGCAAAATGTTTATGGTCACTGAATATGGTTTTTCTGAGGTAAACGTGGCGTCACTTGACTGTTTGCAAGCTCTTTTATTGTCGTCAAATCGGAGTATGAATTACTAATCAAAAGAAACAAAGCTTATTGCGGTTTATTGGATGGGAGGTGACTACAATGTTCCGTTTATTCATCAACTGAAAACAGGACAGACTGATCCATTCTTGGGATTTAAGAATCAATATCGGTTCGTAAAAATTGAGAATCAATTAAAATCCAGCAATATTTTTTTTACCCAGCCCTATTAATCAGGATTATTAAATTCCATTTATTTGGTCTTTCCACACACACACAAAACTATATTATAGGTTGGTTGGTTTCAGCAAGGAATCTGTTAACTAGACTTGTAACTTTGACTATTTTTCAAATAAAAGATTTCCTGTATCATAAATCAATAAACCTTTGCTTAAAAACAATGAAAAAGGCCCTAATTCTTCCAAGTTAAAAAAAAGTCAACCAGGATAAAAAAAAAAGTTGGAGCAACCAATGTAACAGACGCTACTGATTTCAACAATCACATAGAAGTAGATGCAAATTAAAATTAAGATGCAAATAACTGGACAGTACCAGTCACAAAATTATGGGAAAATAAATAGAATTTTACAGTGGAAAGTTCAAAAAAGTTGTAAGTTTTAGGAAGTGCTAATTACTTATAATCAGTAATGTCTGTTATGTGGTTGTTCCATTTTTTTTTTCTTAAATCTGAGGTGACCCCCTTTTTTTAAACAGAGGAATTAAGGCCTTTTTCATTGTTTTTAAGTAAAAATTCAGTAAAAAAAAAAAAAAACAGGAAATATTTGCTAACAAGCCCTTGGACAGATTCAAAATAAACAGTGTCCAGAGAACTTACTCTTCTGCAGATTTACAAAGAACAAGCATGAACAAAAACGAAAATCACAGCCTAATTGGGCTTTTAAGAATTGTTTACTCAAAGCACAGTTCCAATGTTGTCAACAATCTGTTCTTCTGGGAGAAAGCACAGTTGCTTGCATATAATACTCCATCACATTTTTCCTTGTGTTCCTCCTCGTCTCCTGCCCACCTCCTCCCCCTCGCCTCCTGTCTTACTACGTTGAACATAACATGGTGATTTTAATATCTTTGGCTTTGATGTTTCAGTATAGCAGAAGCCTGTCAATAGCTTTTCTGCTCATGTGATGAAACCTTGTGAAAGGTGTCCGCTACCCAGAACGCACAGCTGTAAGACTCCGTCAGGAGAGATGTTAACGGATGAGACAGAACCCTGGATGCCACCTACCTGATGCCATGGACATCATCCGGCATGCTTAAAGGGGACGTGTTATGCCCCTTTTACAAGATGTAATATAAGTCTCTGGTGTCCCCAGAATGTGTTTGTAAAATTTCAGCTCAAAATATCCCACAGATCATTTATCATCAAATTTGCCCCTATTTGGGTGTGAACAAAAGTACACAGTATTTTGTGTGGCCCTTTAAATGCAAATGAGCCAAAATAATGATTGTGAGGAACGGTGTTCAGCCACACATTGTTCAAATCGGAGTCGGACACTGATGGAGAGACTCAGGAAGAAGTTACATCTGGATGTTTCTGAATGGTTAGAGGATAAATTTATGCAGTTGCTGTGGAGTTCATTCAACTCATCGACTAGCATGTGTAATGGAGTCAAGGATAGGGCCTATATATATCTGCAAAAAAAAAAAAAATTTCAAAAAAAAAAAAATAATAAAAAAAAAAAAAAAATTTTTTGCAAATTGCAATATAAAAAGAGAAAAAAAAAAAAAAAAATGCTTTTTAAAAAAAAAAAAAAAAAAGAAAAAAAAGAAAAGTTAAAGAAAAAGAAAAAAAAAAAAAGTTAAAAAAAGTAAAGCATTGACTTTGCACAACATATATTTTTTGCAACATTTGCTTTTAAATCCGCTTTAAATCCATTTTCAGTCGCCTTTTTGCGCTTTCCTTTTTTTTTTTTTTTTTTCCTTTTTTTTTTTGCTTTGTGGCCCTGTTTTTTTTTGTTTTTGTGTGTTGTGGGGTGTGGGTGGTTGTGTGGGGTGACAAGGGACGAAAGGGACGAAGGCGCTTTCCCGCGCATCGCGCAGCGCGAGTGGAAGGATCAGGAGATATGTCCACCAATATAATAATATTTTTATTATATTTGGAAATAATAATATATTAAAATATAAAAACTCTCTCTCTCTTCTTGGTACAGAAAACGAAAAAAATGTTTGTTTAGTTAGACAACTTTTAAACAAAAATTTTTATTATATTTATTATCATATAGGATATTTTTCTTTTTGGGTTTTAGTCACACCAGTTTGCTGTTGCTGTTGTATTTTACCTCAACAAGTCATACATTTCAACATTTTTGTAGAAGTTGTAGAAGTGACACAGGAAGGCATCAGCATGTTATATATTTTTATTTATACATTGATATTTCACAAACAGCTGTAACACATAAACATAAATTAAAAATATATGAAACTAAATAAATAAAACATAATAAATAACCAGTGTATTAGAATTGTAATATAATAAAAAAAAAAAATTGGTGTATTTGATAAAGTTTGGTGTATAAGTGAATAATACTGTTTAAAAAATTTTAAAATTTTAAATGGTTATAAAAAAGCTAAAAGTTTTTAAGAGAGAGAGAGTCATTTTCAGATAGAGTTTTTTTGTATTTTTTGTTTCTTGTTCTATTTTTTTGTGTTGTATTGTGTTTGTATTGTGTTTTTGTTTGTTTTGTGTTGGTTTTTTTACAAAGATTTTTTAAATAAAAACAAAAAAAAATATTAAGAATAAATTAAATAAATATATTTGATATAATATATTTATATATGTTTGTTTTTTTTTTTTATTATTACAATTTTTTTTTTTTTGGGAAAATTTCAACATTATTTTTGAAAAAAAAATCATCATATAAAAGAAAAAAAAATTCATTTTCTTCAAAAAAAATTTAACTTTTTTCTTCAGGAAAAGGACATTATTAATAAAAAAAGAAAAAAGAATATTAATAAAAATTTTTTTTAATGAGTGTTTGTTTTTTGTTTAATGAATGTTCATGTTTTTGTATTTTTTTTGTTTTTTTTTTTTTTGGTATGTTTTTTTTTTTTTTTTTTTTAATATGTAATTATGTTTTTTTTGTATTAGTATTTGTTTTTGTTAAAAAAAAAAAAAAAAAAAAAAAATAAAAAAAAAAAAAAAAAAAAAAAAAAAAAGAAAAAAAAACCCAGAAAAAGGAAATTCACAAAAAAAAAAAAAAAAAAAAAAAAAAAAAAAAAAAAAAAAAAAAAAAAAAAAAAAAAAAAAAAAAGACAAAAAATGTATGTATTATTGATAGCTGTCTAGCTTTTCGCCATGTCTCTCAACCATAAAATCGCATTTCTCCCTATGATCGATAAACTCGATCTGGGGCTGCGGGGCTGCGCTCCGAGAGTACGCGGCCGCGGGTCGCCTTCTGCGCTTGTACCAACCCCAACCACCTTACACCCACCCACCACCCCATCACACAAAACCAAAGCGAAAAAGAAAAAGCAAAGGAAAAGAAAAAGAAAAAGGCAAAAGGCACGGATGGATGAAAACGCGGATGATTTAAAGGCGAGCGGAAAAAAGGAAATTTGAAAAATCAATGCTATATGTTGCAAGTTTTAACTTTGCTAAAAACTTTTTTTTCTCTAGTTTGTTAACTTTTCTTTGCAAATTATTTTTTTTTTTTTTTTAAAAAAAGCTTTTTTTTTTTTTGCAATTTTTTTTTTTTTTTTTGCAAATATTTTTTTTTTTTTCATTTTTATTTTTTTTTTTTTTTTTTTTTTTTTTTTTTTTTTTTTTTTTTATATTTTTTTTTTTTTTGCGACATGTGCCGTCATCTTAATCTTTAGTGCAAATCCAGCGTTGAATTGACCCTCGTTTGAGAAGCAGTCCGGCGTAAAATAACAACATGGTAACAACACTCTACTACAACAACTTCTCTAAAGCCCAACATGGCCTCACACCCTTTGTTGCGTGTTCCCGGGGGCAGGGCTTATGTAAATTTTGGGGTTTGTGATGTCACCAAGCCAGGAAGAAGCTCGTTGTAGTCCTTACCAGCCATTTGTTGTAGTCCTTAAAAAGTGATTTCTTTAAAAGAAACATCTCCCTTTGCATTGAACTTTGAGCGTCGTAACTTTGGAGATGTTGTTTATGCTCAAACAGCAACATTACACACTAACTGAAGTTAAGTGAAATCATAATCAAGAACCTTCGACTCACATATACGACTAAATTTCGATCTAGGAATGTAAATAATGTCTATCGTTAGCCACTGGCTAGAATTGATGTGCTACATGTAAAATATATTCTTTTATTGTTTTTTTCTTTTCAAAATGACTGTAAACGGCCTTTAAGACTACGCAAAAGCCACTGGCGGCTGGTTTCAGCAGTGATCGGGAATAATGCACAAGCAGCAATTTCATTGGCTAGCGCACACCTATTACCATCCATGTTTTGATTTTAGCAAATGAGCGAACACAGACAACATAATCGATATTCATGAGCCCAACAGTTTATCAGACTGTAGTATTTTATATTATTATTAGTAGAATTAGTATATTAGTAGAAAAATTATTAGTAGCATTTTATTTGAATTACTCTTGTTGTTTTTACAGAAACATTGAATGACCAATAATGTGCAAAGAATCATGAAAAATGCTTGTCTGGCTGAGGTTGATCTATATATACACTGGTCAAAGGCAATTCTATTGTCAAGGTGTGTGTTGAGGATTGACCAACATCTGGGCAGATACATGTTGGGAAAAGAAACAGAACTGGATAACTTCAATGCTAGCTACTAAAAAGATAACTTGATTGTAGATGAAATACTTTTCATAATGAGTAGCTTATCGCTTCACAAACTACAGCTTTAAAGTACATTCTCCAACACGGCTGCTCTGGGCAGTCAGCTTGCTGGGAAATCTTAAGAAAATCAGTAGTACGCGAGCAGCAACTGGTAGCAAGCGAGGCTGATCGTAACGCAAGCGGTGACAAAAGCGGTCTCATCTGGCTTCAGAATTCATCGGCATGCACCCCCACACAAACCAGGCTCTTAAATTAGAGCCTGCATAGGCCCGTGCCTCATTAATTGCTATTAAAATATTCCTCCTATTGAGCTAATTAGCCATGTTCCGAGGCAGAAGAGCGACGTTTGCTGAGTGAGAAGCAGACGGTGCAGCACTCCCCCAGTTTAATTTGGCTGACCAAAGCAGCTGTGTTAACCGGGAATTATTTTAATTAACTAAATCTCCTTTTCGTAGCTAATGAGCCTACTTGGTAAGGAGCAGATCTTGTACGAGAGTAGTGTGTACGGTGGGAGGCTGGGCTCCAGCTGTACAAAAAGCCCTTGCTAATAAATAAAAAAGCCTACATAACAAGGTAAGAAAAAAACACACGCATAGAAGATGCTGTCAAGATGGCTCAGACGCCTTTGAATGTCAAGTGGCTTGAGAGATTTGTTGCATTAAAAACATCCGCATCAATCGCCGTTTAAATATTGGCCCCAGGAAATTGTGTAGTTCTGTTTCACAAAAACAAGAGAGACGATTTTAGAAAATATTACAACAAAATATTCCCTGACAATATGACTGGGCAATATACTGAAAGTTCAGGATGTATTTGTGATGAGATTTCTGGACCTAGAGTTGGTAAGTTCAATTCACTTCTGTTCAATTGAATTTAAACTGTCAGTTTGTAATGGATTTAAATGACATCCAAATAATCAGAGAAGTCCCGACATGGCGTTTGACTTTTTTTTTTAAATTTTTTTTATATAAATTATACCTTTTTGACCATTTTTTAAAAACTATTGTATGATTAACCATTTTTTTTTTACAATGTTATATATTTGGGTAAAATAATGAAAAAAAAAAAAACACCCTTGTAAAGCAAACATGAAATCAAAAAGGGCTTCATTCAAAAGTTTGGGGTAAGTATGATTTTAATAATTTTATTCAGCAAGGAAGCAATAATTTGAAAAAAGAGACAGAAAAGTCATTTAATGAATAGAACATTCAGTAAACAGCGTTTATGTGAAATAGAAATCTTTTGTAACTTTAAAGTATCCTGAATTTTTTTTAATTTCAGTTTCCAAAAAATATTATCAAAACTGTTTAATCAATACTAAATGGTAAGTATTTGGATAAAATAAAAGAATCTTAATTATTCCAAACGTTTGACCGGTATAGTGTAAATATTGTATTCATACACTTACCCTCTTGAATACTACCTTACTCAGAAATAAACTGATTATGAAAGGAAAATCGGTTGTTAACTGTGAGTAAATACGTAAATATCAAAATATATATAAACACAGTCAAAAAGTTGAAAAGCATTAAGATACTGAAAAACAGATTTTGAAACTATGCCACCCATTAATAAAAGCCTATGCATTTCTGTCAATTAGAGGAGAGCATGAAAGCAATCACGGTCTCTAACATGTTTCATAACACTGAAACGCAAAGACAAAACCCTAGAGTTCACAAAGAGAGACGTGAAAAAAGAAAAAAAAGAGACAAAGGACAAAAGACTTGGAGGACAGCGAAGAATGAGTACAAGAGAGGGAGAGAGACGGAGGACAAGAGAGGCATTACCCAGAATGCTGACAGGCAGCTGAGAGTGTCATCTCATTGGGGCAGTTGAAGATTAAAGCGCAGGGTCAGAATCTGACTTGTGAGAGGATGCACGGCCCAAGCACACACAATCAATGTCACCGTCGAATGGAACAAAACAAGACAGCCTCTTTCACAGGAAGCAGACACAATCACAGAAGCACAGAAAAACCATTGCATTGTTGTCTACCACATTATAATGCCATAATTCAATCGAAGATGTTGCACACCCCGTTTTAAATAAGACAGTTCGCAAACAGGGTCTGTAAAACCCAGCACGCTCAAATGCAAAACAAGCAAACCGTTGGAAACATGTTGATATATAATGCATTATAAAGCTGTTCATAATATCCTTTAATACAGATTGGAATGCATTTTATAAAAATTTCAGAAGCTCAGTGCAAGCAACCGATATTGATCATGTGCTTCAATATATCCTATTTAAACTTCCGGTAATGAACAAATAAATATTAAATGTATGCAATAATTCACGATATATAATAGGTAAACCATTGTGAATGAATTATGATGCATAATATGTTTCATGTAAAGTGCTGTCAAACCTTTCTTTTTTCTCAAATAGGATGTACATTGAAAACACTTTTAAATTCTTTTAATGAGGCCAGTGTATCCGCCTTGGTCTTCCAGATCTCTGCAGATCTCGCTCCAACTGCAGTGCATCTCATTCCTGATGCTTTTGCATTTAATACTTTAAGCAAGACCTAGAGGACTAGCGCTTTTGCAGGGGAACTGCATTATTCCATGCAACTAATTGCACACACCCATCAAACCCAATATCTATTCAAAGAAGCATCGCCGAGGAGGGAACAACGAAATCATGGAACGAATATTAAGCACAAGTTGAAACAACTCTCTTTGATCACTCGCCGCTTGTTACTTTGCACCCAAAAATGATGAAATGACTGTTTGTATGAGTGCGCCTTTATGTAAAATCTCCCAAAATCTTTGCACAGCCTATAGGGGAAAATCGCCTCAATTTGTTCAACTCAGTTCTGTTAGATTTTGATAGGTAGACTACTGGAAGAAAGTGTAGAAATGATCAATTAATAATCACATTTTACTTCTAGCAACAGAATTTCGTTCATGATAAGATTTTTTTAAAGCTATGATCAAAAATTGTGTCATTTCGAATTGTCATGCAGGACGCCACCTAAACTGCCCTGTCATAAAGTGTAGTCTCCTAGGACAAAAACCTGTTGAATGTCATATTAGATGTGTAGGGAGTGCATTAAATATGCAATACAGATTCGCACATTTAGGGTGTGTTCACATTTAGTTCGGTTCTGTTGGACTGGATCAAAAAAAGAAAATAATTCATTTAGCATTCACTCTGTCATTTTTACACCAAACCGAAAGAGACAAACTAGAAAACATTTTATGACATATATTTCACAACAAAACTTACCGAACATCCAAAAAAATGCTGTGTACTGCTCTTTTTTAAAAAAGAAGTTCAATAAATAGTGTATAGCGGCTCTTTAATGTGTCGTGAAAGATCGCTGTAGCTCCTTTGTCAACCGATCATCTCGTCATACTAGTTCATTTATAGTAGAGCTGCAACTAACGATTATTTTTTCTGTCGACTAATCTAACAATTTTTTCCCCGATTAGACCAGTGGTTCCCAAAGTGGGGGTAGATGATTTCTATTTTTTTTGTGGAAAAAATATATAGGCCCTATATATTTTTGTTGCAATTAATTTAATTCAATACTTATTAAATGGTGTTTGCAGAAAAGTAGCAGCAGCGCATTTATCATGGGGGTCGCGGGCTAAAAAGTTTGGGAAGCCCTGGATTAGACGACTAATCTAACGATTATTTTTATTACGTTTTTTTTTTTTTCATTCATCTAGTGAACTTTTTTTACGTAAGAAGTCAGAACTAATCTAGCAGTGAGGTGTAGAAACACTGGGACACGCCATTATGTAATAATACGATTTGATTTTGAATAAAAATGAGCCATATGTGTGGTCGTCCAGTGGAAGACATTTGAACTTTAAAATCAAGAGTGTCAAAGACTTTCTCTACAGTCTTAATAGGAACTTTGATAATGTTCAAGCCATTGAACAAATGTCTCCTGAACCATGTATTTTTCCTCTTGCGCTGTCTGTAATGCAGGGAGTCTTCGTGAGCACGCAGGACGGCTATCAGGAGCGCGAACAACTGAAACCTTGCACGTGCGAAAGAGAACGTCCGCGCACATCCAAATAAACTTCTTTGAAATGCAAAACTGATTTTCGTTCGCTCGGAATATTTTCTTATTTGCGAGACGAAGATGTGGCAGAAATTCAATTCCATAGGTGGTACGCCATTTCGGTTCTGCAAAAGGAACAAAGGGCCATTTTATTTGGCCTCTGTTTAAAGTATTCCCATACTTTTGATAATCGTGGTCTAGGTTTTTGTGATAGACCACAGATAGAACAGAAGCCGCCATTACGCGAGATGAATGTAAACAGTGTGACGCGTCGACGCATTTCACGCACGTCGACGTATTTTTTAGTCGACGTAATCGATGACGTCGACGCGTCGTTGCAGCACTAATTTATAGCATCAAATAAACATGAATGAACATCAGAAGGAATGTAGCTTCAAGCATGGAAAGACGCACTATCAGAGCAATCACACCATGGCTCATTTTAATCTAACCAAACCTGCCAAATGTGAACACACCCTTAAACTCCTGCAACGCTGCGTCTACTAAGAAACAGATTTCGTTAACTATTAACTGGAATAACCCGCCTTTAGTTATTCATTCTGTGAGTTTGTCAGAGCAGTAGCTAAAAAGATACATAAATGCTGTTCCATCCAGGTACATAATCTATGGTCTCATTGAAAATATTTAGTCACAAGAGATAATTAACATATTAATCCCCAAGCAAAGAGAGAAAAAAAGACATAGGGAAAGGTGGAAGAGGGAAAGAGAGATTGATGTGCGGAGAGAGGAAGAGACAGCAATGCTGCAGTCAGGGGGTTAATTAATTTTTAAATATCAGCGAGGGATCACAAGGTCTAGGGTATTTTCTATGCCTGGTTCTCATAAATCAGGGTTATGGGTAACGCAAATGAGATCAGACACATTCCATGCAGGAAACCCATTTGGATTTAAACAAGTTTTTACAGGCAGTGATTGAATAAGTAGAGAGAGGCATGTGAAATCAAAACAGTTCAGCAAAACATAAAATTATGTCTGCTGTTGCTTATAGAAATATAAAAGTAGTTCAAATGACTTCTGAAATCACACAAATCATACAACAGCTCTATGAGGAAAAGAACAAGCTTAAAGCTGTTATTCAGGGATAATATTCCACTCAGTCAAAGCTCCGAAATCTCATTCATGACCATTCCCAGCGCCAGGACACATGACTTTGGTGGGCTTTTATATTTCTCAAGGCAGCTTGTGGTTGAAATCGAGTGAACCGAGCCCCCCTCATTGGGTAATTTAGCCCACTTGTTGATTTACTCATTTATTTAATAATTTACTTCATTTTATTATCACGAGATATGATGCATACAAAATGTTAATTGCGTCCGTCATTTTGCGAACAATTGTTGATTAAGAAAAACGTCACGGTGCAATATTGGAAATATTTCTGTTTTAAACCGTGAAGGCAAAAAAGTGGATTTAACGGTATATAACGGTCTTAATTTATTTTCTTAATATTTCTCTTATGGCCCATATGTAGTGAAAAAATGAAAAGAGAACTATTTCGTGTTAAACAAGTTGTTTTTAAATGAGAAGTAAGATAACATCTTTTCTGATCATCGCAGCGGTTATACGGCGATGATCATGTTTGGAATCAAAAATAGCAACAAAACTTTTATTCAAGATTGAGGTCATTGAAAGATGAACTTCATTTCGAAACAACTAAAAATAAAACAATAGAATTTTCTTTAAATTAGCTCCCCATCTTATGTTGTATATAGCTGCTGATTAAAAAAAAATAAAGAAATTTCGTTTCAATGCATTTGGTAATAATTTTGTAATCATATTAATAATAATGTTCTGTATATGTGTGCACTGTATATGTTTTTCTTGTAGAGCAATAAAACAACAACAACAAAAAACCCTGTAAATCCACTTCTATCAGCTGATGGAAGGACATTTTTCCAATTCATGAATTTATTCGTATTAAATTTGAAATGCTTGGAATGTTCAGAGAAGGAAGCGAATGTTCCTTAATTCCCATCTTAAAAGGTTAAAAACCAAGAACCAAGCAGAGACAGCAATTAGCTGAAACCCTACAACAAGGAAGCTCCATCATCGTTCTAGGTTCATCCAATTTAAGCATCAATCAGAAAATTTACAGGACACAGCAAATAGACATCGTCCCCAAGGAATCCTGAACAAACAATTTGAATGGCTATTCACTCATGAATAGCAAACTCTGAAAAAAATAAATATATATCAAAGGTTCTCGCTTGTCCCTTGCTCTTTTAATGAGGAATTAGCAGGCCGAGGCGAGCGGAGCCCACTGTTCTTTCAACTCTACTCTCCCTTGTCTTGGAACTAATAAGGAATCCAAGCTTGCTAAAGTTACCACATCAAACATTTTTCTCAGAGCAGTGCATTTTCAAAAGGTCGCTGCTTTTTTTTGGCCCCTCTTAGTTGTTTCTGGTTCTTTTCCACCCTTTTTCGTCCCTTTGCGCCACGCTGATCTTTAAGACTGACCAGGCTATTAGTCCTCCCTGGCACAGCAATTGGCAGACACATGCTCCATCATTAACTGCAGGGCTGAAACATGTTGTGATGGCAAGTCCGCTGCTCTCTGATCTTATTGTGGGCTCCGAGTTTGAGGCCTGCCATTTGTTTTTTCTGACAGCTTCGTTCAAGGCATGATTAAAGCGCCTAACCAGCTGCACGGTTTCAGGACATCGTACGATGTGAAAAGCCATGAGCCTCTGGAACATTCATGGCATTCTTTTGATTAGTTTGAGGGCAAAAAAAACATAAATAAATAAAAAAAAACAGGAAAATTTAGTATGCTCTGTGATGTCCATAATATAAACTCTGACACAAGGGACTGACTTGTGATATAGCTGACTTGTGACCAAGCCTAATGGCAACCAAATTACTGAAATCAAGATGTATTGAATGCATAGAGGTGGATATTGTAACGCCAAAACTGTATTAATATATATAGAACCTAATTCATTTATCATCGAAAATCTTTTCAACCACTGCAGTTCTCACAAAAAAGGCGTCTTTGAACTAGTTAATCGATTAATCTTGATTAATCTAACATGAAAGTTTGTGTTGTATGTATAAATCATTACATTTATATATATATATATATATATATATATATATATATTTTATATACACTTACCCTCACGTTACTCACCCTGACGATTTTAAAAACCTGTATGACTTACTGTCTTATGTGGAATCTAAAATGCACTTTTTTTAAGAATGTTTCGGTCCAGACAACATATAGGATCCCATTGACTTTCACTGTATGATAAAAAGAGACATTTTACAAAATATCTTAAGTGACACGTTAAAGCCAATTATGGTAACCCATTGTTTCTGCCTAATTTCGAACCGTGGGAACTTTTGCGTGTGAGGTGGACGTGATAACCATTACATTACGGATTCGTGTAAGAAAAATATCCATATTAACAAGTTATAAAGTAAAATAACTAGCTGCCGCCAGACCGCCTTCTGTATTCAACTTAGGAAGCAAGTGTAACACCTCTCGCAGTTCAAAATGCTTATGCTACCGTCCAACGCCTTCCGTACTAACGAAAAAGACGTAACCGACGTGCAACCTTGATCAAGGGCACCTCAGTCATTTCCTGCCGGTATTGACAGTTCAACCCGCAATGGTTACCAATCTGACTCTCTAACCATTAGGCTACGACTGTCCTAAAATCCACACATTGTTTCTGACCCGATTTCGAACCAGGGACCTTTTGCGTTTGAGGCGAACGTGATAACCACTACAGCTTATTACAGAATTATCATTTTTGGTGGAACTACCCCTTTGAATTTTGAAATAATGGTACGTACAATTACTTTTTCCGCACTGAGAAAAATTATATTTCACTTGCGTTGGCATTAGCTACCGAAATGTTCGTATAGGTACAAGCCTAATGGATATAATATAGCAGGAATTAAATTGAAAATAAAAATACATGTACTCTGTTCCCTTAACTCATCAGGAGTCTCAGCGCTCCCTGAGCTGGCTTGACTATGAATATGATTTGGATTCCCTCCCTGTTTTAGAATGAAGTCAAATGTGGAATTTCTTTGAGATTAGATCCAATCTGTTTGAATGAAGGGATTGCTTATGTAAAGGGTAATTACAAAGTCTATGTCGAAAGAAGGGAGATTTTCTATAATATATAAGCAAATTACAACCTTAGCAATTTCACACAAGTGGGGCTAATTTTTGCTTCTTAATCTTTTGATCTCATTAGTTGTCCAGTTTTGCAAGCCGGTCAGTTAAGTAGAAGAATATGAGAGCGCCTTTGGCAAAGTGACCTTGTGGAAGTCAAAGAAGCCTGTGTCTCATTTTACTCACAGAGTTTCCGTCAATGACAGGAAATGCACTTGTGATGCATGGTAACAATTTATTCGAAAGACAATTAAAGGGAAACATGTTTAGCCCTTGGTTACTATGCTAGCTGTCAATCATCATAACTTATTGCCTGATGCGTTTGGCTCCAGAAATCTCAAGGTCTCCTTCTTCCCGAGGCTTTGGCTTCATTAAACAGGAAATATATTTGCATATTGTTACATGTAATCTAATAAAAAAGGGAAAAATGTGGTTGGTATATTCCAATGTATTTTTTATTATCATTATGCATTTTACTACGTATACATATAAAAAATGGGGGTGGAACAACATGAAGGTGAGTAAATGATTAAAAACTTCACATTTCTGTCTTTTATTTCTTGTTCTATTCTATGAAGAAAGACTTTTTACAGAACTAAGCCAATGGGTG
Source organism: Opsariichthys bidens (assembly GCA_037194245.1). NCBI lineage: Eukaryota > Metazoa > Chordata > Actinopteri > Cypriniformes > Xenocyprididae > Opsariichthys > Opsariichthys bidens. The sequence continues at coordinate 16,677,933 of CM074288.1, read as the reverse complement.
TACTTTCACTCTACCCAAGTTTTAACCTCTGAGACACAAAAACAAACTCTTAGCTCAAACAAAGATTAGAATCATGACAAAAAAAATCAGGATTGTCCCATAATTCACGTGCTCCTGGCAGCCCCGGATCTGCTGGCACTAGGGGAGCGCTAGTATTTATGACTGACAGAATAGCAGCTTGATGTCTTAACTGTTAACTGGTACAGGGATAAGCAGGTGCTTAAATATCTCTGTGCACCCTGACATCTCTGTTGTACTGAGAACACAAGCACATGTGTTAAATACAATGTTGTTTGACATTAAACAGTTGTTCCCATGATGGGCTTTAAACTGATAAATGAAACAGACACTTGAAAGTCAGGAAAAGCCTATGGTAAACACAAACATAAGACTTTTGCAAAGAGATAAGGAGCAATTCTGATGCTGTCCAATATTGCTTGACAAACGCTGGCCAAGAAATCTCAGAAAAAGTAGTTATTTCTTTATTTTAAGGCAACGCTTTAGATTTGTTAGCATTAGTTAACTACATTAGTCAAAGTGACCCTATATTAAAAGGTTCCTAATTTAGTTTTGTCTCCTAGAATAAGTATGCATGCATCCAAGGTCAAAAACACTTTAAAATCCCCCCAAAATTCTGTCATTAATAACTCACCCTCATGTCTTTCTACACCCATAAGATCTTAGTTCGTCTTTTGAACGCAAATTAAGACAATTTTTATTAAATCTGATGGTTCAGTGAGTCTCCATTGCCAGCAAGACAATTAACACTTTCAATGCCCAGAAAGATACTCAAACATATTTAAAACAGTTCATGCGAGTACAGTGGTTCAACCTTAATTTTATAAAGCGATAAGGATACTTTTTGTGCACCAAAAAAAACAAAATAACGACTTTTCAACAATATCTAGTGATGGCCGATTTCAAAACACTGCTTCGAAGCTTTATGAATCTTTTGTTGCGTATCAACAACAGCCAAAGTCACATGAACTATTGAGCCTCGTTTTTTCACATGAAGCCTCGTTTTTTCTGAAACCATGTGAATTTGGCACTTCGAACCACTGATTCGAAAACAAAAGCTCTATAAAGCTTTGAAGCAGTGTTTTGAAATGGGTCATCACAAGATAGTGCTGAAAAGTCATTATTTCGTTTTTTTTTGCCAAACAGAAAGCATTCTCGTCACTTGCACCACTGTACTCGCATGAACTGTTTTAAATTTGTTTTTAGTAGCTTCCTGAGCATTGAAAGTGTTTTTCATCTTACTGTCAATAGAGGCCTCAACGAACCATCAGATTTCATCAAAAATATCTTAATTTGCGTTCCAAAGATGAACGAAGGTCTTATGGGTGTAATAAATGACAATTTTCATTTTTCACAACCTTTTAATTTTCTCCTAAGATACATTGCACATGACCTAATTTCTCAAAGAGTCTGAAAACGCTTTTTTCGAAGATTCAGTCTCTCTAAACCCTTCCTTTTCGAGCGCTTACTCTGCTCTGATTGGTCAGATGGCCCAGTCTGTTGTGATTGGCCTATCGCTTACGGCGCGTGTCGGCAAGAAACGCCTATTACCATATCTGAACTTCAGCTGCGGAGGCTTAGCGCTCACAGCGATATGAAAGATGCAATCAGTTTTTCTGTATCAATTCCAATGCGAGTTCTCATATTTTTGAAGTGCATGAAAAGTGCACAGCGTCTTCTCCACATGTCGACGACACGAACCAAACTCTGGCCTCAGCTATAACTACAGTGTTTGAGGGCGGGTCAAAGTAGATGTTTTTTGTAGACACCCAATGAAGACCATTATGCAAATATGTTACATTTTTACGTACACGTTTCAGCAGTTCACAATCGATTCTTTTGTTTAGGAGAAAATAAAATATATTTGTCGTGCACTTTGACCTTTAAACTTTGCAGACATTTTACATTGCAATTACACACTGCATTAAATGGTAATATTCAAAAATGTATAAAAGGGGAAATTTAAAATGAACTAACAATGATAAATAATTCTTAAGTATTTATTAATCTTATTAATGTTAATTTTAACATTTACTTTTACAAAAATCAAAAGCTGTATAGTATCCGTTATTATAATATATATTTAATGGACCTAAGGTGACAATGAACAGATGCATTTTTATTCTTTTTTATGTAACAAATGTATTACTCATTGTAAGTTAATGTTAACTAATGGGACCTTTTTAGTTTCAATTTTTCTCTGCTTTATTTTGTACTTAATGTTTTCTAATGCAAAAGGCTTCTCAAAAAACCAAAGCCTCAGGGAAAAGTGGACCTTGAGATTTCTGAGACAAAACACACCAGGACATAATGATGAGTCACAGCTAGTAGCCAAAAGCGAAACATGTTTCCCTTTAATTAACTGTTCATCTCTTCACTCTCAAATCCAACTGGACCACCTTAACTGTAGTTCTTGGACAGATTACATGCCCACTAAAAATGAAGTTAACAATATTACAAGATGGTCTTTATCAAAATTGCAACTGTGAAACATACATTAGTGTAAATATGCCAAAAAATCACAAATCTGAACCATAATTCACTACAACACAAATGTTTTGTGGTCACTTGATGCTTAAAGGAGCTTTTTTCACCCTTTGAGGTCCAATTATAATAAACGAAAAGAACACATGCCACACACTCTCAAGATTTAGTTTTATTACACAATTTTCAATCACAAAATAATGAAAAATATGTTGATTCTTCATGATTTGACCCATTTAAATGTTCCATAATGATCATACTGAATAATAAAACTAAAATCCCAACTGATACCTGATGCCCACAGCACAGGTAGATGGGTCACTAGACTAAGAGGTCCAAAAACAGCCTTACTAAAAGCACCAAGTGCATTAATCCTGGGGTAATTTGCATGGCGGAAACGTTCGCATCGATCGTATTTACAGTGGAGCGGGGGTGGTGCTGTCTGGGCAGACAGCGCGGAAGCATCAATACTTCTGCAGAGAGGCTTGGTTTGGCCCCACGCCCATGTTCGCCAGCACACCGTCCAGTCCAGACACACCTAATCCTGCTGTAACGCCCTGAGCCTCAGAGTGTGGGAAAACAGCTGGCCTACCACCCAGAGGGCAGAGGAACCTCATGAACCAGTACCGGGTCATACTAATGAGACCAGTAGGACACAGATATTTAGTAAAGGTTTTCAAACTAAAAAAAGTCAGCAACTTTTGACCTTTCAAAAATCAATGAAACCAAATCTGATCCAGTTTACTTTCTTACATGAAGTTCTTGGTTGTTGATTGTTTTCAAAACCATTAGGTGAAACGGGTCATTTCTTCACCACTACGGACACCAAACTCAATTACAAAAAAGGGACGATTTTTTTTTTTTTTTTTTAAATCAAACAAGTTACAGGCAGTGTTGTTTTAGTATAATTCAGATACTAGTTTTTATTTGCATTATAAATTGGTTTATATTTTTATATTTTCCATTTTCATTATAATCTTAATTAAGAGTTTTAGTCATTTTGACATTTTCATTTGTTTTATATTTGTTTTTATTTCGGTTTTAGTTATTTTATTAAATCAAGTTAAACTAAACAAAAATGAGAAATATTGCCTTGGTAATTAGCTGAAATAAAATATATTTTTTTAATATTTTACTTTAAGTTAGAGTTTATGTTATTTCAAGTAACGGACATGTTTTTTATGGTTATAGTTTTTGTTAACTATAATAACAAATCAAATACCAAATTCTATTTAAAATACATTTATTTCATACAAAGTATACTTCAAATCCAAACATCCAAGTTGAAAACATATTTACTGACATATCACTTAAGACTTACTTTATTTGGCATATCTTTATCGCATGAATGGTCAATTTGAAAAAGTAATCCATTACTTCACTAGTTCCTTGAAAAAGTAATCTGATTACATAGCTCAAGTTACCTCCAACACCGCTGATAACCAATATGGTGCAATCATATTGCTTATCCCTAAAAATAAGTGCAGTTGCAAAAATAGTGTTTGGCAAAGAATCACAAAGTCTTAATGGTATGGTTTACAAGAAAATCGATGCACAATAACTCTATTGAAAATTGAAATAAGGAAAGAAGAGAAGTTCATTTCCCGTATGACCAAAAAAAAAAAAAAAAAAAAGTGTTTAATTTAGTTGAATGATTTAAAAAAAAATAAAAAATAAAGACACCAAACAAGTGCTGTTTCAAGAGCTTTTCTGTGCTATAGCAACTTTGGAAAGATTTGATTTTCTTTGAGGAAAAAGACCTTTGTCCATCTACTTTTCTGCACACAGTGTGGAGAGAGCAACTGATGAGAAGCTGCAATTGATAGAGCACTTTAACCCCAGTCATTGCACATAAAACAGCTGCGACACATTCACCAATTCATGCACAAACACCTCAACAGGAGCTCAGGTACTGCAGAAAAGTCTTCACCCTTTAATGACCTATTATTTAAACCCCCCCAAATTAAGACTCAAACCACAGCTTTGTGCCATGCACCCAAAAAACAAATAGTGCGTTTCCTATTCAATTCCTCATCTATCATAATGCTACCTGCATCACCTAAGGGCAAAGCATCAAAGAACTCAAGAACAGAGCGCAGGCATCCTGTGAAATTGCATTTACAGTAAGAATAGCAAATCTTGTTCAATAACACTTAGGACAGAAGACCTACTCAAGATCAAAAGAAGTCAAAGCACTCAGCCGTAATGGATATTGAGCAAATGTTGGTTCTGCTGTGAGAACACCCACATCTATTGAATCTCAAGTGTGTGCTCTTCTGGCAAGACGTGGTGTGCGTTTTATTGAGAGGATTCGCTTGAGGACCTTGATCCAAAGAGAACATAATTTTACAGCCTTTTCAGGAAGGAACAAAATTTACTAGGCAAGAAGTAACACAACTCTATTTCCTGACAAATTAAGCAAACGGACTTTTGTAACTTCTCACGTTGCATTAAGCAAATCATAGTTACAAGCTATAATGCGTCTCATTGATGCGCTGTGAATTAGATCATCAACCTGTAGACCTGCTTCCTCTTGATCATAGTATTACAATATTATTAGATGGAAGATGATATGCAATTCCACGTCTAAGAAGAGTCTGACGTAAGTCTGATGTAACAGCCTTGTCGTCTGGAGTTCATTAATAGATGTGAAGCAACTTTTTAAAACTACATGAAGACAAAACCAAAGCGATTTCCACAAGTAAGCCAAAAAGAGAGAGGGCTCTGAGCAGAACCTCCAATTTACAGTAAATATAATATAGAGCTGAAATTCAGATATGGTTATAGGCGTTTTGTTTCTGACACGCTCTGTAAACGGTAGAGCAATCACAACAGAATGGGTCATCTAACCAATCTGAGCAGAGTAGACCAAATTAAATCACAACAAACTCAGAGCAGAGAGGCAATGATCATAACCAGAAATTTCTCGACCACCAAATCAGCATAATTAGAACGATTTGTGAAGGATCATGTGACACTGAGGAGTAATGATGCTGAAAATTCAGCTTTGCATCACAGGAATAAATTGCATAAATTACATTTTTTTTTAATTGTGAAAATATTTCACAATATTACTTTACATACTCTACAGCAACGAGAATACTTTTTGTGTGGCAAAAAAAAAAAAACGAAACGATTTTTTAACAATATCTAGTGATGGGCGATTTCAAAACACTGCTTTGAAGCTTTACGAATCTTTCGCTTCGAATCAGTGGTTCAGTAAACAACGCTTCACTACGTCATAAGTTTCAGAATTTCAATTCTTCACGTGACTTTGATTCGAAACAAAAGATTCGTAAGGCTTCAAAGCACCGTTTTGAAATCAGCCATCACAAGATATTGTAGAAAAGTCGTAATTTTTTTGGGGGGGGGGCTCACAAAAAGTATTCTCGTCGCTTTATAATATTAAGGTTGAGCCACTGTACTCACATGAACTGCTTTCAATATGTTTTAGTAGATTTCTAGGCATCTGAAAGTGTTAATTACCTGACTGGCAATATAGGCCTCACTGAGCCACCGGATTTGATCAAAAACAGTAGTTAAAATAGTAATGACAGAATTTTCATTTTTAGGTGAACTAGCCATTTAAGAAAAGCATCTAGTTTCATTTCAACTTTCATTATATCCGGACATGAATAACTTTGAATAACAAGGAATCAAGAAATCCATATTTGCTTATACCTAGTAACAGAAGGGTTTGAACCAATCATATTGTAGAATGCTTTACCATGATCCTATCCTATGTAAACTGCTGTATTCTCTTTGCTGCTGGGACACTCTGTGATTCGGCCATGATTAAAATATTCAAAGGCAACGTCAGGAATCTGGTTATTGCTGTGCAGCAAGTTAGACCACTAGAGATCCATTTCCCAGGTAATAGTGTTCAAATGGGTCAAGACGTCGACCGACTCAGGAGACGCGCTAGGAAATAAATATTATTACGTGTCGATCAGAAGACGTTTAGGGGCATCGATTAGGAGATGACCCAGGTAAACTTAAGTCTAAATCTACCACAATCCAAAACCAATAATGCAAGGTGGATGAGCAAAATGCTGACAGCTTACCTTATTGGACCATTTGTAAGCCTGGAGCAGCTGGCTGTACAGAGGGGTTTTGTCCTGTACGGGGTCTAAACTGAGCAGTCCACTGTTATGTAAGGGGTGACTCTCTGACGGCCTGCCAACCAAAGTGCTGAGACGCTCCAACTCACTGCAGAAGCAAGAGTCACAATGGTTTCTTTGACATTTTTACACTTGCATATACATAAAAAAACCAAAGTCACTTTTTTTATACAGTATGAGAGAGAGATAGATGACTACTTTTAAATTGGTTCCTAAAGCCTAGCTGTTTTTTGGGGGTTTTTTCACTTCAGGAATCATCAAAAAGATGTTACGGTAACCATAAATTACCGTCTAGAATGATTGTTACAACATCAAAATAATAATGGAAATCTAGAATATTCTGGTTACATGCTTTTCATGCTGACAGCAATGGGATGGGTAGTACCAAGTTACCATGGTTTATTACAATAACAATGGCATTATATACTATGGTAACTGTTGTAAGGGCTAGTGAACGGTGTAAGTGAATGGTAAGACAACTCACTTTAAATCGCGATTCACTGACTGTAAATTATCTTGAAATTCAGTTATAAAGACTTTCTCCCGCCCTTCAAGGGTCTCCTTATTCTTCATCCCATCTTTAAGAGAATCGAACACCCTGGTTACACTAGACCGAAGAGCCTGGATGGCATTAATCGCTTGAGAAAACGCTTCTAAATTCACTCCAACATTCATAACATCCGCCATCGCGTCTCCGACTGCGAACGCTGGCGCTCGAGTGACGTCATTGATGCTGAGGGGATGATGGGATTTGTAGTTTCTAAAAGGGACGCGTCAAGAAAATCTGTACCGATCAATTATGTAGTTGTTATTATGAGCTTTTTTTTTTATTATGAGTTGTTTTATGGATTAATACAATCATAATTACAAGAAAAGGACCCAAATGACCAAAGTTGAAATGTTAAACCAATCTTAGTTTTGCAAAGTGGCTGGAAAGGGATTAATTTATTATTTATTTTATCTAAACTAATAATATTTCTGCTCATTGCTTCGGTTTACGCTTGTCAGGGAAAGCATGCCGTGTTTGGCCTGTTTGCTACCATGGACAGCTCCGTCAGACGACACAAAAAGCATTTTTAAAGCACCAGAGACCTCTGGAGTAAATGTTACATTTAGGTTAAATGTGCAACCACGTTATCTGCAATCATGGGGCCCGTTTTGGCGTGGTCGTAGACTATTTATTTATTTATTTGGATACTTATGCTTATTGGCAGGATTCAAAATAGTACTTAATTATGTTAAACAATAGTAAAAATGCGAACCTCAAATGAATATAACAAAATGTTAACTCCTGAAATTTTCTGAGGATTAAACACCTCTTTTCACGCAGGCCTAGCATTTATTAAAATAAAATAAATAATAATTATTTAATTTATATCAGTCCACCCGCTTACAAAAAAGCACCAAAATGCCATAGTTTATTATTGTAGCGTATGACGCCTTCAGAATATTGTATACATGCCTAGGTTAAGTAGCCACAGTTTATATATGCCTATAACAGTTTGACCGAAACCATGGTATGTTCTGTAAGGCTGATTGTGCTCAGTTCAGCCTCTGATCTGTCTCTTTAAGCGGGGCGGACTGCCTCATCTGCTGCTGGGACGGTTCAGCTCCTCAAGCCCGCAGATAAACTTCTGTTCCCACACTAGTTCGACTACACAAGGCGGGCAGTTTGCAGTGGCCAAAAGTGTTTTCATCGAGGTTTGCAAAAGACAAATGAAAGTCAGATACTGCGATGCGCCAATAGATAGCTAAGGCAGAGTGAATGGAGCAGGAGCGGGGATGGAATAAGACAGGAATGGGAATGGGAGGTGGAGTACTCTGAAGTCTGTCCTTGAGCGCACGGGACTGAGACATCAATGAAGGCAGGGGCAAGAAGCGAAACTTTAAATGCACGTTTTGAGGCAATAACACATGATTCGCTTCGGAGCGGTCTGGATGTAGGGCATCTATCTAGAATGCTTTCCAACAAACTACGCGGCAGCCGAAGAAAGCACGAAGGGGAACGCGTTTGCTGTGATCTACGGAGAGGAGTAACGTGTGCATGTGCGTCTCATCCATCTCAAGTGATATGTCAGGGAACTGACTGAGAGAGAGTTTATCCAGAAGAACAGAAAAGGAGCTGATATCAGGAGCCAAGGTAAGTTTACTCAAGTGTGTTTCTTTAGACTTATGCTTAGCCAGTCTATATATGGCCATTGAAGCTCTTAAAGCGCACAGATCAAATCTGCTTTTCAGAGGATGCTTTTTGATGAATTCAAGTAACTTTGGCGCATGAGAAACAGGTTTAATTGTTTTTTTGGAAAAGTGCTTTTAACCAAACTTGTTTGCTGTTTTCTAAAAAAATGTTAATGTATTTATTTCTGTAGTTGTATATATATATATGTATGCATTTGTAATTGCATTAATTAGACGTTTTGATTTTTAGAAAAATACAATAGTTTTGTTTTGCTACTATTTGCGCGCGTCTTATGTTACGTCATAATAGAATTGTTTAATTCGCGTTCTTTTGCAGCATGTCCAGTTCAGATGACCTACTTCAGCGTTTGAATTATTTAAAAAGATCCCCCGAATTGTAAAAGTTTTTGATCTGCCACATAAGGGAAGATGGACACATGGAAGAAAGTTATATAAAAAATATTACGTTTGGGGTGGAAAAGCTGTGGTTGCCATAATTTTATCGTAAAAGTAGTGATGATGTTATAGTCATAATGGTTTACAGTTTACTTTACAGTTCCTGACTGAATATACCGTTAAATCTTATAATGTAGCCTACCAACATAGATGGGCTATTAAAATCGTAAAATGTTCTGATAAAAACACAGTTGTACAATATAAGACCACATGGTGACTTTACATTTATCATAACCAACATCTCAGTAATAACAAGACAAAACACCCTCAACACATAAACCTTCAGTAATGTAACATTTCATTAAAAAAGACATTTTTGTTTTTAGAATATCATTTTATATCAACAAAATATTATCATAAAATATACACTTTACAGTAGCATATTTCTTATTTCAGTTTTTTTTTTTTTTTTTTTTTCTATTTCCTAGGCAAGCCATCAGAAATGAAACAGCTCGTCTCATCACACTTGAATCTCAGATTGGACTCCAGGCATCTTCTCATTGCACATAAACCACTAAATGCGTTTTATGTCTCTGAACTGAAGTGACATTCGTCCCTGGACTGGAAGTCCGTTTGAATTTTGAAGATGTCACAACAGATCTGAGTTTACACCTCAGTGTGAACACATTTTACAAAGTCTTTGCTCACAGTTTTCCGCGGAGGACCAGACATTGCCCTTTTGCAAGAAACCGGCACCGTGATGGATTTTGGAAATTTCGCAATCTAAATCATTTCCATGCTGATACTCTTAATAGCTGTGGCGCCCCTTGCCTTTCTCTCATGCCCATGGACCCATCCAGTGCCATGCTCTCACAGGCGCTCCTGCTCTTACAGTGCATTTTCCTGACTCTCGGCCAGTACGATATCTGTAAGTCGCTGGTCAGCACAGACGATGGACCAACATGGGAATATTACGCTTGCCAGCCCAAACCCATGTCCATGAAGGAGTACATGCAGATTAGAGTGGAGCCTCCTGATATCACATGTGGGAACCCACCGCAGAGGTTCTGCACTCTGGTGAGTTGGACTGGATCGCTTTTGGCTCTGCCGCTTTGTCAGTTACATCTGTTCTACTGGAACAGCTTGTGTTTCCATGCAAATATGGTTTCCAATCATGTTTATTTATGAAGTTTGATGCAATTTCGGCTTAACTTTAGACATTTCATAGCAAAGAAAGTCAGTTTGAGACACTTTCAAAATCCTTGTGTAATAGTGTGATTAACTGCCAATGCATATTCAGGAGAAGGGTTTGCTTATGGCAATCTGCTAAATGTTCACTATTTACTCACCTTTATGTCATTCCAAGACTTTCTTTCCTCTGAGGAACGCAAAGAATGTTTTTGAAGGAATATTGAAAACAAAAACAGTTTTGGTTCCCATTGACTTCAATTATATTCCACAACGGAAGTGAACGGGAACCGAAAAGAACATTCTTCAAAACATCTCACGGGTTTGGAATGACATTAGGGTGAGTAAGTGACAGAATTTTAATTTCTGGATGGACTGTTCTTTTAAGAAGGCGAGTAATCAGACATAAAAATAGTTCGGCTCTGTTTATTTTTGGAAAGAAAATCTAAAACATTACTGTAAGATCTGACACAAGAACTCTGAAGCGTCTCCAAGTAACCCCGATACGTCTTGACGCAGATTATTCAGTAATCTGCAACATGTGGCCGTTAACAATGTGTTTGTTCAGAGAGACAACAAAGCCCGAGTCGATGTGTAAATTTGCCCACACAGCTGTTATTCAGTGAAGCTTCTCTTCGCGCATGAGACAGCAGTCACAGCAGGATTATCTGTGTAAATCAACTCAGGTCTAGCTCGAGCGTGAGGGCGCAAACAAACTGCGTCTTTCCGGGGCACATCTGGTGACCGATCAGTGTGTCATTAGGGTTATTCTGCGACATACTTGAGAAGAGAGATTAGGGCAGTCACAACCATGAAAATAGTAGTCATTCTATATACAATCAGTATTTTGATGGGTGAATTGAAGGCCCTCTGTCAGGTTGGTAAAGTATGTAGCCAAAGTTAATCTCCATCAGAGATGGGAATTTAGCCAGACGCTTGATTGCACAATAATCGGATAGAGGATTTGTCCAGCTGGACTGACACTACGCATGGGGCCGGGAGATGGAGAGCTGCTTCTGACGGGGTGCTAATTCACACATTTAGAGTGTGTGGATAAAAGACAGGATGCTGTCGAGGAGGAGGAGGAGGGGGGGGGGATCAGACATTCAGACATTGCTCATTCTATGACATCATTCTCTCACCGTATACCGTTCGGCTCACACAGTGACAACGGGTGGGTTGAGTGACTATGAAGAGAGTATGAATTCCGTAACCGAATCTATTTTTCAATAAGCAAATGTAATACAAAGGCAAAGTGATTCACAAGTCTTTTATTTGTGGTGATGCATTTAGTTGTCAAGAATAAAAAGTAGGAGAAACAGGTCATGGATCTCAAACTCAGTTTAAAAGGAAGCACAGTTCTTTAATGTTTGCGGTTCATTTGCAGTAACCTGTAATGAGGTTGTAAGAAATGCCAGGGACCACAAATAGTGGTTAACCGATGTGGGATTCTCACCGGCTCGCCCTGGTGCCGTGGTCTTTTCAGCTGGAGAGATACCTGTGAGCAACCCTTGACCTTCAGCCCACTGACCGGGGTTTTCTTTGCAGTCTGATCGTAGCAAACTTGATTACTAAAATTAAAAGAACACTTTTCACGAAATATTTACTCAAAATTTGTGGTTAAATATTCACCAATATTTAATTTAACAAAATATTTTTATTATTTAAACACTTAAAATGCCAGAAAATGTAGAAAAATCTACTATGGGATAATCTCAAAAAATAAAATAAATAAATAAATAAAAATATATTATCATTATTATTTTTAAAATTTTTTTTTAGATTATCCCATGGTAATTGTTATACATTTTCTGGCATTTTAGATGTTTAAATAGTTTAAAATATTTTAATATATATGTATTATATATTCAAATATAATTTTTATTGTCATATATATATATATATATATATATATATATGCTCAAATAATATTTCTTATTTTATACATATATACATATATGTGTGTGTGTATATATATATATATATATATATATAAATATATATATATATATATATGAAAACAATATATAATAATATATTATTTGAGGACCAAACTATTAGAATGACCTCTGAAGGATCATGTGACTCTGAAGACTGGTGTAATGATGCTTTGCCATCTCAGAAATAAATTAATTTTTTTAAATATCTCAAAATAGAAAACAGTTATTTTAAAATATTATGTTTTTATTGTTAATTATATAAATTTTTACTGTATTGGGATAAAAAAATCTTACTGACCCCAACTTTTTAAATGGCAGTGTTAAATGAATGCACACGCACACACACACGCGCAGACAACCACACACATAATTTAACATTCAGACATAAACCTTCAGAGCAGATGTATTTGACACCAGCTAGTCACTGTTAATATTTTCCAAAAATCACATTTGGCCACAATTCCTGTAAGTTCCTAATTTTTAAGACATTGCACCACATAAAACTTTCTGTCCTCATCTACTATTCATACAATAACCCGACACAAGGGCGTATATTTTGTGCATACTGATTACGGAATATTTTTCCATGTCGGCCTGAGACGGCTTACAGAGCAGAAGAAACTAGAGATGAGTTTTAGGAGAAGGGTGTAGTCATGTCCTTCCCTGTCAGCACTTTCTTCTCAGATCGATAAAAGCTGACTGTTCATCCACTGATCAGCCTGCTCTGCATTCAGATGTTGAGCGAGAGGGAGGGAGGAGGGGGGCTGAGGGGCCAGGCACTTTTAAACTGAGGAGACCTTCTAGCTTTCACAAGATCAAACTTGCACCATGTGAGAATAACTCCCTGAGCCTGCAGTCACAGTGTGTTTTAAAGCAGCAGAGTTAAAGAGAACTGATCCACACTTGTTTACGTTTACAACTCCAGGGATTCAATGTAGTGTGAGACGTCCTTGACAGGAAGTGTCTCGCCTGTGACTCTCAGCAGTTGTAGGTGAATCATCTATCTATCCATCCATCCATCCATCCATCCATCTCCCTCTCTCAATGGTATAATTTTTCCATGTAGCCTATATATAAAATGATTCAAAATAATAAACAAATATTTTAAATGACATTATTTTTTTATTTTTACTTTACACCTTGTATGCTATAATTTTGTATCATTGCAGCCCATACATACAAAAATCAAACAAATCTAATGAAAATATTTTATTTGTTTTTGTTTATTTAAATTTTTTTATTTGTTGTGTTCATTTATATTCTATTAATCCTCATTTAAATATTTCATTTAAATTTTTTAATTGATAGCGCATAATATTATATAATAGCACAAAATACAGCATACAAGATGTCAGGTAGGTTTATGTATATATATATAAAAAATATATAAAAAAAACAGTTAGTTCCTGTCCTTGATTCTGATTATTTTATTCACGATAAAACACGGCTATGACTGCTTCACCCAATGGTTCTGTGTATCCCTACACCCTTAGCAACCACTCTTAGCAACGTAAAACTGTATGCTCTCAAATTATTTTGTTCATTGAAGCTCTTATGTAGAAGAGTATCGTGAGAAAGAGATCGAGTGAGCGAGTTTATTACCTGCACTCCGATTTAGCATTTCTCTTCAGGTCAGTCTAATAAAAAATGTGTTTAAATGTCCGCTGCAATATCTTGTCCTTTTAACAGCTAATGTTTTTTCCCGTGACTGACAGCGCTAGTCGAAGCATTAGTCAGTTGCGTCTTAAAAGTCTTTGCTACTGACTGACACACTCATAAAGACGGTCTTTGCCGCCATCTAATGCCATAATAATGTCATTTCTGTTGTTCATGGTCATATTTTTTCCGGCGGAAGGAAGGCTTTTATTAGAAGTTTACTTCATGAAAGGTGCATTGATACATGTTTTTGGCTTTAATATTTGTATTGTGTGGTAACCGTTTTATAAAAGCAATAAGGTACTCAAGGCTACTGCTGTATTGTGAATTTCGTGTCAAATAAAAAATAAATGAAATGACTTATTCACGATACAGCACTAGCCTCGAGTACTTTATAGCTATAGCTATATATATATATTATACAATCTCTTTTATATATATTATACAATAGTATGAAAGAAAATATAGAGGATGTCATATATAGAGTAAAATAAAATATGTCGGGAGACCTATATAATTTTTTTTTTTCCCAATTTATATCAAAATATATCATGAATTCAGGAGAATACATTTCGATTATAATGTAAAGCGTCAGTTTATGAATACCCAGGATTAATTGTTTACCCCAGGTAAATTATGAGCAATGTGAATTGTGGAGCAAGGTAACCCAGGATTCCTTTTACCTGGGGTTAATTATTTCAAGTGTGAAAAGCCCTGTATGTCACTGCAGAATGACTTAGTTGATTTATTTGAATTTGATCAGGCATACAAAACATATATTTGATATAGTGAGTCTGGCACTCTGTTAAGCCTGTTGAAAGTGTGTTTACAATCAGCGTTCTTTTTTTTCTTCACATTGAAAGCGAGTTAATTGATCCACGTAAGCCCTCTAGATTTGGCAACTTTACTTTCTTTGGAGAAGCTTTCCGGCTCATTAAAGATTTAGAGGAAATTTCAGTCACTCAGCGCCCACAGGAGATGCCGTTGCATTTTTACTCAGCGCCTTGCTTTTTTTTCTTTCCTTCTCTTGCATGATGTTAGCTACTGCTGGAAGCTCTCATTGTACATAGCACTAGCTAATGAGGGAGAGAGAGAGGGAGAGAGTATAAAGGATGGGGAGGGAGGAAAGATCTCAGCTTAGCTAAGCAGAAAGATGACCCATTGCTGCATACAGTAGACATCTGAACATACACCGAGATGGTGCGATTTACGTTCGCGCTCATGCTCGTTTAAAGCCTCCATTGTGTATCATCCTCAAACGTATTATTTGAATGAAGCCACTCTCTTCAGTCGTACAGCCATATGAGGAATAATCCTATTGGCCTTTTTTTTAGAAACACATTAACAGCCAGGACTAAATATAGCAGGTAGAGTAACTCTCGCAATGCACCATGGGAAAACAGAAACATTCGGTCTAGATTTTTTCTCTAACGACGTCTTGAAAACATCACTCCTACGGTTAGACAATGATTTGCCTGTTTGTCACTGAAAAATCCTGTAGCTGGTTAGTCTTTGCCATTTCTCATGAATTTTCCATGAATCCAAAGCATCCTCCCCCATCCTGAACTCCCAAAGGGGACTGAGTTTGTCCCCATGTGTCCACAAGCAATAATCCCCCATCTGCCTGTTTTCATGCCGCCTCAGGTCTTGGGGATTCTTCAAATCACCATGTAGAAATTTGCATTCCTCATAAATTCACTGTTCAATCATTTCTAAAACAGCATGCACATTCTTGTATTGTTTTTTTGACTGCATCAAAAATAATAAATAAACATTTCGCCCAAATTAAAATAAAGAAATTGAAATACATCTCCCTCAGGTTTTATTCACACTTGGTGGGTTTTGTTTGATTAAAACGAACTCTGGTGCGATTGCTCTGAACGCTGCCATCAGAACCCTGGTGCACACCAAACAAGCGACCCGAGACCCACGTTTTCTGGGGGTTTTGGTTTGCTTCCAAATGAGTTACTGAAATATGAACACAACACAGACTAAAGACAGGTAAATGAACCAAAAACAGTAAGGGCCCTATTTTAATTATCTAAGCACATGGTCTGAAGCGCAGATGCACTAAGGGCATGTTTGAATCCTCCTTTGCTAGTTTAACAATGGAAAAAATGGTCGTGCGCTAGGCGCATGGTCCAAAAGGCTTATACTTAAGTCTCGTAATAAGTCATGGGTGTGTTTTGTGGCGTAATGTGCAATAAACCAATCAGAGTGTCATCTTCCATTCCCTTAAAAAGCCAGTTGTGCTTGCACCATGGCGGAGTCACTATTCACTATGTTGGAATTTGCAAGCTGAAAGACTGAACGATTCTCCATAGAGGAATCTTTTTATTTTTAATATTTAAAAATGTTTGTGTACTGCTGCGCATTCCTGTTTGTGTATAAGTAGAGTGTATGCGAGTCATGCACCCGCCTATAGGCGCGTATTACTGACGCACCCTTTAAATAACAACAACAACAAATACTGTGCCATTGACTTCAGAGCAGGTTTTTGTTGGTCAGTGGCGCAGTCATTTTCAGTTGCCTCAAAATAGCAATACGCCAACAATGCACCCGAACACACCTCGTTTTTAGACCAGCACGCTCATGGGCGAACAGATGGGTGCGAGTGCATTTGCTATTTAAACAACGTGGCGCAGAACATGCAAATGATAACTGCGTCCGGCTGAAACTGGCAAAAAACACTTGCGTCGCACCTGGTGTCGCATTGCGCCAGGTTTGTGATAAAGCCCTAAGGCTTCTCCGATCAAGATTTGATCACCGCTGATAAGATCACAGATGCCGAACACCAAAATAAATAATAAGCGTACTATTCTTAACAACAAAGTATTTCATGTACAAAAAAAAGAGATGAGAAAGTATCATGAATTTACAACTATTATTTATTTGGAAGCAACATGTGCAACATATTCCATTCACCAAAAGTAATCAAGTGTAAAACAACACTGCATAGTTTTCCCTGTATAAACAAAATATAGATTAATCCTACTAAAGAACAGTGAGGGATTTTCCTCTGTCTTTTATTGTTTGATTAACATTAATGACACAGACGGCAGGAGGAATATTAGATTGCTGTCACTTTTAGACCAACTGCACAGATCCAATATACTGTTACACATGTGACTTATTTCCTAACCGTTTATGTTTACTTAAGACGTAATTGAAATTTAAGCGAATACTCACCAAGCCGGGTATTTTGGCATATTTCTGTTTTTAACCATTTAGACGCGAACGCAAAGCTCTGTTCACTTTGTAGGTGTTCCACTCCGTTTTAATAACTCTTTTTATTACCGAGCACGTCCTGCAGTTTAGCAACAGTAGATTGTATTTTATGACAATCACTGATCTAGCTGATTTGGATGTTAAGTTTTGATTTTATGGACGAATGAAAGTACTAGGTTTTGAAGGAAAGAAATGCACTAAAATTTCACAGCCCTAGTTTTTTGCTGTCATTGCTGTAGGATCTCCATTCTCCACAAAGACGTTGCTATTTATTGTCCTTTTCAGACACCTGGTAAAACTGTCAGACCAGCCATGAATGTAGTGAAGCAATTTTAGCTCTGCATAGAAAAATTGCATCATTTGATCGGCTCTTCTGATCAGCCTTTATTAGAGATCACAAATCAAACTATATAAAGCTATTATCGGCCAATAACGATTGGTACCCGATCAATCATAGCACATTTAAGAAACAGGATGTGATGTCATAAAATGCGACCCTAAAAATGCTCAAGCATATCTGGTTATTCTCGTCTTAGGAGCTACGTTGTCCATTTCAGTTTGGTACATGTGTCGAAACCGCCTCTCCTCGCAGCAAATCTTTGTAACAGGAAATCCTGGTGCTTTTTTGACTCCTTTATACATTTTACATGGTTTTGGATGTTCGGTCGCAAAATATACGTAATTCAATTTTTTGTTTTGTTTTGTATCTGTTGGTTAAGTATTAAAAAGGACAAAATGTATCATTTTCTTTATCGGTCCAGACCAAAAGAAAAGAACCAAACAACAAGTGTGAACACAACCTTATATACAGTACTGTAGATTTTCCAATCGCAAAGAAAAGACTCTTTTCTATTGCTTTTGACACAGACCAAAGTCTTCGCTTGTTTGGCGTGAATGCGGTATTCCTGAAAGCAGATTGAAAAGGTGGGTTATGTGGAACTGGGTCAGGCAAACTGATATCTGCCATTTTTTACTTCTTATTTGGATAATATTTGAAAAGCAAACTAAAAAAATCTGGTCATTTTTGCTGAAGCAGAGGGATGAGTGTGAAATCGAACCATGCATAAAAACAGTCTGAAAACGCATCTAAAATGCATTTGAGAGGCACTCCAAATCCATTAAACTTCAGAAACATTACTAAGTTGACTAAAAAAAGCTAAAATGTTTTGATATTATATTTGCATATTAAAGCCCTGTTCTGGCACTCTCTGGGACAGTTGAAACTCTTGTGCAAGTCACTTTCTGGCTGGTATAATTAGGCGACTGTATCCCTCTGAAGCTGTTCAGCGCCAGCTGTTGTATGACTGGATGTCCGGAGGGAGCTGCCTTCATTGTAATTAACTCACGCCGCAGAAAAAAAGAGGGCCACCTCTCCAGGTACAAGACTAACGGTCCGGTCTCCACGAGCGTAGTATCTGCTCTTCACAGCTTCTTAACCGTGGTGAGAACATTTCAGACTACCACAAAGTAAGTGCTCTTATGAAACACTGTAGCATTTTCTATTCAAGCCCCATTTTTGTTAAAAAAAAAAAATCTCCTGATTCATCCAGTTTATTTTAAGAACACACATCCATCTTTCTTTCTCGGTCAGCCCCATAACAGATCCTCAGTGCAATGTGGGTTCTCCTAGGCGATGTTGAACCATATATTAAACGTGTAATACAACTGGATTCGTACAGACAGGTCGGGATTTCCCATTGCAAGGAGTGTGATGCTAATGAGAAGGTTGCACTCAGCTAAAGTTAAGACTAATGTTATCAGATTCTGTGACAATTGTAGAGTCTTCTTTTTCTTATTAAATTGTGTAATTGTTCTGATGACACAGAAATGACTCACTTTACTTTAAATAATCAAAGTAATCATTAGTCATTGCCTCCCAGTTCTTCTGTACATTCTTCGGTGACATCAGTGCCAACACAACCACGCATCTACAAGAGTTCACGTGAGACCACCGGAAGGAGGCAAAACGATCGCGTTGTCTATTTACTGACACAGGTTCTTGCTGCTGCCAAGCGGTGGGCAAACATCCTTTTCGAGCCACGCTGCTCTATAGACGTGACGTGATTCCTGCGAGGATAGCTGGAGGTTTAGTCTAAGAACCACCTGCCGCAGCAGTTGGACTGGATTTGTATGATACAGAGAAAGACGGCAGGATTGAGTCAGCGGGGTGAGCTAGGCTAAGGTGCTCCCTGGTTATGGATCAAAGTGCTAAGGTACTCCAGATGGTTGGGACAGGTAGTCTAAATTATTTCTTAATGGAAGCTAATGGTCCATGAAGAAGACACTTGGCCCGAGAAATGTTCAAGTGTGCCGGCTGTAAAACAATAACTATCCCTGGACATCGATCTGTCAGTTTTAGAGGCTGCAGTGTGTGCCGAGACTCTTAACTCCTCATATGTTTGTTGTGTGGGATGGTTGTGGCTTACTTAAAAGGGAATTACAAGGAGTTCAAGCATGACCAGATGGCAGTCTGTAGTTTAATCCGTACACCTGGTGTGTCACTAGGGCAAAGGTTCAAACCCTGAAATTACAGTAGCGATGGGAAGTCAAGTCAAGTCACCTTTATTTATATAGCACTTTATACTATACAGATTATTTGAAAGCAGCTTTTTTCTTTCTTTAAAAGATAGTAGTGTCATTGTTCAGCTGAGGTCAGTTTAATGTTGGATCAGTTCCGTTGTAAAGATCATCAATTATTCAATTAGTTCATTTCATCTGGGAACTTGGAAGTGGTTGTTTAAATACAGAGACTTTGATCTTATATACATAATTTTCATTTACAATAATATATATATATATATATTGCTGCTCAAGAATCCTTTTTTATTATTATTAGTGTTGAAAACAGTTTTGCTGCTTAATATGTATGTGAAAACTGTGTTTTTTTAAAAAAAAAAAAAACATATGGACATTAGTGTATGGATATAATGACATGCAACAAACCATATATTTAATATTGTATATTTTAATATTAGTTTATTTTTTATTGTTGTTTGGTAGGGGTGTGCCACGAGATGACGAGAATTAAAATGTGACAAGATTTCTGAAAAACTGTCTTGTTATATCACCATTACAGAGCGTGAGGGGGGTGAAATTAGCATAGAATATGCCAATGCTTAGTTTGCATTACGGTGCCCTCCTCAGCACCACGTCCACTGTCGTTTTACTTTTTTATAGAAATAAAAATAGTTCAGCTAGATAATGGTGGCTTCAATTGTGAACTATTGTAAATGTCTGCTCTGCTCATCCAGCACGAGCTGCAGAGTCGCACATATTGCAGCCGGAATCACAGCTCAGTGATCACGTGACAAGAGAAAGGCGAGATGACTGACAAGACCATGGTGGAGAATTCTTTTCCCAATAGAGCTGAAGCGTCTGATAAACGTCTTATCTTGTAGAATGCATACTCAGCACCACCGCCCTCTATACACAGAGTACATGCGATCACAAATTTAAAAGCAAAAGTAAAACGAGAGCTCTCTGATGCGGTCAAATTAGGCGGCGTACAACAGCCTGTTTCCCAATATCAAACCTATCTTAGGCTGGGCTGTGTAGTTGTAACCACCTCTTAGCTCTGGTTTCTGTTTTGGTCTCTTTTTGCACACTTGAGTACTTTGGTTATGGCTGCACTTATTGTTTGCACTTTATACAACTAAGACAAAAAATGTTATTTATTTTTGTTATTTACACTGTTTTTATTTCTGTGTTCAATTTTTGCAAATGAGTTCAATTAGGAGGTCACACACAGCCTCAATCAGAAATTCTGGAAGCTCATAAATCATGTTCAGTACGGTCATGTGAAATCATACAGAAGAGAAGGCAGTTAGCAATTTTGTCATTGAGGATTTCTTAAAAATACTGTGCAAATATCTCATCTTGTTCTCGTGAACCCAATCTTGTTTCTCGTCTTATGGTCACTTAGGTCTCGTCACACCCCTGTTATCCTTCCTTAATTTTGTACCATTCTTTATTTATTCTATTTTTCGTGTTCTCTGTCTGTAGGAAAACCCATACCTATGTAGTGACGAATGCGATGCCTCCACCAAAGAACTCGCCCATCCTCCAGAGCTGATGCAAGATCGTGAGCGAACTGGACTCATCACGTACTGGCAGACTGTAACATGGAGTCGATTTCCTGACCCTCTTCAGGCCAACATATCCTTATCCTGGAACAAAAGCCTTGAGTTAACAGATGATATCCAGATAACCTTTGAGTACGGGCGACCCACAATAATGGTGCTGGACAAGTCCCTGAACTATGGGCGAACCTGGCAGCCTTACCAGTACTACGCTGATGACTGCATGGACGCCTTCGGGATGTTGCCAAAGAGAGTGCAGGATCTGTCGGCAACTAACGTGACCAGAGTCATATGTACCGAGCAATACTCTCGTTGGGTCGGTTCCAAGAATGAGAAGAATGTGCGATTTGAGGTCCAGGAACGCTTTGCCATTTTTGCTGGGACAAAATTACAAAACATGGACAACTTATACACACGGATGGAGAGTATGAAAGGCCTCAGAGACTTTTTCACCTTCACCAACCTGCGGCTTCGGCTTCAGAGACCGGCGCTCGGAGGAACATACGTACAAAGAGACAACCTGCTCAAGTACTTTTACGCCATCTCCAATATCGACATACCAGCAAGGTAATGATGCACAACACTATGTTTGTCCTACTCATGGGTAGTTGTTGCTTTTTTTCTTAAATTGTTTCATTACTCATTTTTCAGGCTTTTTTGTCATTTTATTGAGGGAAGAAGTAGAGATATGACAGGAAATTATGGGAGAAGAGAGAGAATGGTATCAGAACACAACAGAGAAGAAAATAAAATTTTAAAAGTTTCATTTTGGTTTATCATAGTTCAAAGAAATACTTTGGAGATAATATAATTAAAAAGGACCCATTATGCTTTTAGAGCGTTACTGACAAACTGGGATGAGAGGTGCTGCAACAATGTAAAATATGTGGGGAAATAATGTGTTTTTTGAACATTCAGACATGAATTCTTATTCTAATAGACCCCGAAAACAAAACAAAATGATAATATGAGCATAACATGGCCTCTTCAATATTCATGAGCAAAGCTGATGAGTTTTATTGCGTTTCCAACACTTTTCTGTCATCTTTGTGTCCAGTGCACATGCGCTAACCAGCTTCCAAAAATCACTGGAATTACAGAATGAGCACAACCTTCCAGGATGGTCGTTTCACATAATCTTATAAATATGAATGCACCTTCATCTTGGTAGGAGTCATAAATTTGGGTCTCATGAAGATACTGAGTTGGAAGGCCTTGAAAATCTACCACGCTGACTTGGCATTGAGACTTGGCAATGGGTTTCATTGGATATTTTATCTGTTTTGATAAATATTGCACATTTCCTAATGCACATTCAGAAATATTGATAATGTTTACTTCTCTGCGGCTTGTGCTGGAAATTGTAGGTCAACTAATACATGGATCAGATTTGTGTGAAAAACTACTAGTAAAAGTTATAGTATATTTTAATTCATACCAGATAAAGGGTTAACAATGATCTGAATCAGGGGCATATTATATTATATCATATCATATCATATCATAAATATGATATATATTATAAACTTTATCAGCCTGGCTCATGAATATTAATTAGGTGGAAATAATGTTCAACCAGTAGCCAGAAATAATTAGGATTGCTTACTTACGTATCTGTTCGCCAATGCTTTATTCTCTGTCATTTTTCTGCACGGTGGACAAACAGATCTCTTGAAATAGCAAGATTATTGCACAAAAATTGAAGGAAGATAATGACATAATTATATGCACCATATAAATCTACACAAGTACATATTTTAATATAAGAAAACTTAAAAGTTCAGTCATGCAGCCTAAAAGAGTGAGAATCTTTAAAAATGTCCAAATAGAAACATCTTGGGATATTTCAAACTAGTTGTTCTATACGTTGAAGTAATCAGCTCTGATAAAAATGTCCAGCAGCGAAGGGGGATCAATGCACGGCCCAAACCTCCGGTAATGCAAACCCTCAATCAATACTTATTCTGGTATGTCAGAGAGGAAATTGTTTTAACGGCGACAGGGAATGGGATGGCTTAAGTAGACAAATGGACATGCAGAAAGCAGCCTATCAGAGGGCTGACTGATGTTTCAGTGTTTCATAATGAGAGGACCGCTGGAGTGGAAATGTTAAGCTAATACCCAGCGGAAAATCGTCCTGGGATATTTTATTCATTCCACAATATTGGGATGCGTTTCAGCAGCATTTGAATAATAAAAATGGCAAGGTCTCCCCGATGGCCTGCCCTGTGAGTACTCGTCTAAATGGAGTCCACGGGGTTGGTGGGAGTTGGGCACGATAATCAGATCAGACTCTACGGCCAGTTACACTTCCTGCATCACGGCCCATTTCCCCCATCATCAAACATGCGCTAATAATCAGTGCTGATTACACCAAATAGCCTATAATAACATGGGCCAAGAATCCTTAATTGAGGAAGATGAAGTGTTACTTGTTTAAAGCAATTAAACACGCTGTTAATTTCCCTATTTACCTCTTTATTTTGTGGCTTTTTTGCCAGGAGACGTTACGTGTGCTCTGATAATGATGTTTGCCTTTTCATCTGAAGTGCCAGTGATACTACTAAGTCATATTTCTGCAGAACACATCTAAAAATAGCCTGACTGAACAATGAAAACATATTCCTCAGTTGTTTTTTTCCTGCTGCTTTGATGACATTTGTGAAAAATCTTCTTGATCAGCCCCTTTTCCGCTAAAAAAGAAATGTTTAGGAGGCATCGTGCTGTACCGCACGCCACGTGTCGGCGAACATCACGAGACGCAACCATTCTCCCTGTGAAGGGAGAAACTACGCTAATATGTGAAAAGATAAGACTTGCGTTTTATCCTCACCTTCTCCTCCCCGCGCCGGTTTGCTGCAATCTGACGTGAGATACAAGACAGCAGAAAGAGTTCACAAATAGGCGTCCCAGTAGATGGACCGGATTTGGAAACGGTTGGAGAGCGGGAGGGTGGGCTTGTGTTCCATCAGACAAATATCCCAAAGACATTGCTTGAACCTTAATTAAACCTGGTAAGGGAGGAAATAAATAAATAAGCCCAATTCCCAGGGTTCATGTTAATTTATGCAAAGACTTGAGTTGGTCGGATGCATCTCCTGTTCCCATTCCCCCTTCCTTTTCTTCCTGAATCCTCCCATAAAAACCCAGTGTACCAAGATACTGCAGCCTGCATATTAAAGAAGCCAAAGATGGCTGGTGAATTTGGTGAGAGGGATTTTTGAGAAATAATGCTGTTTTATTCGTATACAGAGAACCTGATAGGCCATTACGAAAGATCAAGGTCGAACGGAAATAAAACGGGTCGGTATAAGCCTATCAGAACTCACTTCTCAGAGATGTCCTTGGGCCTACGTTGGCAAAGAGTCAGAAGCTATGGAGGGAAGGTGAGATGGAGGAAGCTCCAGAGGTGCCACGAGGACAACATCAGGATCATTCCGTCTTTATTACCTGCGTGTGGGCAGAAACTCCATCATGAAAGGACCACCATGAAGAGGTGTTTTGTAGAGAATCTAGAAACACTCTGAGATTAATTCACACCCACACTTGGATTGTGCCGTTGTGCTCTTGTATTAAATCTGAGTGCTTGTGATTTCAGTCATTTAATCACCAGGCCGGACAATAAGACATAGTGATAAATGCAGAGAAAGAAGTTGAAAAGTACATACCCGTCAAAAGTTTGTACACACCTACTTGTTTTGTATTTTTAGTGTGTTGGGGAAGATACTTTGACACTTCAGCTTTCCAACCTATAAAGAGTAGCATTTAAGGTATTTAAGAGAGAGCAATACATACACATACACACTGTACATAAAAGGACCACAATCTGTGTGTGTTTATGCAGCAACTCAAATCAATCAGTAAATTGTTCTGGGACCCATTTATTTTTGAGAGAGAGAGATCAAAAAGATAGACAGTTTAGGTGAGTGTGTGATATTTCTTCAGTTTGTACATATATACATTTCTTTTGAGATGTTTGGGGTCAGTAAGATTTTGATACTTTTATTCAGCAAGTTTGACAGTGTTACAAAAGATTTCTATTTCAAATGCTCTGTTCTTTTGAACTTTCTATTCATCAAAAATATCTTGAATTTCTGTTAAAATCAAGATTTCCACAAAAAACTGTTTTCAACATTGATAATAAGAAATGTTTCTTGAGCAGCAAATCAGCATATTAGAATGATTTCTGAAGGATCATGTGACGCCGAAGACTGGAATAATGATGCTGAAAATTCAGCTTTGCATCACAGGAATAAATTAAACTTTCAAATATATTAAAATAGACAAACAGTTGTTTTAAATTTCACAATATTAAAAGTAATCACAATTTTTGCAGCTTTGGTGACAATAATAAACTTCTTTTAACATCAAAAACATTTCTGACCCTAAACTTTTGAATGGTAATGTATATGAGTAAAAACGGTATATGAATAGTATATAAAAACTGTACACATATTTGCATACTAGTATGTATTATGCTAATCCAAACGTAGCTATACAAATGGAACTTCAGCACGGATGCTTCAGGGTGTGATATGAAATGTTGGTTGATATTTAGCAGTCAAGGTCCTGTGGCAGGGGTCTGATGGGTAAAGTCAGCTTTGGCCTCATGATCATGGACAGACAGATAAGCAAGATGTGTCTGAGATCTGGGCAGGATCATTTATTCAGTCTGACCCTCATTCACCTCCTTCATCGGTCCCATTAGGAAAATGTCAGTCTGTCAGAAAGGTGTCCTCCAGCGGAAGTGAAAACTCTGGACATCAGATGGCATCTCTTGCTTCTCGAAGCAATTTTTGTGCTCTATGAGAGGCACCTGAGCTCTGAACGTAAGGTTGTGAGAGAGGGTGTGAGAGACATTGGCAGGTCTTGTCAAAAGAGAACTTTGGCAATTTGGAGCTGGACAGTTTGGGAAGATCAGACGACATCGGTCAGGTGCTGTCGGGCCCGTCATTCTTTTCACTGAAACATTTGTTTCTAAGGTGAAAATGCACTGTGAGGCCTTATAAAACCTGTGAACAACACTGAAATACCCTCTGATCCTGATGAATTTCCATATTAGTCCACACTGAGTCATGCCAGCTAGTGCAGCTTTGACACTGGAACCAGCAAACACTTAAATAATTCCATGGAGTAACATGTAAAGACAGAATATATTAATTTCAGTATTATGGCATTCATAAAAATACGATGGTACTACCACTGTACTTTTTTGTAAATTGTTATACAAAGAAATATACTATGATATTGAAATTATGTCATTTACATCTTACTCCAAAGTTCTTACAAAAAAGCTATGGTGCTACCATGGTAAATAATACCATGCTATGCTGGCCAGTAATGTCATTGGGTGGTAATATTATAGTAGTTTGAAATATACCATGGTGATAAAATTCATGCACTACTGAATTGCATTCTATTGATTGTACTATGGTAACGTTTTGTAAGTAACTGTGCTGGTAGTACAGTACAGTAAAGTCATCAGGTGGTAATACTATTGTATTTTGAATACGATGGTACTAACAGTCATGTACCATGGTATTTGCAAGGTGCTTTTAAGAATACCATGATACTACTACGGTAAATGTCAAAACCAGTGTGGTCCTGCCGGTTAGCTAGTTAAATAAAGCCTCATGTGGACACCAACATCCCAGGTCTTTTCAGCAGGGGAGGCAGAAAAAGCCAATTTGCTTTTTTTTTTCATTTTTTCGGATTTTAATTTAACCCTGGATTTGTTTTAGGACATCTTTTCATCATAAGCCCTTAGATAATAACTTGTGGGGGAATTTCCCTCTCCTCCTTCACACAAAGCAATCCCATTATGTAAGAATCGAGGAACATCTCTGAGCGCGTACGTGACGTGATTCTACGAATGATTCACTGCAGGCTGCAACTGAGGCTCAAACGCATTGTGGTCGCTTTGGTTCTTTGGAAAAACAAACCAGTGTGAAAAACCCATAGGCTGATGCTAAGTTCACAACACTAGCAAAGTCTGAATGAGAGTTTTTCTCTACTGTACACCCTACAGAATCATCTCCACATCCCTTTACCGTGGTCAGAATGCAAAAATCACATAAACACAAGCCTATCTTATCGGCATTGCTTTATTTGATATGTTACTTTGTTCAGCTGGGATCTGTCAATATTCAGACGTGCTGACAGTTTCTTAGTGTCTACGGTGCACTGTGCCGTGAATGACCTGACAGGCCATCGCATGCCACCATCCCTGCTGAAAACACCAGCACGTGTTGTGTTCTGGATGCTTGTGTGCGGATATTCCCGTCTAGCTTCTTAAAATCAACTTGAATGGTTATTTTCAAACCATTTCATTTTTGTAATCTAACATTTTTAAGTGAAAATCCAAAACAGGACTTGATTTCATTCACAGGGAACTGATTGGATTATGAAAAGTGGATGTTACATACCACAATGGAGCCAAACCAAGTTTGCTACAGTAAGTAGCTCTTTGGTTATCGGTTAACATTGTCCAACAGCCTGCACTTCAGCCAAAATGGAGAGTCCTGACAGAAGCCAAGAAAATTTATAGAAAAATATGTATTACAAATTTTTCACACATAATGAAATATTTGAATATTTTATGCAATTAATAGCACAACACAGTAAGTTCTAGTATACAAGTATACTCATCTACTATATGTTATTTCAGAAGCTTAAGTTTTGCAAACAAGGACATTTTCAACATTGTGTTTTGTTGATAATAATTTTACACTACCGTTCAAAAGTTTGGATTTTTTAAGGATTTAAAAAAAAAAAAAAGTCTCTTGGTCATCAAGGTAGCATTCATTTGCATTAAATACATGTTAAAATGCAATTTATTGCTGTGTTTGTATGGCTGAATTTTCAGCATCAGTACTCCAGTCTTCAGTGTCACAAGATCCTTCAAAAATCATTCTAATATGATGATTTGGTGCTCAAGAAAAAATGTTGTGCTGCATAATATTTTTGTGGAAGACTTGATACATTTTTTTTTCCCCAGGATTCTTTGATGAATATAAAGTACAAAAGAACAGCATAAAATACAAAGCTTTTATAACATTATAAATGTCTTTACTGGCACTTTTGATCAATTTAATGGGCCCTTCCTAAATAAAACTATTCCATTTAAAAAAAAAAAAAAAACTCTTACTGACCCCAAACTTTTGAACTGCTTGAAACATTTAAATTGAATGTTAAATTGAATTAAACTTTGGGCTTAGATTAACCCGTTTTTTCACATTTTAGCTGGATAAAATGCTGTTCATGTTGACTTAAAATATATGCCATTTCATTGAGAGGTAACTGGACAAAAAAGAATATGACATGACAAAATATTCACTACATTTCGAAGACTTTTTTGCCAAAAGACAAAATCTAAAACAACACAAAAGCTGAAAAAAATGAACACTGCTTGAAGGTCTCTGCAGGGCAGTCATGCAAGTAGTTTTTTGGGGCAACCGAGCTGTGTCAACAGATCAATGAAGCCCCCCTCTCAAAGGCAGTTGGACACATCTGAAGAGCCAAGCACGAGCTAAGTTTCCTTTGGACAGAGCCTTGAGCGAGCTCCGTGCTTCAGCGTGTGCTGCGTTTGAACTGAACCTATAGTGCTGCATTTTAGTGCACGCTTGGTTTAATCTCACATTCTCTTTTTTCATCTTGTTTAGTGTGCATCTCTTACCATACTGAGCCAATCAGTCCCACGGCAAAGAGAAAGTTTAAAGTTTTCGGCAAGGTTTGAAGTTTAGAGAGAATTTGCAATCTTTGGGTTCCTTCTCTAGAATGACATTTATTAAACAAGACTTTTATTTACATTTTCTTTCTTTACGCTGGACGCAACATGCGCCGGGCGTGCTTGAGGATGTCTACACTGGACACTAGCCAGGTTTGCCAAAACTATCCCACTTAAATTTGTAGGCTCCCATGGTAAAAATCACGTCTGGTGGTTGCTTCAACCTCCCGGACACGAAAAACAACAGTGTTAAGGTAGCCTAATTCTGCGGGAAAACTGCGGATTTGGCAACACTGCTACAAAGCTAGCGTTGCAAATCCATTTGTTCTTTGCGTCAGAAGTTGCACGAGTGCTTTAAGTACATAAGAAAAAGAACGAGGCATTAATTTAATGTTGAGAATTTGTGGTGTCACATTGTGGCGCATCCAGTGTAGACAGCATCGCTTATTATAATGGGTTCCATCTGCTTTTGCCTCATTGCATTGCAATGCATTCTGAGCTCTAGGTAGGCATTTAGCTAGGACGATTTTTAAGCTAGTTTTATCATGTGCTGAGCGAAAATGATAAATCTGATCACTTAGAAAAACTATTGCATACCTGAACAAGCCACATGAGGTATATGTACACTTAAAAAAAAAAAATCTGTATATTAATGATAAAAGAGTGTAAAAATGGTATTGTACAACCTGTTTATTGATTACAGTTTTTCACTGTCTATAGTAAGTGTACTTTCCGTTAACAATCTTTCATGTAAATTTACAGTGAAATATTGTTAAATTTACAGTTGTTGGAAGTCAAAAAGAACAAGTCATCTTTTAATTTACAGTGAAAAAATGTAAATCGACACCCATTTCATTTTGTTTTGTTATAAGTTTTGTACATTAGGGTTTTATGTTACGTCTTATGTTGTTAAAGTAATGCTTATTGTATTATTTTAGTGTTACCATGATGGTGTTTTGTACACCTTCTATATATTAGTTATTACCCTGACAGCAATCGAGATCAGTGAATTCATTCAGCTCAAGAGAAAGGAATCATTTCATAGGTGGATTACAAAAGCCCACTATTTATGTCTTCAGTTCCATTTAGACATCATTGGTGTGTTTGACCATGATTTCCACCACACTGCGTTGCGTGGGCGCATGTGTGATCTGCAATTTTTGCCTTTGTCTGCAGTTGCTTCCATGTGATGTAATACTTGCCCTACTTTTAGGTGAAGATTATGCTTGCGATACGTCGGTACAGTTAGAAGCGGAGGAGAATGTATTATAAATGCTCAGGTCTTGGCAGAGCTGCTCTTACAGTATTCCCACAGGAGCTCCACGAGTTTGCTTCTAAAAAGCCGAACACCATCAGCACTGACCATCAAAGATCAGTCCTTGGCCCGAGTTACTCCTCTGCTAAGGTTACATTAGCAAAGCGGCCAGAGGCGCAAACTCAGGATTGCTTCCTCTCTTCCTGCATGCTCACTGCTGTAACATATGCGAAAATATATTATTAAACACACCGAGTAAGTGTGAAAAAAAAAAAAAAAATACTGTAGGTTATTGGCAGTGCGAAATTCAGATGGCATGGTATCCAAAGCCCCTGCGGTCTTTCTGTCTTTGTTAGCTGCGCTCACACTCGTTTATGTATCTTAAACACACAGTTACTCTTTGAAGAAAAGAAAGAAAAAAACACAGATGTAAAGAAACGGCAGTTGAGTTTTACACCAGATTACCTCTAAAACTGAAGTGTGCAATTCTTCCTCCTGTACCAGCTGCACTACTTTGGCCTCTCTATTGCCACCTGTGGTTGGAACATAAAATTGCAAGTTACTTACAGAGTGGTCCATTTTACTTAGGCATTGACATCGCTCTGTCTGTTTGAGCATCCAAGCAGATTGATACAGGAAGGTTCAAGCACTTGAGTGAGTTCGGGGTGGGAGTATTGGTTGTCGGGATGTTCAGGGCTACATAAAGAGGCGGGGCTACAGCCATCAACTATAAAAATAAACACAAATGTATTTTAAATTAAATTAGCACAGTGTTAAATAAGCAACGTAACAGAAGTTAGCAACAGATCCTTTCTTCCATAATGTAACATACATCTGACATCTGGATTATCAAAAATGTAGGACGGGGACTGTTGATTGGATGGAGGCGGACCTGAATGCGAGCTTGCAGGTGATTGTAAGAAAGGGGCGGAGTTTAAACAGGACGCACATGACCAGAGAGAAGTTTGTCATTTCACAGGAAGATCGAGTTATGTTTTAATTCAAATTTACGAGGTGAAAAAATAAAAAATGTTTGGTTGAATCAGTAACATGCATTTAGAAAATAGATCATTGCTCCCTATTGGAATTATCGTAAATATGAGTTTCCAAGATGGAAACTGAACATGAATGCCCTCTCAAGTTGTATTTATTACTGGGAAACTCCCGCGTTGGGCGTGCAATAAATATTAAACATGGCGAAAGGAAGAACGATTGCTGCTGTGACTTTATTCGTTTTCTTCCACAACAGCTGCATCACTTTGTCTTTTCCTTAAAGGATTAGTTCACTTTAAAATGAAAATTACCCCAAGCTTTACTCACCCTCAAAGCGCCTTCCGTATTCAACTCATGAAAAAAGAGAAATTCCAGAATCATCAGAAGCTGACTATCTAGATGTCATTGAATGGGACGCTACATTTTATTCAAAATTAAATATCTTCAAGACATTTTGGCTTTAATAAGATTTCCCTAATAGGCAAGAATAAACCTGTTTTCCTCCATGATTTCTACTTGTAATCACGACTTCAGAAGTGGGAATTAGGACATTTCCAATAACACGAATGCCAACTTTAATTGCAGAAAGCCGCAGTCGGTAATGAGCCTACTTTACATATAAAATGGTAGAGCGTTTGCACTGAAAAGAATAGACTTAATTTTATTGCATTCAAAACCTTGATTACGAGTAGTCATCGCTGCAAATATTTTATGAATTTTTGATATTTTTGCTATTCTGTTTATTGACGTTAAAACAGCAGCACTCCACCTTTAAATGATTCCTAACCTTACAATGTTACTGAGATTTTTACAGTCCCAGGTGGTGAGACGTTTGAAATTTGATAAAAGAACAGAGTGCAATTTCATAGCTAAGGCAAGACTTGTGAAATGAAAATACAATATGTTGATGCATTTTGCATCAAAGCTATAAAAAGCTTTGAAATAAGTTTGATATTTGAAGATTTTTTTTTTCACGCAAACTATTGACATCTTCTACATCTGACAATCAAAAGGCACCTTCAAAGCCAGCATCCAAACACACTGAATATGAGAGCTGAACCAAGCCAGAGCCAACCAAAGACCCAACCGAAGGAATCAACCAACACACTTTTCATTCTAGTTTGCGGCCGAATACTTGTCTGTTTACATATGCATTGATCTGGCTAACCCATCCACCAGAGTCTGTTTTCATCTATCTCTGTGCTCAGAAGTGGGTATTATATGACTAATGATGCACTCTCGTGGCTGTGCATGATTAAATTAACCCATGCCTTTTACCCTGAGCCCAGCCATCACTTCTTATGATGGATGAAAATCGAAAACCCCCCCAGAACACCACCCCACCTCACGACATTCAACACAATTAGCTATTAACAGAGCCAGAACAAAACTACACTTTTTGAGCTTTTGTTTTCTGAAACTTCCTGCATAAATATCCCTCAAATTTTACTCCACAAGAAAAAAGAAATCTGCAATTAAGAATGTCAGTCAATTAAAATCAATGTAATCACAATTCAATACTTTTTTCATTAATAACATGCAATAACAAGTTTAAACTTATTGGGTTTGGCAGTTAGAAGTGATCTCTACTCATCTCAGTCACACACACAAAAAGATATTTCTCAAACCACATCTAAACGAATGAGAAATGCAAACATGAAACTCAACGCAAAGACTGAATAATACACAACCTTCCTCACAATTGGACTTACATGTATGAAGTTGTTTTTGACAGTGGTCAGTAGTTCTCCACTCGTAATTGATGCTCCAAATGTGTTCTGACCAGTTGCAGAGGTTTTGATTCGTTCTTTGTCATTTCAAAAAATAAAAAAAAATAAAAACATGCAGTAATTCACTTCACATGTTAATTTTGACAGCCCTAACTATAATGCATTCTTTTTTATTTTGAAATACATCATACTACGATGTCACAATCTAATTATGCTGTATATCCTGTTAGACTCCATGCACGAACATGACATGAAAGTGAGCTGCCAGTGTCTGCTTGACAAAGGGTTCATAGTGTAATGCTCAGGAATTTACCTCATTAAGACAAAAGATGAAACAGTGTCTTCAAACGACAGACTGCAGTGTCTGTAAAGGGGAAGAAATACAAAACATACAAAACAGAATGACTCTGTGACCTTACATAAAAAAGGCATTTTTTTAAAAAAAATTTTTTTCATTTTTATCTTTCAAGTGCCTGAAGGGAGCAGGGAGAGCAGGTGACAATAAATTAAAGTCATACGAATTTGTATAAGAATATTTCTTGAGGGAAATGTACACACCAAGAACGATATTCTGTTTTCTCTAAGTTCACGTGCTGCGCTTTCAAATTGTGTAACGTTACAACATGTTTTTGCTCTTCGGGTTGCATTTACACGGGTTTAACCAGCAGATGTGCTCAGCATGCTATGTTTCGAGTGAGTAGCTAGTGTAATCGAACTAATCTAACAGGGAATTTAGCTGACAAAAACAACATCTAGTTTTTTTCATTGCAACTTCAAAGGAAGCAAGAACAAACGCTGGATACCTGAGGTAATTTTATGTTACACTCTTTGCTAGCTTGGCATCGTTAATATTTCTCGCTATTTATTCCGAGGGTATGACCGATTATTTTCCATACATCCGTTTTCTTTAAAGTATCCTTGAAAAGGGTGTTTGAACTGACATCAGCTATTTACTTTTTCACAATGTTGTATGCTTTTTTAAATGCGCAAGCCCTTAAATTAGAGTGGATTGTGATTGGCTGTTGGTGTTTTAATCGTTCAACAGCGTTCTGAACGGGATCCCAACGATATCGTTTTTCTATATTGTTATAGTCATTATAGCTGTGGTGTGGAAAATGCTATTTTTTATATTTAGGACAATTTTTTTGGACTATCGTTATATTTATTGTTATCGTTCATGGTGTGAACGGGTCTTAATAAGTTACCGTACTTAACTTGTTGTAATTGTACAACTGTACAAAACTGCAATTACTTTAACTGTGTAAATAACCTAACAAAATGCAGATTTTTTTTTTTTTTAAAAGATCTGAATTTAGCAAAATCTTAAAAAAAGAAAAGAAAAAAGTTAACTTATCGTTGGAAATATTATATTTAATAAGACAGTAACAATGTTAAAATAATAATATAATAAAAAATGTACATGTATTTAAATTTATTTTTACTATTTGTTTGTTTAATTGATTATGCACATTATGATTCACAGAAAATTAACCGGTACATCATCATTTGACTATTTTACCACTTGTATAATTGGTTATGAGTATATTTTAAGATTAACATTATATCAGGTAATGATATGTTAAGTTAAATATACAGGAATTAAAATTCCCATAATGCTTTAAATGTTATCACAAATATTTTGCACATTGAATTTCCTTCACATTTTGCTATAAATTTGACAGAATTTCATTAATCATTACAGTAAGATACAATGTTTACTCAAACACTTTTAAAAGGTTATCAGAAAGCACAAGCGAGGGAAGGAGGAAACAACAGAAGACTGTCCTCCCTCGGTTTTTCAATTGCAAGGGGATCTTTGAAATTCTATTAGGGTCGTTCGGCCTCCCTGAAAGCAAGCACCGCAGGCGTAAATATCTCCGCTGCCCAGATCCCCACCCTAGGGGCGCAGAATAAAAGAGGGTGTCCCAGGAAGGCAAACAGAATTTTTCATCAGAACGCCATCGCTCATCAAAATTTCATCCGGCCATTCTGTATGGGGACTGTATCGAGCGCAACGCCATCACAGCGGGACGTTCCTGTTCAGTCGACTGGGCCAATCCCTCCAGCACTAAAACATGTGCTTCATTAAATGCTTTTCTTTGCCCACACATAACATCATGACCTGCGGAAGGGCAATTTCTAATTTTAAGATGAACAAATTCTTAGTGAAAAGTGCACACTTTACACCTTCTGTGAAGTAAACTTATGTTTTTAAGAATAACATCATATCAGATAGGTCTGCAATTATTACATTCTTTGTAAATTTGGCAATTTTGTTCTATAATTAATCATCCTGCTCTCCATGCTCCCCTACAGATACAATGTACAAACTGAAATCTATATTGCCTATGGAATCACATTGTGTGCAGAAATGATTAAAAAGTAATAAATAATAACAAAATATGAAAATATATAAATATAATAAAATATATTATATATATTTATAAATAAATAAATAAAAAAAAGATTTTTTTTTTTCTGTAATGATGCAATGGACTTTTTACGATAATCCCAATATCCCATTAAATTATTCTTAATATAAAAATATCATGATTTGCATATAAGATTTCAATTATTCATTTAAAACCAAATTTGATGTTTAATAATCTTTCAGTTTGATCTTGACAGTGACTTGCTTGCTGTTAGGATGCAAAATGGAAATGGCCATATTAAAAATACACAAAATATTTACCTGAGGGTAAGAAATGGATTTCTTTACAACTTTAAAGTGCTGTCACTAACAGAGGTTAAACTCCACAGAAATGCAATCTCACGAATGGAGTGATTGCACAGAATTAGTTCGAAGTTACTTTTGAAATACCAACCGCCACGATTTGCGCTCTGAACATAAGTGTGTGCCCATCTCACTGTATTCAGCATCATGTGAATGTCTAAAGGATAGAGCTCTGTGGACAGTGACGCAGCAGGCGACGGAGTCACATTCTGGCAATAATTGGCCCCATCGCGATGTTTCCGTGGGGGGGAGAAATTAATTATGGAGGGACCTCCCTTATTCTTTCTCTCCTTCAACTTTTTTTGATGTGCACAGGCAAGACCACTCTCTGTCTCTCTCTCCATTTGCGCACACATCTCCTTTCCTCGCCGTCTCCGTGCCGTTAATCCGCGTCTTCCACGTGAGAGGCAGCGGTGCTTGCTTTTGGCTTCCGCCCTTTCGTGTGGGAGTGCAAAAGAAGCCCATTTCTGCATCCTGTGTGAATAATTTACAGGAGCTGCCGGTGCCAAAGCTTTCAAGGTCGTCTGCGTTTCAGTAGCTGTGGTACAGGAAGGGCCTTTCGCCTCATGGAGCGCTCTCTCTCTCTCTCTCTCTCTCTCTCTCTCTCTCCCATGTCTCTCCAACCTTTTAACTGCAAATCCTCCATGAGGAGGATGGGGAACGGGGCTGTCGGGGAGAGGTCTCTGGTCTGCCACCTCCCTTCAGCGATACTATTGTATGGGCAGCTCTCTCAGGCATTGGGAGGAAACAGCAGGGCATTTTTCATTAGCCGCTCCCCTGGCACAAGCTAGTAAAAAAATAAAAAGGCAGGGAAAAATAAAAGACGACATTCAGAAATGAACTCCCTGTGCCTGCCTTTTAACACAAAGATCTGCTATTGTGGGGCTGACCTTTTTTTTAGCTGCTATACTTCAAAAATGTGGGAAGGGGCTGCAGAGCCGATAATAAGGAATATGAAAACAGGTTTCTTGCGAGGCGAGGAAGTTCTGTGAGAAGCGCACCACCGGAGGAGTCTGAATCGGGCATCGTTAGCGGAGGTCAGAGCTTTCAGGGTCCTGTGGAAGGATTAGACTGAGGAAGAGAAAAGAGCATTTGAAGCCAATTACCCACATCGGTCTTAGTGAGCGATTCTTATAAATCAATATCCGCTGTCTGAACACCGTGTAAACTGAATTGGATCTTATTTTTGTAGAGCTGTCATGTTCAATTTGTACCTCTCAACCTTAATGGATGGGAAAAAAAACACTGCTAATATAAGGTGTATGAGGCGCAAGATGTTGAGCTTGTTAACAAAGCGGGTCATTTTCTCAAACAGCCCAAATTCATGGGCCGTACAGCCCATTTGGAGACGTTCACACATTACTGTTCACTAATGGCCACTCTTTCTCCACATCCTCTTCCAGCACTGTTCCTCAGTCCTCCTCAAATTGGAGGTAATAAGTCAGTCGGGTTCTGGTGATAATGACCAATCTAGGCCGGCCCGAGGTGACTCTCCGGGCACCGATTGTCCTCGTCTTTCCTCCATCCGTTTTTGTTTGCGTAAGTGCCTCATGATGAGCCTGGCAGTGCTTCTGTGCAAATGAGAATAAATAGTCAGGGTGTCTCGTGAGAGAAACTGTGGGAAAAATAAATCAAGCTCCCATTAACAGCAGCTTCCAGCTGTTTCAGAGCAACGGACTCCAGCGGCAGCCTTTTATCTGTCTATCTGTGTTTGTTTAGTGCCACTGCTATTTATTCATCAGAGCTACGTGCTCCCGTTATTTGCACCAGACTTTGCCGCTTTTAAACAAATCTTGAAAGAAATCTAGCCGCCGCATCCCATAAAGGCATAAATGCTCATAATGATATTCTATAAATGTTCCTCAACGACACCCTGGGGAGAATTGCGTCACACTTGTCTTTAATTGTGCAGATTTATCCAAAACCCCATTACCTAAGCGATGGCAGGTTTAAACTCACGTCAAAAGCAGGGCGATGCTCCAGGCAGAGAATTGGGCTCAGTAGAGAATTCATATGATATTATTTTTTAAAGAGTTTGTCACTTTTTATTTCAACTAGAACTTTGTTTAATCCAAACCAGTTTACGAAACAGGGCAAATTAGCGTGAGAGCGCAACTCCAAAAAAATTCTGCACGTGATCTGGTGACGACGCGCAAATGAATGAACACAGCCGGATCGTTCCTTAGTAAATCACCTTGCGTGATTCATTTAAAAACTCCTAAAAAAAAAACCCCCCAAAAAAACGAGTTTATAAAAAATAATGAGTTTACTCAACAAATGCGTCTCTCCCCTGTCATAGTGCAGGACGATAAAAAAAGAGAGATGAATTTGTTGAATAAACTCATTATTTTTGTTTTGTTTTTGCACACGAAAAGTATTCTCATCACTTCATAATATTAAGGTTAACCGCTGTAGTCACGTTGACTGTTTTAACAATGTTTTTACTACTTTTCTAGACCTTGAATGACTTTAATTTCGTCACTTTCAATGGAGGATACAAAACCCCTTGGATTTCATAAAAATATCTTGAAAGCAACTTGTGTTGATGAATGAATGAAGGTCTTATGGGTGTGGAACAACATAAACAAGTACTTTGATTGACAGAAATTTCATTTTTGAGAGAAATAACCCTTTAAAGTTTTTCAGGTTGGCACCAACAATAGATTTTGCTGCATTAGTCACTTAATTATCATTCTGACTTGAATCTCTCTCTTTATTCCTCATCAGACCTTTAAGTCACAGGGCTGGAGCCTATCCCAGTTCCGTAGGCCAGAAGCAGGGGAAAGCACCCTGGACAGATGAGCAGTCATCACTGGGATCTGACTTGAATACATCTTTATAAATAACCGTAATGACTAGGTGTTTTGTATGAGGTCTAAAACAGGTATAAACTACGAGTCAGCTATTCCCTTCTCTAATTAAGGTTGGGGTGAGAAACTGAACCGAAATCAGCAGTTATCCCAGAACTGCAACTGAAATTCCCTAATTATTTTGTGTTTACACACACATCGTGCCTGAGACCAGAGGAAGGCTACATTTTCCCAAGCCTTACGAACGCAACTTGTAGCTCACATTCTGAAGCTTTGAGAAGAATCCAGAACAGCTGACTGGTTAGTACTGGTGCTCTCCTTTTAGCCATATGTTTATCACACACTCCTGATTCTCCAGTCACAGATGGCCAGATAGGGGTTTGATCCTATCCCAACAGCAGAGCTGGCAGCAAGCGTGCCCATGAGATCTGTTCCTGTCCCGAGCAGTGGGGTCTCAGCCCTGCAGTGTCTGGATATAGCTGCCCTGGATCGACACAGATTCTGTGAGTGCAGGGCAGAGAAACCTCACCTCACACCCCAGTAAAAGATGCTGCTACTTCGCCTCCCTACCGAGGCCCAGGAAGCCTCCTGCTGTTCCCCTACAACTTGCAGCGAGGTTGCCTGATTTGCTGCATTCTGCGCTAGAAATGCGCACGGGATGGTTCATCCACCCTATAATAAGAGCAAAGTGGCCTTGCCCTCTCTGTCCTTGACAGTGTCACAAATGATTTCTTCTGTCCTTCGGTTTTAATCACGAGACTTTACTGTCTACTTGGCACTTTTTTTTGGTGAGGTGTCAATAATTTAGAATATTCATGATGATGAGGAATGCATACCAATCTGCAAGCTAGTGCCCGTATCGCTTGCAGTTTTCACACTCACTATCCATGCACATTTACAAAACGCCAGCAGGCATTTATTCAGCTGTCAAACCAGACAGATTTCTTTTTAGTGTTGTTTTTGCCAAGGGCTTGAATCACTTCAAGTGTTTTTTTTTTGCTTTTTTTTCACAGGATGTTAGATTTCTGCAGCTGCCCTGCATTGGTCGCTGGTGTGACTGTGCCGCTATTATCTGGCAACTTTGTTAAAGATGGAATTCCTGATTTAACACTACATGTTTAAGAGTGCTGAATGCACCTTCATTGGGTGTTGCTTTGACTAGGAATACTTTCATTCCTGCGTTAACTCTCTTAAAACACACTTTTCATACACCTTATATTAGTCTGACAGTGTGTATATTGATCACTTCCACCATTTGTGTTTTTCTAAAACATCATGAAAATTTTATATTAATTTTATAACTATCATTTTATGTAAACAAAAACACATACATGCACATACAAAAACAAGTTTTACAATATTTTCACGATTTTTGCATAATTTGACAAAATTAAAACTTGATTGGAAATGATATAACATAATAAATTAGTTGGTTGTGGTGGAAATTATGTGAGAGTTGAGGGTTGTAATTACTGTAAAAAAATGTTTAGATTACTTTCATTTTTAAAATAAGTAGACAAAAGTACAAAGTTAAGTAAAATATTTTTGAAAGAAGCCTTTTATGCTCACCAAGACCACATTCATTTGATAAAAATAGTGTACAACAGTAATATTGTGAAATATTTATTAAAATAGCTATTTTAAATGTAATTTATTCCAGATGGCAAAGCTGAATTTTCAGCATCATTACTCCAGTCTTCAGTGTCACATGATCCTTCAGAAATCCTTCTAACATGCTAATTTGGTGCTCAAGAAACATTTTTTATTTGTTAATATTTGTAATATAATACTTTTGTTCAAACCATGAAACAATTTTTCATCTTTGACAAGAAGTTCAAAAGAACAACATTTATTTGAAATAGATTATTTTTACCTTTACCGTCTCTTTTCATCATTTTAATGGAACCATTTTGAAAAAAATCTTACTGACCCCACACTTTTGAACAGTAAAACAAGTTTCCAAGACAGTTTAAATGTGACTTTCATATAACAAAAAGACAGCAAAAGTTTTTAGTTAAAAACCTTCAACATAAAAGTGCCCATAGATGAAACACCCAAATATGCAACCTAAACACATGGAGCTAGACGCTCTTCAGATATCTGCTCACGGTGCTCTACATTTCACAAAGACTCGTTCTCATCGGTTTCTGATCGCTCCTCACGGGGTGGATCCTAATTTCAGTCTGTCCATAAGAGGATTGTAAAGCCCACACCCTGGATTCGGTCAGAAATTGATATGAGACCGTGCCATGCTTTAATTGATTAACGTTCGTCTGAGATCTTGCGCCGTCTCATAAGTAGAGAAGTTTCCCTTAAGGCGAGGATCTCCGAAACGAAGTGGTCCGCCGCTGATTAATTTGTCATGATAGGAGCTTGATGGGCACTTGGTCTTGGAGAAACAGCCAAATGAATGAGTGGGTGATTGACGCTGGGTTTTAATTACGGCTTAAAAGCCTCAAGAGGGTGGTAGAAGTCTAACTGTTTCCTCAGGCTTTTGAAGAGGGAAGACCTAATTAAAGTAAATGAAATTGAGTAAAATCACATTCTCCACTTTCACACGTGTTTGAAAGAGAGGGTGTGGAAACGGATTTGAAAAAAAATAAATAATCATGATGGTGGCACACAGTGCACAATACGTGTTGCGCACATGGGGGTGCTGGTTTGAGCCTGGCCAGTGTCATGATCTTGTTCATATTCACTTTCTTGTCAGCCCTTTATAAAATTATATTTATACCAGAAACTGATTCAGAAGAAGTGAGTTATAAAGGGCTGCGTTTCCTAAAAGTATCGTAAGCTTAAGTTGATAATAGAGCAATGGTCTCTGCTGTCAATTTTGGCTCACGATGCTTTTGGGAAAAGCAGCCCAGGCCCTTATACAAGTCGATGTATCTGAATGGTAATGCGTTTTATGTAGCTATTGCTCTGTACATCGTTGGACACATAGCGGTAATTAATATGATTAGCATTTTGCTTGAGTCAGACAGCTGCTTTCTATAAATCAGCATCCTTAGAAATGCTTTGAACAACTTAGAATATCGGCGGAGAAAGGCATATACATAATTCACCCACTATAATGCAAAATGTACCCGATTTTTCATACCAGCAGAAACATATTTCAGGATAACCCGGCTTCTCTTGAGACTCCACTGCGCTGCAGCATAGTAATGATATGCTAAAGCCCGCCGGCACGTTGACGTGATTGGTTACAAGGTAGTTTGTGACGTAAGAAACACCGACGATTTTAAACGGCATTTTTGAGACTGTCTTTGGGCTGTCCTTGGGGGGTTAGCCCTTATTGGTTCTTGGGCCCATCTATACTTTGAAATTTAGCTGACCTTCGGGTTAGCCCTTATTGGTTCTTGGGACAAACGGTGACGCTGTCGTTTCTCTACACCTCTGGACTCAAAATATGATACATCCCCCCACCCCCCACCCCCGGGCGGGGCTCCTCCAGGGTGCCGGGGGAGGAATGCACAAAACTCGGCTCCCCTGCCGCCCAGAGACCCAGCGCCGGTCTCTTTGGGTCACTGCAGTTTTAAGGAGAAAATACTCAGAAATGGTGCCGACTAATGAATTTGCACATGGTTTGTCTTAAAGCTTATTAAAAACACCACATAGACATATAATCAACATTATAAACTTGATGTTCTCTAACAAATGAAACATTATTGTAAAGTGTTACCCATTTTACTAATATTATATGAGTTTAATAAATAATACAGAAATAATATTACAAAATATTAAGAAGCAAAATGCCTTAATTCGATTTTAAAATACACATATCCAGTTTCATTTAAAATTTTTAGGATTTTGCCTTTTAAAAAAGTTAAAACATGCAAACATGAAAGCAATCTAGCAGGGCACAAGTAAGCATTTTATTCCAGATTTCCGTTAGTTGGTATAGCATCACTTTTTTTCATGGGAAACTTCAGAGGGCGAGGTATGACCTCATTATACGGCAATACAAGGTTTGGTTATGGGGTGTCCGCATGGAAATATATAGGTCAGCTTCATAAATATTTCATGCAAATGGATTGCTGTTCGCTCTAGTGAGGATGAAAAAAAAATCCGAAGCATTGGGATTTACACACTCATTTGATTAGAGAGATTGTAATTGCAAAAGTCGTCATTTCCATACTAACCTGCTTTCCTACCGAGACCTTTAATCTCAACTATCCTTAAACTCGGCTGTCAGATAGCCAGAGCATTCCTCATAAACTCAAAGGAGGGAAGCGACATTTTGTGGAGCACTGCAGATTTTTCTTATAAAGCCACCGATAAGGAGAGACAAGGCAAGGCCATCTCAATATCCCTCATTTATTCTCATTACTAGCGATAATCATTACTCACTCTCTCTATTTTGTTCATTCCATCTTTCTCGAGGTATTCCCTTCCCCCCAGTAGACGACTGCTATATTTGGAGTAGAGCAGACGGATGCTGTTTACTGTCCCCACAGATCCCAGAGTTTTATCTCCAACATCAGAGACAAAGAGAATCAAACTCACCCGCATCTAACAAACACAAACAGCCTCCATAGTGCTTTCAAACATGGGTCATGGGAAGAGTTGATCATGATGAAAGATTAGAAACATCTAGCAAAGTAACAAAAAAGATTTTAATATAACACTAATAGCCTAAGTAGAAAAGTGGACGCAAGTTTTCAGGACCACACACACCATGAAAAAAACTTCTTTATGAGTTTTTAATCTTTCTCTTTTCTATTAAAGTTATCTAAAAATCCTTACAAAAACAACAGTAAGTCTTGTTTTCATAGATTGTATTTTATCTTACTGCACCAGTGTTATTTTAGTATTAGGTTTAATTTTTAAAATAGTTTATTTTAACTTTAGTAATTTTTAAAAAAAATATTTCTATTTAGCTTTATTTTTTTTTATTCCAGTTTTAGTTTGAGCAATTTTAGTTCTTCAACTTAAAAAATGTCAAATGAAATGAAATAAAAAAAGTTTACATTTTTCAACTAATATTTAGATTTTATTTTATTTCAATTCAATAAAATTGATCAAAATGAAACTAAAATGAAACTTTATGCTTAAAAAAATTGCCAATGAGGTAAGAAAAATGTTAAGTTCATATTTCTAACCCCAAATGGCAGAAATTTTTTCTTATTTTTAGTGTAAAGTCACTTTATTTTGATACATTTTTCAGAAAACGTGACTTATGACTTGTTATCTTATGTCATGTTGCTATGTATATGTATATTGATTTAGGAATGTTAAGTGTATTTGTACTGGAAACCACTGCCTTAAAGGGATAGTTCACCCAAAAATGAAAATTCTGTCAATAATCAAACAGATCTAGCCCCCCCCCCCCATTTACTACCAAAGTAGGAAAAATAAATACTATGGTAGTCAATTGGGGTGATATCTGTTTTATCTACTGACATTCTTCCAAATATCTTCCTTTGTGTTCAGCAGAACAAAGAAACTCACACCAGATTAAGAAATTCAGGTTTGGAAATACTTGAGGGTGAGTAAATGATGACATAATTTTACTTTTTGCTTGAACTATCACTTTAAACCTGAGATTTTGTCCACACCAGTCATGATAAGCAATAGCAGGCCTGAACCAGCATTGTACTGGATATCCCTGAGTGAAGTCTCATTGGCCCAAAACCCCTCTCTAAATAACGATCTACACATCAACCACGATGCACTGATCTGTAGAATCCACGATATTCCCTACAGGCACTGTTTTTAGCTGTGCACTACGGTGTCTGGCTCCACTAATTAGCCTAGCTGATTTCTTGAGCCAAGTAGGTGAGCTAATGAACTACCTCGGGTGACCCTAACGAATAAAAGGTGGGAATTATCCTTTCGTCCTTTCCTGTGGCTGCGATGTAACAAGCGTGCTAATTGTCCATTGTTTTCACAGGTGTAAGTGTAACCTTCACGCCGGTCAGTGCTCCCTCCGTGACGGGACCCTTCAGTGCGACTGCGAACACAACACCACTGGACAAGACTGTTCGGCCTGTGAGAGAGGTTTCAAAGCCAAGTCCTGGAAGCCCGGCTCCTACCTGCCCACACCGAACGGCTCCCCGAACATTTGTAAGAATTAAGCACCTGCCGTATTCAGACACGCGCACACACCTGAGAAGAAGCTATGATTTACGTACAGTGTAGAAAACTGGGGCATCTTCACTTGCTAAGGAAAGTAGAATAGCACAAAGCTTTCAAGGCAACAAAAAGAAGATAGGCATACTGAATAGTAGAAATATACAGTTCATTGCTACTGTACGCTCACTGACTGTGAAAGCGAGGCAGGCTTCCGTATTTTTTAATCTTAGATGTGCTTCAGAGTGGTAGAGAACTAAT
Organism: Opsariichthys bidens; assembly: GCA_037194245.1. Taxonomy (NCBI): domain Eukaryota; kingdom Metazoa; phylum Chordata; class Actinopteri; order Cypriniformes; family Xenocyprididae; genus Opsariichthys; species Opsariichthys bidens. Next base: position 16,633,064 of record CM074288.1, on the reverse strand, counting down.
ACAATAAAAGAGTGTTTTCGAAAAGAAATGAGCAACACTCTCTCATTTGTTTTATCTTCCTCTCCTTGTGTTTGCAGGTGAGGCGTCGGGAACGTCTGGCAGTAAGTGGCATGCTAACGAAATACGCTGACTGTTGTTTTCATGTTTTCACTCCTGCTGCCATCACTCTTTTTGGCCTCTTTATTTCATGTCGCTAACAAGAAATCGGTTATAATCCGTCCCTTAACTGTCACTGTGAACTCTGATGGCGTGATGCATTTTTCCACAGTTTTCTACTTCATAAATGTTTCATGTGATGTAAGACGTAAAGCATTCTAACGCTTGCTTGTGATGCATGAGGGTGCGCTCAAGGTTATGGGAGATTTCAGTGCAGTTCTGCCCATTTGTGGCAGTTTAATGCCGTTTTGTTGGAAATCTGAGGCGATGAGTGATCTCGAGAGGAATGCAGGGGTTTTTTCCTCAAGATTCTTCTCAAAGGTGCACTGTGTATTTTTTTTTTTATCAGTTTAAAGGTGAAGTTCTTTACATTTTAAGTGATGCTAGTGACGCAGATATTAAGTTTTGCATCTTAGGAATGGTAATTTTGAAAATGTTTCAAATGATTGACTCGCACGAGATGAACATTTTACTCATTTCAGCTACATGAAAGCGGTTTTAATTATACCATAATGAGATCACATGACCAGCTTAATACTACTTACTTCATCTCTGTAAACCTATTTTATGACACCTTTGGTCGTGGAATTATTTAACAAAAATGTTGGGTAAATAGTGTATATGCCAATGTTGTCAGAAACCAAAAACAACTCAATACTTCAAGATCACCAGTTGATGTCAGAGTCAAGTCCAAGACCAGAAAAATGACTTTAGCCATTTGCCAGAAGACTTACATTTGAATTTGGTCTCAACAGACTGTAATGTTGTTTTTTTTGTCCTCACTAGCAGTTACGCTTGAACCAGCCACTGTACCAATGTCTTCATCCATAACTACATCCATAACACCACAAACAGCCCGACCGACCTCAGATTCAGCACCAACCAGGACAGAGTCAGTCCAACCAATCACAGTACCCCAGACTCCAGCTCCATCAACGTCTGTAGACACGTTTGCAGGTTCAAGCTTTTTTAAAGTCAATAGAGTAGTGCTCTTGAGTTGCTCTGTAGATTAAAATAGGATAGTCTTGTAGTAGTAGAGCAGAGTTCGGTAGATGAACGCTTTAGGTAAACTAGAAGATGATTGTTTATTTACAAGATTACAGAACTGCATAAAAGTACCACAAAGTACCATTGTATTATTATGCATTTTAGGACATGCACCATGATGGTGTACCACGTAAATACTACAGTACATGGATTCGGCAATCATTCAGGACCATGGTACATGTATATGGGAAGTTGACAAATGAACATGGATTTGAACGTAATTCGTCACAAAATTTACACAACCGTTCAGATCTCATGAAAAGAATCATGAAAAATTTAAAAAATAAAAAAAGTCGTTTTATTCAGTAAGGATGACAGTAAAGACACTTATATGGTTACAAAAGATTTCTATTTACAATAAATGCTGTACTTTTGAACTTTCCATTGGTAAAAAAAAATACTTGTAGTCCCCCTGTAGTCAATAATTTTATCTTTGATCACCAAAATGACAAATTTAAACTTTTTTTTGTTTAAAATAATAAAAAAATTATCTTAAAATAGCTTGAATGTAACTCTAAACCCTTGCCTCATTTAGTATTCATGATTCTATGAATATGCAAATTAGCCCCGCCTCCACTCGTTGACAATCGCTCATTGATGTGATTGGTTACAAGGTAGTTTGTGACGTCAGAAACACCAGCGATTTCAAAACGTGTTTTTGGAGAAAATACAGTTGAATACAACGAGAAAGGCGAAAATACTCAGCAATGGTGTTGGTTTATGACTTTGCCCATGGTTTGTCTTAAATCATATTAACAACAACGCCATAAACTACATTAAAAACTTGATTTTCACCACAGGGGGTCTTTAAAAACGTTTTTACAAAAATATTAAGCTTTTTCAACATTGTTTCTACCGTACCATATCAGCATGTTAGAATGATTTCTGAGATTCTGATCATGTGACACTGAAGACTGGAGTAATGATGCTGAAAATTCAGCTTTGCTAGCATTTTAAAAAAATATATATATTGAAATAGAAAAATGTTTTTGAATAAATTACATTGTTTATGGATAAAATCTGCTTCGTAGCCAACAAAATTAAATGAAAATATAAGAGGAATTACATGCCATGTCAACTGCCCATACACCCCAAGTACCGGTGGTATTATTACCATTTGAAACCACACCTGTCCCTCATAGTGCTTTTGGGTTCTGAGAAGCTTTTCTTCCCAACCTCTGACCAATGAATAACGCTCACTGGAGTGAGAGCAATTTATCTCAGGCAGTGTCTGGACGTGGACTCTCTCACTCCCTCAGGGTCCCGCTGCCTGCCATCAAACACACATGCAGAAGACACATTAATACATTATTTCACTCAAAGTAATATGTTGAAATATCTCCATAATTCAATATTATTAGGGCCTGTCAGAATGGCCTGATTTTGGAGTTTGTGATGTCATTTTTTTTAATAATTGCCAAGCTGAAAAAATTTAATAACCTTCACTTGAAAGAACTGGGATTGTTTAGAATGAGGCAAAATAATCTTTCACAGCATGCAATGCATATTTTGCAAGGTTTGTCAACATTTGTCCACAAAAAGTAATGTTTTATGTATGTTTAATGATGTGTGAGAGAGGATTTTCTCCTGAGATTTAAGTGTGATGCCCCTTCAAAAATAGACATAGGGATGTGTTTGCGGTTACAGGATGAATTTGTTCTGTGCTGAGAGTTTCATGGTCACTTCTAATATTTTTAGACCCTGGAAAGAATTTCATTTTATCAATCATAACCAATTGAACAGAGACATGTCACTGTGTTCATTCATTCTGCTGAATAATAGAACACTCTGACACTCGGCAAGGACTCTTGCAGGACATTGCCGAAATCTGAATAGTCAGATTATGGAACTTGAGTAAGATCTTTCTTTTGCATGCAAGACATCAGGATTAACGTTAGTGTCAGCCTCAAACACACCCATGGACAGTCTACTTAACTACGGAGCCCCTTAAGGGACATGGTGAGGTGAAGAAAATACGAAATGGGAGGTACCATTATTTGTCAATGTTTTGCATTTCCCTGAGAAACTTCACAAAATATTTAGAACATAAAAGTTGATCTCAAAAGTTTTAACAAAACTTAAACTTCCATGTCTTTTGGAAAAAGTCTATTGTCAATTATTTTTTACACTACAGTTCAAAACTTTGTAGTCAGATAGATTTGTAACGTTTTCGAAAGAATTTTTTATGTTTAAAGGCTGATTTATTTGATCGAAATACAGTAACAACATTGTGAAATATTATTACAAATTAAAATAGCACTTTTCTATTTTATTTGAATAATTTATCCCTGTGATGTCAACACTGAATTTTCAGCATCATCCCTCCCATCTTCAGTGTTACATGATCCTTCAGAAATCATTCTGATATGCTGATTTGATGCTCAAGAAACATTTCTTATTATTATCAATGTTGAAAACAGTTGTGCTGCTTAATATTTCTGTGCTAGCTTAATATTTAATATTAAGGATTCTTTGATGAATAGAAAGTTCAAAAGTGCCTGATTTGAAATAGAAACCTTTGTAATAGTATAAATGACTTTAGTGCCACTTTTGATTAATTTAATGTGCCCTTGCTGAATAAAAGTATTAATTTCTTAAAAAAAAACTTTACTGAACAGTAATGTGTATTTAGTAATTTTTTAAAAGTGTAATCTATTAAATTATAATAATAATAATAAATAATTAATTTGAAAATTCACAAAAAAGAACTATGTTAGTCACGTATAAACAAGACACCAAATATCTATCTTTATAATCCACTTTGTACGTCTGTGAAATAATCAGTATGTATTACTTTACACTTCACTTCACATCAGTCTATTGTGGCATGCATCATTGATTTCAGATTTACCCACCCATAAACATCAATATTAAAAAAGAAATGGGTTTGGTCACTTTACTGTCTCAGACGGCATTCTAGCCTAAATCGGCTGATATTGGCCGGAATGAGTTACAATGAGGAAGCAAATCTTGGTTCAAATCTAGTTGCTCATAGGACTGCAGCTGCAGTGACCTCTGCAGTAGTCATGTTGAAATGGGAAGGTTATCAGCATATGCGCTTCAGGGGCAAATCAAGACATCATTACCAAAATGATCTCCAAACCGTCCTGGGATTGAACCCTACTGCTATCTAGTATCATTTTTTATTTTATTTTTATTCAATTTCACTGTGTGATAGGATGAGGAATAAAATATGGTAGCACTGTTTATTCCATTCCTCTTTCTTGGATAGAGTGTTTGGAAACTGTGATAGAAAGCGCTCACTGTCCTAAAGGAGAAGACAGAGCGGAAAACAGAGTGCGAGAGAGAGAGAGAGAGAATGCAATAGAGAAAGACAGAGAGCAGGAATTTGGAGGAAATGGATGATGAATGTTTATTAATCTTGTGGGCCTCCCATCACACTAAAAATAACCCTCATGCATTTATCCAGCAAGGGCAATGTTATTGCACATCTTCATGCCCAAGTGTCTGAGGAAATGCATGGGGAGAAGCATCTCAAAGATTTAGTGAGCAACTGTATATAATAAAGCTGAAATTATTCATAATTACTGCAAGGAACTGGCCCTGTTCCAAAACCAAGTGTACTTCCTTGCTGCCTACAGCCTACATAGGCGCCAGACTTCTAAGACAGCATGTTAACTGAAATGGAAGCTCTTAAGTGATCTAAATAGGCTGCAAGTTAATGGGTCATAAACAGCAGTCCATTAGTCAAGCACACAGACAAAAGACAGACGATTCATAGAAAAATGAATGGGAGGAATTGTAATGCTCAATATGGTGCATGAAGGCATGAAAGACCCATCTTCAAAAGAGCCAATCACTTTTTGTGCACATTAACTTTTTTTTTCTTCATAATTTCAGCTAAAATAGTTTAAATATAGTTATAATATATTAAAAATAATTATTATTATATAATAAATCATATAAAATCTAGATACTTATTATTAAATACTAGAAAGTATGGCTAAAAATAATCTAACTAATCTAATTAAAATTGATTTACCCAATATGTGTGTGTATTTTACACTTCAATAGCGTATTTCAAATCAGCAATAAATTCTGAAAAGAGTGATACGTTACATTTCTCTACGCTGAAATGCTCCTGTTGAAATTTGAACTTGGCAAACAATTTTGGAGATTTTGGTTTCAAGTAGATAGGAGCAGGATTTATATGCCTGAAAACAGTTGCCCGAGAAAGAGTGAACTGACTTTTGTTAAAAGGACTTTGTGAAACTCTAATAAGCATAAAAATACATAGCATATTTTTTTTAATGAACTTTTTAGCCATACCTTTTTGCATTAAATAAATGATATTCATAATCTGCATTTCTCACTCTTTGCACACCATCTTTGATAGATTGTCACAATGCATTCTGGCATTGCTTCCTCTGACATACTGCCTTAGAATCTGGCCAAGAGAATTTTCAAAGAAGGAAGCACAATCATGCTGCTTACCTTTTGGAACAGCAGGAGCTCACGTATGCTGCTTTAAATAGTCAGCTTACTATATTTTGGAAGAGAGCCATTAATTCACAAGATTGCAAGTCTGTCTTCTCTCTAAAACAAACACTATTTCTTTGTCTCTCTCCCTCGTTGTAATATGGTCAGAAAAGGAGAGCGGTCTACTGGCCAAGCTATGCCTGCTTTTTTGGTTCTGGTCCGGTTCGGTGGCAGATGGTAGTGGGGGTGAACACGAGAAATCGTGCTCCAGCTCTCACGTTAACCCCCCGTGGCCATATGCCTGCCCTCCTGTTACCCGTCGTTCTCTGTTCAGAGCTGCTCTCTCTCTCACACAGGCACTCTTTATCCAGAGAGCATGATTGTACTGCGAGAGGCTAAGTCGATTAGTAGCCTGTTAAAAGGCGCTGGATTATAATACCTCTCTGGATGCCTGTACTGATCATTATGTGTGAATGGAGCGTCTTAAAGACGTCATCGTAAAAAATGTTGATTAAACAGTCAGTCAATCTAGCATATTTACAATACAGTACACCAATAATAAAAAAAATAGCACAGACAGAACACAAGAACATATATAGACTGATGTATAGACACTTTTTGTCTATTCAGTGATTTTACACATTTTGTCACGATAATTATATGTCTAAGTTTTCTTCATTTTTGGGCTTTTCTCAGCAAAAACTGGTAAATAAGATTCATTGAGTTAATTTGATTGACAGCTCTATTACTTTTTTACTTTTTAATCCAGAAACAATTCTAGAGCCCTATTCAATACCATTCAAAATTATTCAGCAAGGATGCATTAAAGGTAACATTAAAGACATTTAAGAATTCACACCAAGAACTATAATGTTAATCAGCATCCATGGTAACAGACAATAAAATTATGTTTATTATAAATATGTGCTGTAGTTTTTTCGTCTGCCACTTTAAATGTTTGAGCTCTTGTTGGGAAGTGACCTTTATAATGTTAAAAAAAATACTCTTTCAAATAAATTCTGTTAATCAAAGAATCTTTAAAAAAATGTATGATAGTTTCCTTAAAAATATTAAGCAGCACAACTGTTTTCAATATTATTAATAAAAAGAAATGTTTCTTGAGCAGCAAATTAGCGTATTAGAATGATTTCTGTAGGATCATGTGATACTGAAGACTGGAGTAATGATGCTGAAAATTCAGCTTTGCATCACAAGAATAAATTACATTTTAAATATATTGAATTAGAAAACTGTTATTTTATATTTTATTAATATTTCACAATATTAGAGTTTTTACTGTATTTTTGATCAAATAAATGCAGCCTGCATAAGCATAAGAGACCTCTATCAAAAACATGAGACTTCTATAAAAGATTTTATTAAAATCTTACTGACCCCAAACGTTTGAACGCTACAGCGTATGTACTGTAAATTGCCTCTGTTATGATTTTCCTAACTCTTTGTTTGCAAAATGAACGTAACTGAAAACTGTTGCAACATAATAAATAAGCAATATGTAAATGTGGTTGGTCATACAGCAGGTGTTAAAGGGTTAGTTAACCCAAAAATAAAAATTCGGTCATCATTTACTCACCCCCATGATGTTCCAAACATGTATGACTGTTACTTGTGCTGACGTCAACACCGTGACTTTCCATAATTATCCTGATAGAAGGAAGTTTCACATTACATAATGAGAATATTATAAAGTATATCAAAGTCTTTTATTCCAAAAGATAAAGGAAAATCCTATTTTACATAATGTTCCCTTTAACACTTTATATAAAACGGTTTGTATAATTGCGAAAATGCAACACAGATCTCACAGAACACGAAACCCTGTGTGAATCTCTCACTGAATTATTACCCAGAGACTGAGACATAAATTATTTTCATCCACGTCACTCAGACACAACACTAAATAAAACATCTATCAGTAATATGGGCCATTTTTCATTAGCAAACCATATAAATACAATAAACCCATGGAATTAGGGAACAGTGTCTTCAGCCATGCTTTAATTATGAAACACTAGGGAGGGACGCAACCTTAATAAAACATCAGCATGCCTGAGAGCAGGAAGTGTCGGCCTGCTGCGGTGCTCGCTGTGGGCTGCCCACGCTGAATCCCAAAACTCCCATCAGCACCGGCACAGTGTGAGCTGACATGGTCATTCCTCTTCCAGAGGGAAGACACCTGCTCCTATTGAGACAGACAGACGACAGCAAACAAGCTAACATGCGTGAGACGCCGAATGCCACGTTCCATATTTGACATACAGTACTGTGAATACTGGCATAGATAGAGATGATTAGCATTGTGCTGGCATTGAGGAGCACCTTTCAACCAAAAACTGCTCAAGTACAGTGTGTGCACATATACAACAAAAAGTACTATGGTAAAACAGTGATGTTTGGACTCTACCATGATCGCACAAGTATTAAAAGTTACATTTTTTGTCTGGATATGTAGTGAAACATACAATGTCATATTAACAGCATCTGAAATGTAAATCATTATACATATGAACAACTCTAGAAATGTTGTGAATACTCACAGTACATCAAATTCAAAGGTAGATTTTTAATAAAAAATGAGATTAATTAAGGATAACGCTCATTTATTTTTTGCATTTAACGATAAATTATGACAATTAAAATAAATGATGTGTATATAAGTATAGTATTATATGGTACTTATCATATTATGCATTATAAAATCATACAGTATATGCTCATTTATTATTAAAATAATGTACCGTGAATCTTAAAAACTGTTATACTAACGCAATTGCTGATATCAAACAAATAAAGAATTTATAGATGTCACTATATACAATTCTAAAAACTTTAATACATTTAAGTGTTAGTAAAATATGTATATATATATATATATATATATATATATATATATATATATATATATATATTTTTTTTTTACATTTTATTTTTTTTAATATTTAAAGAATGAAGCGATTGAAACTCAAACTTTATGATAAAGGAATAATCATGAAAAGCTAATGTGCAAATGAGCATGCACAATCAAATATCCAATATTGACAGATTCCAATAAATTAGTGTTTACATAAATTAGTGTTTATGTATGTGTACACTGACCATGATGCAGATACCACAGTATTGTTGAAAGTACTAGATAATACTATGGTATATAAAATGGCAGTCAAAAAGTACCATGGTATGTGCATTTGAAACCATCATTGTATAATGATACATTATAATTGCAGTATATAGACATGACAGAGTGTATGCTCGACTGATGTCATGGGTAAATCCATACATCCTCAAAAGCGTGCAAGTCACTCTCTAGCGCTTGTCCCTTTTAGTGCTGTGGGCTGCAGTAAAGTGCCTTTTAGCTGTGCCCTTTATTTGTGGTCAGCGAATAGCTGAGATCAGGCTGATTTAGGCTCTGATGGGCAATACTGTCGTGGTATTTGATCCTGGTATTTGGCACTGGCGAACTCATCCTTCTGTCTGCTGACTAGACACGGCCACCTCCAGTGACACATCGACTTCTCCTCCTGCCCCAACAGGCGGCTCAGTGATCCCTGAATCCCTCACCAATACACCAGGTGACACATGCAGGGACTAAATTAGCATCTTTGAGCAGTTCTGCTAGTGTATAGACACCATCTTGATTTATGAAGTTCCCTGTTTTGCATGAAAGTCAACATGAAATGCCATTCGTAACCCATTTTAATCAGAAAAGTGGAGCAGACAAACGTCTGAATTACTTATAATAAGATCTGTATCTTGTATTGATAAAGTAAATAGGGTTGATTTTCATTTCATGTTGACTTTAAAGTTCCTTTTCTTTGCTGGTTAGTAGTAGATGGACTGTAGTGTGTGTTTAAGCATTGATTGACTGTGGTGTTTTATGGTATGTTCACACTTGTAGTTTGGTTCCAAAAAATAAAATGATAAATGATACATTTAGTCCTGATTGGCTTTGTGTTCACACTGTCATTTTTAAGACCGAAGGTAACAAAAAACCCCCAAATTTTATGATGTAAATTTTGTGAATTTATCGAACATCCAAAACAATGCTGTGTGCTGGGCTAAGTGTGTTTGTTGTATGCGAGTACGTACATATGATGACATTTTTACCAGCTGAGAATTTGTGAACAATCAAATGAGCAGCAAGAATTCCTCCGTCACATGTAAATGAAGATCTGCTGCAAGGAAAGGGTGAATCTGATGCCTGTATCGAACCGAAATGGGCAAAAACCAGGATGCTCTGATCCTTTTTAGGGTCACAACCAGGGTTGGGTAGTTTACTTTTAAAATGTATTTCACTACAGATTACAAAATACATGCTTTAAAAAGTCATTTGTAACGTATTTTTGTTACATTACTCAAGTTTAGTATCTTAATCTAAATGCTTTAGAAAACTTTGGAATACTAATAAGTGTGGAACAAACACAAAAAAAGTAATTGCAAGTTTTTATCTCACAATTCTGACTTTTTCCCTCAGAATTGCGTGATATAAAGTTGCAATTGTGAGTTATAAAGTCAGAATTATGAGATATAAACTCAAAATATTGAGAAAAGTCAGAATTAGGAGATATAAACTCACATATTAAAATCACAATTGCAAGAAAAAAAGTCAGTATTGCAAGTTTAAATCTTGCAATTCTGAGAAAAAGAAGTCTGAATTGTGAAATGCAAACTCACAATTGTGAGGGAAAAAAAACAAATTGTGAGAAAAAGTTGCAGTGACGAGTGAATTATAAAATGACTCACAAACAACTATCACAAAACATGAAAACAGTCGTGGATCATCAGGTCATGACAGGACAGTTAAGTTGACAGTTGGGCAATTTTTTTATAAATTCAGTCATTTTGTCTTGTTCAGGACAGTACTAAATAAAAATAACAAAAAATACTTTTAACTTAAAAGTATTAAAATGTTGTTGAAACTTAACTCCGCTTTTTCAGACTGTCAGAGTATCACCAATTGCTGTTTAAATGACATTAAAATTCAAAGTAATCACTTTGGTAATCTAAAATACTTTTCAGATGTAACTGTAATCTGATTACCACCCATTTAAAATGTAACTGTAATGAAATACAGTTACTCAAATTTTGTATTTTAAATACGTAACTAAGTTACTTGTATTTCGTTACTCCCCAACCCTGGTCACAACTTATGACATCACATCCAGATTTTGGTTTGTTTCGATGTCTTTGACTGAAATATAAACACAACACAGACCAAACCGCACCAGAGTTAGTTTGGAAGTGGACCGAGACCCTCCTTTTCAGAGGTTTCAGGCTTTATGTTTGGATGGCAGCGTTCACACCAGATTTCATTTTAATTGAACCAAACTTGCCGAGTGTGAACACACCCTTAGACAGATTTAGCATTGTGGTTGAATTTATACTAGTCATTGAAAAAAAATATAATAATGTATGACAATAAAATAAGTTATAGCATCTAAAAACAATAATCATTGTCATCATTAAACGTTTATAAAAAAAAGCTCTGAACTAAAAACTGAGAGATTAAAGTTTAAAATTATACAGCCAAACGTAGCTAGATGTACACTACATCACCCACTTGCATTTTTATAGGCTTTGTATTCTTTTGCATAAGTACAAGTATGTTTTCCAAAGCTAAAATTAAAAATAGAGGTGTTAACAGTAGGAGGTATCTGGCCCTCTTCACTTACTCTCTCGGCTCTCAACTCAACACTGTAATTTTACTGTCCCAAGTGCTACTTGTGACAAGCTTTCTGCCCACAATGCCAGCTGCTACCATCTCGAGCCAGACAGACACCTCGTCTTTAACTACAATGCCATCTTCGTCTAGTCCAACACTCACAGCCGTACCCATGGCACCTGACCAGCCAGGTAAGAGAACGTATTTAAACGTCTCAATCACAATTTGAAGACAAGTTTACACAAGACACTAATACATAACGAAACTTTTTTCTCCAAATGTCTTCCAGTATTAAAGTTTTGATTTTTAAAGAGTAAATCCATCAGAACTCTATTCGCAAAGACATTTCAACCTTGAAATTAGCTATAATATATGCAAGCATGTGTCTATCTATTTAGGTTAGACATTTTTCGTTTATTCTGTCTCACTTGTGTTAATAATTGAGAGGTGAAATATTCAACAGGGAGCCATACTTTCAGTTTTGTTCTTTTGCCCTCCTGGTTGTGAGAATGCATTCATTACAGTTATTCTATTAGAGGGTGCTTTGAATCTTTACACGCTTTCAAAGAGACTCGAATATTTAAATTCATGTGACATCATTTTATGCTGTTGGTACTTCATGGGTAGGATGATTAAAATCTGGCACCTGGTAAAACAAACAAACAAACAACAATAAAAGCACTTCTGTATGCAAAGCATTTTAGATCCGTTCTCTGAATTCTTGAGCCAACAAAGCTCGTGTTGTGTCTGAAACACCTAAAGTAGTTTATATGAGTCAAAATGAAATCTAAGATTTGAGAGTTAATACAATTCCCGAAAGTTTCAGCTCTAAACCTGCATATCATTCATGTAAGCAACAGAAAAATAGTGCAGCATCTTTTTAGAGAATTTCGCTTAAAAAGACTTTTAATTAATTTAATAAATCGGGTACTAAAACAACACAGGCAGCTTAGGCAAACAAACAATGCCAATAGCAAATGAACTTCATTCTTAGTTAAGTCCCCACAAATTGTGTGGCTCTCCCTTACCTCACAGGGGACCTTGAGTGCATGCAGGGAGCACTCCAGTGTAATTCCAGTCTGAATGATGGCTGTAATGGAGCACCTTATTCTGATCTGAGGTAAAGCAGAGCTCGGAGATTAAATGTGATTACTACTGTGATAACCAAATCATTCATTAATATATATGGGCCAAGGTGCCATGTAACATACCACGTGGAGGCTATGCGTCTTCTCAAATCGAGTCAGTTGGGAGGCTTTTCAAGCTGTTACCGAACTGGCTTTCAGCTGTAAAAAAAACAAAACAAAACAAAAAAAACGACAACAACATTTTTACAGTCTTAAAAATGTTCAGGATTTAATACAAATAAATCTAATTGTCAGCATCTGTGGCATAATATAAATTACTACTGAAAGTAATTTAGACTTTTACCAGGAATACCAGGATATACATATTAAAATACACAATTTTAAAAGCCAGAATGCTCAATATCTTAAAAGGAAGATTTGGTTCTTTAATATGAGCCTCATATTTCTTTGAAAAAGTTTATTTTTGGTAACTCTTTATTTTACAGTGTCCTTGTTACACATGTTACTTGTAGTAATTGTAGTAATTACAATAAATTATGCAAGTAATTACAAGCAAGTAACCCTAAACCAAACCACAATCCTAACTCTATACATGTAGTTAATTATTATTATATTATACACAGTACTTTAATGCGTAACTACACAGTAACACGGACACATTACATAAAGTGTGACCTTTTAAGGTGACGTAGTTACATTTTACTTACGCTAATAAGTACTGAGTAACATTAATGGATTACATGTACTTACTACAGGGTAAGGGTTAGGATTTGGTTTAGGGTTAGTTACTTGTAATTATGTATTTGAGTGCCGCGCAATTCTCTATAAAGACGCTGCACTATGTTTCTGTAGCTTAAATGAAGAATAAGTACATGTGATAACCTTAAAATAAAGTGTTACCTAATTTATTAATAATCATTTTCTGTGAAAATGTCAAAAAACTTCTATATTTATTGCAACGTGTATATGCTTATTTATTGCATTTATTGCATTGAGGTCCGCTTACCAAGCAGGTTGATTTTCCAATCGCCTGTGCTAAACAGCAGGTGTTCAGTTTTGTTGACTGCGAAAAATTTGTGACATTTTTTTTTTGCTTTCTGTGTAATTAAAACAAAATGCCGCCACCTCACCTATCCCACCATTTCTGCCTCTGGCACCAGGTGTGTGTAGCGTCCGCCTTTCGAAACCTAATGGCGCTGAAGCTGTAACTATGAAAATGGCAAGCCAAGCCTCAGGAGATAAATCATTAAATACTCTGTTATTTTGAAACACAATCACTTTCGAGAGCACATGGCGTGGCGGTCGAGGCTCAGCTGAAGGCTGGAGCTCGATTCTTTCAGATCTATTTTTGAATAGCGATTGAATGAACAGCTGCTAAATATTTCATAAGAGAAAAGAGACCAGGTCATGGTAAGGAAGACCAAAAAGGGGCCAATTTATTGAACTTATGGAGAGAGAAATAGATACATGAAACCATAACAGGAAAGCACAACGAGTCCTGTCCTTGAAGAGTTGGACGGGGGCATGAGCAGGGGGAAGTGATTCTATCAGGGCTTGTGTATCTCGTTTCTGCTGAACTGGAAATGGCGAAAGGTTGAATCGCTGCAATTACATCTATTATGTACAGTGTGTAAGCCAAAGGGCAGCAATAGCATCCGAAGGCATCTTTAATGCTTTTGACTGAACAGTTTAGATATCTGACTCTTTATGCTCTGTACACAATTACAGTTTCCGCAGCACCAGATGTGATACCCGATGCGGCCACAGCAACCGACACTGTCACTGCAACAACTGGCTTTGTTGCAAGCAATCCACAATCTGTTCTTCCTGAGGTTACTGATGCATTTTCCTCATCCTCTGATGGCATGGCAACAACACTTTATATGGTCACCCAAGCAATATCTTCTGCAACCATGGCAACAACACCTTCTGCAACCATGGCAACTTTTGAAACATCTTCAGCATCAGCTAGCACCATTGAACTGCCAACCTCTCCTGCACCCGTTTCTGATGTATCTTCAGTGGAAACGAGTGAAGTGGTTACAGCAAATACCTTGGATAGAAGTGCCGTTGTGTCCTCAACTGATGCAGCAATGAAGACGGTTGATACACCTCCTCCAGACATTGATTTGATCGTCCCAGCAACTCCTGCATCTGATGTTGATGCTCCTGCCACTGATGTTATTGCTCCATCTCCTGATATGGATGCTACATCAATAGATACGGTTGCACCAGAGACTGATTCCATTGCCCCTGCAACAGACGCGGTGACGGCTGCATCTGACAAGGTTGCAGAAGCTCCCGATGTGTCAGATGAAATCAAACCGGCTCCTGAAGGTCCAGGTGATGGTATTGAAGTTGTCACGACAGTTGCAGAAACCGTCACCACCAGCAAAGTCCCACCTACAACTGCCAAAGCTCTTCTGACAAGTGACCCTTTGCAAGCTCCAGTCCCTGATGCTGAGACTGACAGCAAACCTCAATCCAAAGATGCAAAGAACACTGAAGTTCCTCTCATTGAGACCAATGAGGAAAAAACACCAACAAAGCTGGGCAAGAAAGATGCTCCTGACAGTAAACCTCCAACTGAAGTAAGAGAAAACAGTGAGGAACCTCTTAGTGAGACAAAGGAGGGGAAAAAAGAAACAAATTTGGATAAGAAAGATAAAGAAACTCCTGACAGTAAACCTCCATCTGAAGTAAGAGAAAACAATGAGGTTCCTCTTGCTGAGACTAAGGAGGAAAAAACGGAAACAAATTTGGAGAAGAAAGATAAAGATGCTCCTGACAGTAAACCTCCATCTGAAGTAAGAGAAAACAGTGAGGTTCCTCTTGCTGAGACTAAGGAGGAGAAAACGGCAACAAACCTGGAGAAGAAAGATAACGATGCAGAAGCCCCAGGTATCCAATTTTGACATCCGAAGTACATATTTCCTGTTAAAGTGCAAATTACACTATGATACACTTTTAAATGAGCTTTAAAAGGCCATTTTTGAGGCGCAATCTGTTGAAGTTGGTGTCCCCCACAACCCAAACTGACTTCAGAACAGTAAGCCAAAGGCCTAACTCTCTTAAAGGAATAATAAATTCAGATTCTGTCATCATTTACTCAGCCTCATGTTGTTCAAAACTTGTATGACTTTACTTTTCTTCTGTGGAGCACAAAAGGTGATGTTAGGCAAAATGACAGCCTCACTCACCATTCCCTTTCATTATATGAAATTTTTTATTATTATTATTTTGCAATATTCTAGAAGAAAAAAAATCCTTTTCTACAGAAGAAAGGATGTCATATGAGTTCGGAATGACAAGAGGATGATTAAATGATGATAGGATTGTCATTTCGAGTGAACTACTGTATATCTAGACTCTAGAGTAATAAATGACAGTATTTCTTTCGTTGATACTGATCCTGACAGAGAGCGCTCAGGCAGGCTACTGTTTCTATGGTAATTCAACTTCTCTTTTTGGCGTGTAGTATGCGCTCTGTCAAACTTGTTTTGAACTTTTGGTTTATGAATCATTTGAACAGTTTAGCATACACAACCCTTCAAAAGTTTGGGATTGGTAAGAATTTTTTTGTTTTAAAAAAGTTTTTGTTCTATAGCTCGAACTTTTTTTTTAAAAAAAGAAAAAAGATCTTACTGACCCCAAACGTTTTAAAGACACCCCACAACCGCACACACCTTTTGTCTGAAACCAAATCTTGAAATATCCAAACACTATCTCTGCATAAAACAAATCATGTATGGTTATCAATGAATAAAAGGAACTGGATGATAATGGCACATGATGACTGGCGAGTTCTTCTTCAAACACTCATGATTTCTCTGGTGTAAACAGTACCTGCAGACAATAAGAGGAGCATTGAGGCTGGGAAACCCGAAAAAAGCAGGGAAGGCAAGGAGGAAAAGAAAGAGAAGGAAAAAAAGAAAGAAAAAGATTTTGAAAAGAAAGACTATGAGAAAAAAGGTATACAGCATTTGTAGATGTGTGTGTGTGTATTGTGTGTAGCTTGACTGTAGAAATGAAACTGATATTGCACTCATCTGACACAAAATGTAACTATTTAAATGACTGCAGTGTGAAAATGCATTTCTGCTTGACTGCATGGCACCTTCCAATAATGCTGCCGTGGATGAGATGGAGTATCTGTTAGTGAAGAACATTTACAGCTTGTAGTGTATCGATTGGTTTAGCAGCCATTAGATCCACAGAAAGAAACTCGAAACCCTAGTTCCCTCTAGTTACAGGCTGTTTTGTTTACATGATCAGTTTTCTTAAGTAACAGTAGCATCACTTCAGTGTATCTGGTTTCACATTTTCGGCCCTTACGGTGAACCTTTCCACGTTGTTGAGTGATTTGTGGCAATAGTGCAGCAGTATCAGCCAACAAATATCCAGCAAAAAGCTCAATGTCGCTTTTATTCCAAAGTTGTTGCACGGATTTTGATCCCCGGGGGGCCAAAAACGCAGTTGTCAAGGATAGCGTACATCAGATTTCAAGGTAAGGCGATGCTTTAAATCAAGACAGCAAAAAGACGTTATTTTCAGGGTTTCAATGACATTTTACGTGAATGATGTCTTTATATGCATTAGCACTCCTGTAGGCAATGCTTATCAAAGGATGATTCAGTTTTGATTTCTGTTTTCCAGAATGTGGACAGACACTAATATGGAAACTGTGGAAAAATTGCTGCCTAAATGTTATTCATTTCCTCTCTCCCATGTCGCTCTTTCTTGTCTCTCTCCTTTCTTTGTGCTCTCATGTTTTGTTTTTTGCTTTGTCTCATAAGGTAAGCCGCTCATGATGTATTGTGTTTGCTAGAAAACAGAAGGATCTCCCCCAGGCTGTATAATCAAAAGCATCCTCTTCCAGAAACTAGCTACTTTGCATTTTCACTCTACGAATGTTAGACAGCTGTCTGCTGAAGATGCAAGATCGTTTGTGAAACATCGCTCCATCCCTTCACCAATCTGGGGAGTAATTGAGCATTTATATTTAATTAGCTGCTCTTGCCCCCCATCCCACTGCTTAGCTGACTGTGAGACAGCAGGACCCCACGTTGCCAGCATCTTTAAAACATCATATCAATTATTCAAAGCCCCAAGTGTTTAAACAGCAAAGAATCGAAAAAGAACAGCTTCTCAAACACAACTGTAACTGCAGCTCATTATCAGTATTTATCAGTGTCATATTAATGTCCACTTAAACTGTTAATTAAGCCCTACAGGTGGATTTATTTACTCAGACTAATAACTATAACTTCTTAGTCAGTCTGAGTGGATTTGTATATATGGAAGCTTGTTTCCGCCATGAAATAAAAAAAAGGTAACTGCGACTTTTTCTCTCACAATTCAAGTCAAGTCAAGTCACCTTATGTAGAGTTTTTTTACAATGCAAATTGCGTCAAAACAGCTTGTGGAAAATGGTGTCATTGTCGAGCTTATTCTATATATTATTGATTCATTCCGTTGCAAAGATCAGTAGTTATTAGTCTAGTTAATTCTAGAATAATCAGCTCAGTTCGCATACAACGGCGCCAATGCAGGCATACCGAAAACACTGCTGAATATCAAGCAAGTGTCCCCAACTTAAGCAAGCCAAAGACAACAGCGGCAAGGAACCAAAACTCCAACAAAATGGAAAAAAAAAACCTTGGGAGAAACCAGGCTTAGTCGGGGGGCCAGTTCTCCTCTGGCCAACAGTGAACACTTGTCCGATACTAAGGCAGAGTTACAGGTCATTAAACCGATTTGGAATCGCAACAGTCAAAATATTTAATTCAGACAATTCAGGCTTTTTATCTCAGAATCGTGAGATATAAACTCACAATTGTGAGTTATAAAGTCAGAATTGTATGATATAAACTTGCAGTTGTGAAGAAAAAAAAGTCAGCATTGCGAGTTTTATATCTCGCAAAAAAAAAGACTATTTTTTCTCAGAATTTCAGAATCTCAGAGTTTTTATCACGTAATTGCGAGAATTTATATTATATATATATATATATATATAAATTCTGACTTTATAAAAAGCAATTCTGAGAAAAAGGGATGATGTGCTGCGTGATAACTCGCAATTGCGAGAAAAAAAGTTAGAGTTGGCTTTTTTTTTATTTAGTGGTGAAAACTACTGTGTTATGTAAAAACACATCAGAAATCTATAAAATGTAATCTACCGAGAAACAAATTCAGCACTAAAAACTATTTACTACTTAGATAACTTAAAATTACATGATGAAACTGGAAAGGTGTCACTATATTTTAAAATACATTTAAATAAAATAGTTTAAAATAAAATAATTACAGCAAATAGCAATGCATAAACACAAATAAATATGAGACTATAAGGAAAGCAGTTTAGGTTGCAATGAGTACTGCACATTTTTGATCCACCGCTGACCCTTCTCTAAGCTCCACCCTCCTCTGTGGTTTACTTTTGCTGACTTAGACAAGCTTTACAGTACGTCTCATAGGAATAAACCGGAGATTTCCATGAGCAGTGTAATTTTCCGTAGAATTAGTTCCCAAAGTGGTAAAAAACGATTGGATATTATTCCTTGGCTGGAAAGAATTATGGCACAGCAAAACATTTTTATTTGCAGTTTTCTTTAAAGAAGTTCTTAAATTATTCAGTGACCTGATGAAAAGCTGAAAAGACTGAATCAGAATTGAGGCAAATGCTTGTAACAGTCAAATAAAATGAGAAAAGCCTTATTCAGGAGTGATTACAAACGGTAAGATCATCGTAAGTGAACCAACTGTTTCTAACGTTTCTACAATGTACTGCGAATGTCAGCTTTTTATATTTTATATAAATATGTCAATGAAATACCTTCAAGCAAATGCAACATACATGTTCGCTTGGGAATTAGAGCGACAGTTTATTCAGCCCGTACTTCTGTAAATATCAGTTAAATTGTGTTGTGTACACAACTATCCAAAAACATCTTCCATAGACTTACATTACATAAGAGCAATAGCTTCTCTGATTATACAGCAACAGTTGTTAAGGTAGGATTAGTCTGTAATGTTTTAAGTAGGGCTTTGTAAAAGGTCAACTAGTTAATAAGGTTGTAATCTAATTAACATTATTTTTTAGGTTGCTTTAAATAAGTGGCTAGCTGAATAGACCTAGTTTATAGTCTCCATAGCATCTACACATCTCTCATGCCCATGCCCTCTCATCCATGAGTTTCTGGTGTCTTTTCCTCTCCCTCGTTCCCTGATCCACGAACTAACACCTATCTACTCTTTCTCCATCAGACTGCGAGTGCAATGGTCACTCAAATCGCTGCAGTTACATTGATTTCATCAACATTGTGACTTGTGTGAGCTGCAAACACAACACTAGAGGGCAGAACTGCCAGCACTGCCGCCTCGGATACTTCCGGAATGCTTCTGCCGAGCTGGACGATGAGAATGTTTGCATAGGTCAGTCAGATATCACTTCACGCCAACCCGTTTTCCACTTTTCCCCTGATGCCCTCACACCACGCTGCGCAGAAATTGTCCTTTCTGGCCAAATGATATTATGGAAAGGTTGAGAAATCTTTCCTCATGTCCATATACGGTCCAACATTTGGTCTGCCACCACCTTGCCATACATGTGACAATTTCTGATCTACTGAAGTCTAACGGAAGTATAGATTTATATATAGTAATATCATGCAGACCACCCCTCTCATTCATCTTACAACCTTTACTATAAACACATAAGAAATCTTTTCACATACTCATAATTTTACAGAAGATCTAGGAAACTAAACAACTAAGCAACAACCTTTCAGCTTAAATCTATATCAGTATCTGTAGACTCATGGTATGAGAACAAAAACCCCTCAAAACTTCCATTTGCGACCAATTTTATTTTCGGTAATGCAAAGTTTCCAAGTAAAACTGGATATTTAACAAGAAAAAAAATTGTTGGATTTTGAAAAGTAGGTGCTTCATGGTAAAACTGAAAAGAGTGATTTGAAATGTCAGATGAGAAGTAAATATGTTTCACAGGTGTCAAAAAGTTAAACTGCTTTTTTTCTAAATGTCATTTCATTCACTGTAAGACAAGAAATGCATGCTAAAAAGTAAATACGATGAATTTCATGATGACTTTAAATGGGGCGAAGGAGGGATACAACCAGAAATCCTAAGACTGGTCATTTTTTTGTTTATTTTGTTTTGTTTTATTATTAAAACTGTTTAAGAGCTGCTCAAGCAATCTGTCAGAACACTCTGATAATGATACAGTGACCTCTACTGGAAAAATACAGACACATAAATCACTGCGTCATGACTGACAGGTGCCCAGAGGGACAAATTATACCCCTGTGAATATACAGAGCAAACCCTGCTTACATGACTGATGAACAAACACTGATCACACAAAACTGACATCACAACTCGCAAACATAGAAGTACATTTCTCCCGCAAACTCATAAGAATATATGCCTTCGGGCTGTTCTATATTTCCTTTAGGCAATATGTTGTAACCTTTGAAAAACTGCACATATCGAAATATTTTATATTAAAAGGGTCATACCATACTTTTTTTCCTCATAGGTCCAGTAATAATGCGAATAAATTAGCTATTTATGACCAATTATCACATATTTTTGTGACCCTTAGAATTAAACAGGCCATTTTTGCTGCTGTGCTTAATATTTACAAACACTCTCGCTCATGTGAAATGAGACTTTTACTTGTTGGTTTGCTGTTGAGTACAGTCTAATTTGTTAAAAATAGTCTCTAACTATCCATAGCCTTTGTTTTCAGGGTTTCAGCGCAAATAATCTACGACTGGTGAATAATGAGTATATTTTCCATACACAGAGTGTAACTGTAATCAGCTAGGCTCCTTTCACGCCCGATGCAATGACACCGGCTTCTGCCAGTGTCGTGAGGGCACCACGGGCCAGAAGTGTGAGGACTGTCTCCCTGGATATACCTGGAAGCAAGGCTGCGTGCGTAAGTCACACTTCTTGTACTGTCACTGCACAAAGGCATTAAACAGGCTTAGTCATTAAAGACATGATCTGTGATGGATGATACCACTCATACAACAAATAAAGTGTTGTGAACGAACAACATATGGGTGTCATTTCTGTCAAACATATGAGCAAAATTGTTATTACTCACAGAGGTCTTTGCTGTTGTACTACCAATAACAGCTTGCTTGGATTATAGATACTTGTGGGTGGGTTGACACAATGGTTAGAGCAGTGAGATTGGGCAAGAAGGTTGCTGGTTCGAGCCTTGCAAGGAATTGGCTGTGAGCCCTATAATAAATAGCTTAATGAATCACTAGCCCCTTTTACACAGTCTTTACTCGTAAATTACCAGTACGACGTAATATGTAAACAGGACCTTTTCAAAAATACCTGTAAATTGGTTCTGGCAATGTTCCAGTACGAGAAGTTGTAAATTACCGGTATGTGCACTTCAAAAACGCGTTCTGTTTGATCATCCCTGCCTTTCTTTCAGACGTCAAAAACGGTGTTAAATTGAACAGATAGTGAAACTAAAGTGCTTCTCCTCATGCGGGAGAATGAAGACAATGGCGCGGCGTTAAAACATCTTTTCAGATGACTGAAATCTCAGAATGTATCGGTATTTTGCTGCTGATGTGTGAATGGCGCGGCGTTAACAAGCCGGAACGCTGTTGCATATTTGTGTGTTCACCGGTAAAGTCATTCTGGTGATTTTACGGTAATTTACCGGGACTGCTGTGTGAAAGGGGCTTACTGTCAGCAAAGGAGTAGAAAACAGCCCAAAATTTACACCACTAACAATAAAATCAAACATATTATGTACACTTGTCTGTGAGACCTCCTGGTTGTACAGGCACCATGGAAAACCGCTGTTTTAGATTTACGCTTCAAATTGATCTGAAAATGACCAAAAAGTGTACCATATATGAAACACCCAGTCTCCAAGACTTCTGGTGATCTGTAAATTTCTATCATTATTGCAGATCAAGACTGAACCCAGAATTTGACACAAATTATGATCATTCAGATATCTGCAATACATTTATGTTGGTTCTGTTTAGCCTAAAGTGGTTTATCACTGCTCTCCCTGCTCTTATCTTATCTGGGCAGGGAGTTCTTGCCCAGAACGAACCATACCGCAAATCCAACAGTCAGTCATCTTTGACGAGAGTGGTCCTGACAGAAATAAGCCTGTGGACCATTCAGAACTGAACTGAGAATTAATAGAATTGAAATTCACAGACAGCCTTTGGGTGTTTTCACACCAGCACTTTTGGTGCGCAACTCGGTTCGTTTGAAGTCAGAGTTCAGTTTGTTTGGATGATGTCAACGCTGAACGATGATGTGACGTATAATTCAATAAAACTGTGTGTTTGTGTATCTCGCTCACTTTCCCGACAAGCGTGACTGACGCACTGTAAGCAGAGAGAATGTATATCCTATTTCTGCTCGACTTCAGCAGAAACTGACTCCCACATTCTTTAGGATGCTGTTATGTACTGATGCTTTGAAGACAGAACCAAAAATTCAAAAACTGAAATATAAAAGATGAGCAACATCATCCATTTTGCCACCTTCATGTGCGTCATCGTTACCAAGTAACACGGGTAAACAGCTGCTGCTTTGAAGACGCAAATGTACCGTGGTACGGACCCATATAATATCATGTGAACACAATGCAGCAGAGGACAAGGGGAGGGAGGAGCAATCGAACCCAGGTTCGGACCAGGCAATCAAAACTGTGACAGCACTCATAAATTAGATAGATGGATGGATGGATGGATGGATGGATAGATAGATAGACAGACCGATAGATAGACAGACTGATAGATAGATAGTCCAATAGATAGACCGATAGATAGAATGATAGATTGACCGATAGATAGATGGATGGACGGACGGATGGATGTAGATAGATAGACGGACGGACGGATAGATGGATAGATTTAATCCTTTGAGATTTGGTTTACTGATGTCTGACAGTTGTAAAACATTAACAAACTGTGGTTTACTGTTTGATTTGTACAGTATACATGCATTAGTTTATAGACATTTGGCCCACAAAAACAAATATTATGCTCACTGAAAATGAATCCAGTGTTTTTCAAATGTCTTCCTACATTTAGGCTAAAATATGATCTCTCCACAGATAAGGCACCAGACAAATGATTGTTTAGATTATGTTGAAGAGATAAAATGTCACGTGATCAATGGGAATCTCCTCTGTCCCTTTACTTTCAGCAAACGTGTGCGACGATGAGCTCCTCCTGTGTCAGAACGGCGGCTCCTGCATCCAGAACCAGAAGTGCGTGTGTCCGCCCAGCTTTAAGGGAGTTTTGTGCGAGCAGCCGCGCTGCCAGGGCGAGAAAGGGTGCGACGGCGCATCGGCCTGCTACCTCAGCACTCTGACGCTGCTGCTCTGCCTTCTAGCCAACAGCCTGCTTAAAGCCAGCGCCTAGAAACCCATCTTAGTCCTGATATCGATCCTAGTCTACGCAGGCCAAAGGGCTGAACCCTGTGGGCGGAGAGACAGTGGTCTGAAATCCGTACGGATCCAGCCTCACGGTGCTGGAATCGTTTTTGGAAAGGGCGGCGGCTACGCTGAGGTCAAAACGCCTTCATGAGAAGAGCAGCTTATTGCTTGTCTCCTAGCATCACTGATCGCCAGAACTTTATACCAAAAACAGAAAAAAGAAGTTATGTTCTGTTTCAGGTCACTCTACACAAAACTCAAGTGGAGAAATACATAGATGAGGTTTCATTTCCTTTGCATTTCTACTTTCTCTGTAGTTTTCCACGCTCACTGAGATACAAGCACTGCACTTAGCCAGCTTGTTTTGACGAACAACAAACGGTCGATATCACGGAAGCCTACTTATGCCAAGTTATTCTTCTTCTCTTGAAGACTTGTTTTTACATTTCCTTTCATTGCTGCATTTTTCTTGCATTTTATCGCCATTGAGGTCGTAACAAGTAGATGAAACCGATGGAAAAGATGTTTAATCGCCGTCCTGCTAGTACGAAGAACGAATGTCTCTATAGCTTGTGTTTGAGATTAGGTTTCTGGAATGTAGAAAGAAGTTTTAAATTGACACAATGAACAAATATATATCGATCTATCTGAAAGGAAATATGAAGTATTGTATATTATGATTATTATTTCACTATTTTTTTGTAGAAATGGTTATTTTTGGTCTCAGTAAATGTTACATTGTAAAGAGATTGCAGCCTTTATTGCAGTGCATATGGGATTCACACCATGGTAAAACTATATTTGATGATACAGCAGAGTGCATCTCTAATATATTTGGAATATTTCTTCATTCATATCACTACATTTAAATAAAGCATAAATCGATTCATTACATGTACAGCTATAGCTCAACGTAACCCGCACAAAATCTTGATACTGGCATGTATTCATCTGTGCAGATATGACCATTATTAACACACTCCTATGATGATACCAGTGATATAAGCACATTCCTGAAGCACAAAGTCTCACAATCCCCGAATAAACAAGAAATAATTACGAAGCACAGAAAAAAAGCATCGCCGATTAATGCAATTAGAATGGCCATTCAGATGTACAATTAAAAATACATAACGGAAGTCAGCACACATCATATATCATGGTTATTTTTCGATAATTATTTTCCCTTCCGTGAGTCTCAAAGAAATGCGGCTCATGAGCATTTTGATGTATTTCATATTTACAAATGCTTTACATTCATGATGAGCCAGGGTAAATAAAATACTATGAATAAATATTATAAATGAATAAAACCTGACAATCAGAAAGCACAAAGTGATATGAGTGAATTGTCTTTCTTTAGACTGTGTGCTTCTGTATTCATATCAGAGCTGTAACAGCATATATTTAGTGCCTGATGCAGCGTTATAGCGACACAACCGTCGCTACGGCTAATAACTGTAATTAATATCAGGCCATTTTTATTCCTTTGAATGTTTCACAAGGTGAATCAGCTGTATATGTCCACAGACCCAGATTCAAATATGCTGAGCCGTTTGCATTACTCTAACCACCTGCACTGAAATAAATTTATAAACCCTTAATAACACACATCTTGAGTCAGCAGAGCTTATGCCAGGTGGAGACGTTTGCTTTCTGGAAACAAATAAATAAGGTTCTATTCCAGCATATGCTATATACAACGTGTTATGCACTGGAAATTCCACTTGGAGTTATTGCACGGGTATATTCATTTATGTTATGCAATACTACTGCATAGCTTTGTGATTTAAAGATGCATTTCTATACAGTATCAGACTTTCAGTTGAGTGTTTTAGAGTGACAATATAAACCATAACAGGAAGGATTAATTAAATACATTGGTAACACTTTACTGATGTTTGAGCTGTTGTGTTCGTACAGTGATGTCACTTCCAGCAGGATGACAGGAAGTGTCTAGCTTTTGAATGTCAAGCTTTTGTTAAAGGGATTGATTACCAATTAAAACCTAGAAAAGAATTAGCATTTGGGTCAAAGTTTCCCCTCAAGATTTTCCTATGGGAAGTAATTTTGAAACTGCTATGTTTGTGTGTGTGTGTGTGTGTGTGTTTTCATGATTTATGAGGACACAAATTTGTATAATGACATGGGTATTACGACGTAAAAAAACATGTTTCATGAAATGTCCTCATATTTAAAATAGCTTTAAAAACATACTAAACAATGTGTTATTAAAAATGCAGAATGTTTTCTGTGATGGGTGTACAGTTTGTACAGTATAAAAAACATCACACCAATGGAATGTCCTCACTAAGATAGCAAAACAAACCAGTGTGTGTGTGTGTGTGAGTGTGTGGGTGGGTATTCCCTACATCATGGGGACCAAATGTCCCCACAGGTATAGTAATACTAGTAAATTTTGAAGTTCCCATGAGGAAACATTATAAATGATACAGAAATTATCTTTTTTGAAAATCTAAAATAGCAGAATGTTTTCTGTGATGGGAAGGTTTAGGGGTAGGGGTAGTGTAGGGGACAGAATATACAGTTTGTACAGTATAAAAACCATTACACCTATGGAATTTATGGGGCATAAAACATGAAAACACAACGTGTGTGTGTGTGTGTGTGTGTGTGCATTCAATTTAATTGTCTAACAGGTTGCTATAAGGACCACTTCTACCACAAGAGTTGTGGTCAACCATCCACAACTTCCTGAAATTAAACTGAAACTTAACTGAAATAAAGTATTAGTTTAGCTTGGTGTACTAAAGTAATTGAAACTGAAATAAAAAAAAATTAAAGACTAAATATTTAAAAGAAATTAATAAAAATGGTAAGCATCAAATCTACTAAAACATAACAAAATTACTAAACCTCTAACTAAAATGAAAACATTAAAATCAAT
This sequence comes from Opsariichthys bidens, assembly GCA_037194245.1. NCBI lineage: Eukaryota > Metazoa > Chordata > Actinopteri > Cypriniformes > Xenocyprididae > Opsariichthys > Opsariichthys bidens. Next base: position 16,606,284 of record CM074288.1, on the reverse strand, counting down.
ACTTAACATTTTAAAAAAATTCCAAATTTTAATAAACCATAAATTAACACAATTTCCAGCACAACAACGAGAATGAAAGTGATTTTAACCCGATATAAATATTTACCCGATTAAAAGAATGTAGAGAGAATTAAAAAAAGTTCACTTAATTGTAACAGTAATTTAAAAAAAATAATATTCTAAACAAATACCATACACTATATTTAGTAACGTTTGGGGATAGGAAAATGTACTGCATTGTCAGAACGACACAGGAACTTTAATTTTGAAATGGTGCCCTGCCTTTTAAAGAAATGAAAGACGTCATAAACATGCGACTAAATGTCCTCTGCACTTGTGTAGTGTGGGACAGACTCACACAGGTTATGTATATACACTGAGTGCAAAATAACAGGACGCCCATTTTATTTAGATACATTAATTAACTGTATGTATTAAACGATGCATCGTGTTTTCAGCTCGCGGTGGGTTTTATCCGGGCTGTCACTGACCGCTGGTTTAGGCATCGGCGCCACATTGACAGCAGCCAGTGATCGCCTTAATACAAGCCGGGACACGAGCCGCAGCGCCGGACTGCTGGACCGCGTGCCGGTCATCCCGATCCCGAGCGTCGACGCAGCGTCAGAGGTCAGCGCGTACCACCCGGGGCAGGTCGCTGTAAACAAATCTACAGCTGTGATGAAGTACGGCTTCCCTTCCCTGTCCAACATCAAGAGCAGGGAGTCTTACGTGACCTCGTACGACCCCAGAAACAGGACTGCGGCGTGGGTCATCGAGCAGCTCAGCGCCGAGACCATAACCGGGACTTCGGACAGAAAGTCCTGCGATTTTAAAGAGGACGACTCGGTTCACGTTTACCACAGATCGAGCAATGCGGATTACAGGGGAAGTGGGTTTGACAGGGGTCACATGGCCGCAGCAGCCAATCACAAGTGGAGCCAGAAAGCCATGGATGACACCTTCTACCTGAGCAACGTGTCGCCACAGGTGAGTGGAGCCGAACCTGCCGACTACAAAAAATTATTTTACTTTTATTTTTTAAATTATTGTTGTTGTTATTGTTATTATTTTTACTTACCAATAATTAATTTATTATTATTAAAACTTTACTGAATTTCTAGTGAATAACCATTGTTTAAAATACAAACTAACTAATTTGAGTATTTATTATTAATAATTCAAAAAACTTGCATAACTGTATATAATGTCTAATCAATTAAGTTTGATAAGACATATAAAAAAAATAAACGTTTAAGATGCCACCCATAAAATGTATTTAATATTATCTATTTATCAGTAACTAGTTTATTATTAATAATGAGACCTTTACTGAATTTAAATAAATGTTTATAAGAAAAAAACATATATATTACATAACATATATATATATATATATATATATTTGGTATTACATGGCAACTAATTTGAGTATTATTAATATTACATTTTTAATTTTTAAACACAACTATATATAATGCCTAATCAACTAAGTTTTATAAATATCAGAAAAATAAATATTTAATAATAATCAATGTTTAAAATGCCACTAATAAAATGTATTTAATGTACTCTAGTTGTCAGTAATTAGTTATCATGAATAATGAGACCTTTGCTGAATTTACATAAATGTCTAATCAATTAAGAAAATATGTATTTTAAATATATCAGAAAATAAATAAGGCATAACTTATTTTGGACTATTTTCATATCAACATTCCTCTTTGAATTTTAAATAGCATTATTTAAACAGAAGTTCCGATTATTCCCTATTGTGATGTATATCCGAGTGAAAATGTAACAATGTAGGACGGAACCTGATTTTGTCCATTGGGAATTGATTGGAAAAACACGTCATCAGACAAGAGAATCAAGTTTTTAATGTTGTTTATGTCTATGTGGTGTTTTAATAAGCTTTAAGACAAACCATGTGCAAATTCTATAAGTCAACACCATTGCTGAATATTTTCTCTTTTAAACTGCAGTGAACTAAAGACTGTTTCAAAAACACGGTGTGAAATCACCGGCGTTTCTTACATCACAAACTACCAATCACGTCAACGTGTAGGCGGGCTTTAGCATATCATTAACCACTCTGAAGACGGCAGCAGTCTGACTCTGCGAACGGGAACATGGTTTGTAACACATTATTAGCTTTTGATAACGCAGTCAAGCAAAAGGCTAATCGTATTTTTTACAGTTATGTGTCTGACGTTGTAAAAAGCGAGGCCATTGTGCAGCGTTTACCTCAGTAGGTTGAGCGAGTGGATCTCTGAGTTGTGCGAATGAGTGGAGGCGGGGCTAATTAGCATATTCATAGATCCACATATACTAAATGAATCAAGGGTGTAGAGTTTCACTTAAGCTATTTGAAGTCATGAATCATTTTTTTCACAGGAAAAAAGACATTTAAATATGTAATTTTATTGCTCAAAGATGAGTTTTAGGGATATAATTATTGACTACAGGGGGACTTCAAAGAGTTTGCTTTTTTTCTATTTGCATGGATAATTATGGCTAGTAACTTTTGCGGATATCTTTCCCCACAGAATCCCCATTTAAACCAAAACGCATGGAATAACTTGGAGAAATATTGTCGCTCTCTCACCAAGCATTACCAGAATGTCTTTGTGTGCACTGGACCACTCTACTTGCCCCGGTAAAAGTCTATCAGTATGCTCCGAAATCTGCACAGCCTGTATGATATGACATTAAAGGGATACTAATTAACTAATAATTATATTGGAAACAAACCATGCCATAGTAAGACTCACTGCTTAAAGGGATAGTTCTCCCAAAAATTTAAATTCTATCATTTACTCATTTACTCTAAACCTGTATGAGTTACTTAATTCTGTTGAACACAAAAGAAGATATTTTGAAGAATTTTGGTATCATAAGTTTTTGGTCCCCATTGACTTCCATAGTATTTTTTTTTTTTTTTCACACCATGGGAGTCAATGGGGACCAGCAACTGTTTGGTTACCCACATTCTTCAAAATATCTTCTTTTGTGTTCAACAGAACAAAGGCAGAAAGTTTTGGGTGAACTATTCCTTAAAATCAAATGTAAAATCTTGGTCCTGAGACAAAACCACTTGAGAACCACTGCTCCAAAAAGTAGTCACATGTCTAAAATGGAAGATGTTTTAAAATATTTAAACATGTTTAATCAGTGAAAACTGATCAAATGTAATATTTCCCTCTTGCACCTACAGACAGGAACCTGATGGGAAAATGTATGTGAAGTATCAGGTTTTGGGAAAGAACCATGTAGCCGTGCCGACTCACTTCTTTAAGGTGGTGATTCTGGAAAAGCCAAGAGGAGACGTGGAGCTGCGGTCCTATGTGATGCCAAATATGCCAGTTGATGAGAAGATTCCACTGGAGAGGTTCCTGGTCCCCATTGAGAGCATCGAGAGAGCTTCAGGACTGCTGTTCGTACCAAACATCATGAAGAGGACCAGTGGTCTGAAAGCCATTACTGCAGGGCCGTGAGGAGTTTACAGTGATTACTGAGAGGGAATGGAAATAAATACCTCAAAATGCTTCATTATGTCACTGGAGATGTAAAAACTACTGAGACAGATCATATCAGTCACTGGCAGTAATTCTCATTGTCTAAAGGCCCCGATATACTTCAAGGGAAGTTCTTTTTCGTTCTCCGTTTAGGGGTAAAACGAAGTTCTAAATATGTGAGCAGTGATATTCTGTAATCGAACATCTGACGCCGCCCACACCGCTGAGAGCGAAAAATGTTGTGCGCTTTCCTCTCAGTAACGAAATAAGCACAACAAAATTGAGAAACTGGCAAGGATTTTTTTTTTTTTTATGAAGCATAAGAAAAGCATCTGATCATGGCAACGTGGATATGTTTGTTCGCACAGGCTCTATAATTCGTCACTCCAGTAAAGTCGCGTCGCATTTATATTATAACACTTTATAAAATAGATTGCTTAAAATCAAGCAGCTTTACTGTATTAAACACGAAAAACAGTGTCAGTCTCTCTTTTCATCAGAAGTACAACTTCATGCAAATGATGCACAACTTCATGTTTTCACTGGCAGACGTCTGACTTCTATGGAGTAATATGGAAGCCCGTTTCCGCCACTGAAAAAAAAATAAAAATAAGAGTATTGCGACTTTTTCTCAAAATTGACTTTTTTTGCAGAATTGTGAGATATACAGTCAGAATTGTGAGATATAAAGTCAGAATTGTGATATATAACGTCAGAATTGCGAGTTATAGTCAGAATTGCGAGATATAAAGTCAGATTTGTGAGATATAAAGTCAGAATTGTGAGATATAAAGTCAGACTTGCGAGTTATAGTCAGAATTGCGAGATATAAAGTCAGATTTGCGAGATATAAAGTCAGAATTGTGAGATATAAAGTCAGAATTGTGAGATATAAAGTCAGACTTGCGAGTTATAGTCAGAATTGCGAGATATAAAGTCAGAATTGTGAGATAAAGTGTCACAATTGCGAGTTATAAAGTCAGAATTCTTTTTTTATATCCTGCAATTCTAAGAAAAAAATTTTTTTTGTAAGTTTTGTGAGAATTGTGAGTTTATCTATAAAAAAAGAGAATTGCGACTTTTTAATCACACAATTATGACACGTAATGACCACAGACCAATGGCAGTACGAAGGTGTTTACGAACTTTTCCAGAAAGCTGTTTCGAACTTCCAAATGAACTTCATTTCAGTATATCAGGGCCTTAATGCTGTATTGTTTAATAGAGGAGATCTCTACTGTTTTTGTTTTTTTTTTAATGCCGAGCCAAAACTCAGTGTGAAATTAGATTTTAACTGTTACATTTAATTTGTACAACTGGAAAATAAAAGTATAATCATTTATTAGTGTCATTTTCATATTGGTGTGTTCTTATATGGTGAGTCTCCAGAATTGAATGCTGTTCAGAAACAATATCATTTCCATTTCTTTACACACACCTTCATGCTGCTTAATTATTTATCCATTTATTACTTGTCTGTTTTAAAAAATGGCCTAAATTCATAATTATCAACACATTAAAAACACACAAGCCTATGTATGCAGCAATATAGAGTGTATCAGGCAACAGACCAGGAAATAAGGCATCATGAGAATGATTTTAGTTGAAGTTACAGGGCATTTAGAAAGACAAGAAAAACAACATAAATACAATTAAAGACTGTTTGTTCTCATCCAACATTGAATATTAGGGTTTTTGTTTTCAATGCCACAGAAACAAAATATATAGTCTATAATTACTTGCATAAGTTACAATATACTTCACAGATAAGACCCTGCAAACTGATTTTGGTCAGTTTTACGGGGAGTGAGTGATAATGTCACGACACATTTTTGATCAAATACAGAGGAAAAAACTTAAATGGTTAATAGTTAACTGAGTTATGAAGAGTAGGCCTACCATATCTTGTTGATTTCAAAGAAGGGTTGCTGTTTCCAAAACGACTGTCTGTTTAAATTGTGAGACATGTTTTGTTTCGAGTCTCAAGCATCAGTGACCAAAAATATTTTCTGTACATCGTTTTAATGAAATTCATCAAACATGAGTTTGTTGTAAACAACCCATTTCGTATTACGTAACATTCCTGCTCTAATTCTGTCCAAACTATTCAAACTTTACCTGTCTGTATTAAGTGTGTGTCTATTTTCGGTTCTTGTCAACTTTATACTTCAAGAAATGTAAACTTTGTAAATCTCTCATTGACTTACATTGATCAAACCACCAGCGACACGGTTCAAAATGTAACGGTCGGTGTCGACGTCATCCTAATGATCGCAGACTGCATTTTGATTGGTCTTCTTTCTTACATATACTTGCGTTGTGAAATGTGACTGGCCGCATCTTCCGTGTAACTTTAATTCATATAATTTCACATACAGTATTATTTGCTACCTTATACCTATAGGTAATGCATTTTCCTTCAGAAAATGTATGTTGTGTTGATCAACTTTCATTTAAATACGTGCACTTACACTTGAAGACGACTAGATGGCACTATGGTCTTTTATTTTTTATTATGGCACAATTTTTTGACAGCTCATAAACTCTGAAATTAACTACATCTCCCTGTCTAGACAGGGCCTTTGACGTCATTGTATTTTTTCATTAAAATTTATACATATCTAAAATATATACACATGTTAACAGTGAAACTTTAGTTGTTGTATAATCCACTCATTTGATTAATGACCTATTTTAAGGAACAATGAAACAAATGCTAGAATGTATTTCTTTAAGAAATAACACTCATGGACAAATATTTTGCTTTTTATTTTGAATGGCACTCGCTGAAGTGCACCCATCTTGACAATGGCATTCTACATGGATATATACATTCTGTCCATAGCATTTACTTAATTTTACACAGGTGAAACAATATATCTTTTTCTCAACAACAGTATTTTTCTTGGACTGTACAGTAAACTAACAAATAAAGTCAGAACCTTGAAATAGCTAAATAAAACTTTAATAATTCTAGAGGCAATTGTACATGAATTGCACAGAACATTTTTTCCAACACAAATGACTTCTCATATATTGGTATGTCTTCTGTTCATGTATGTACATGTGGCAAAATGGTCAGCGTAGCTCTGAAACATACAAAAGATGAAGAGCTAAAGCAGAAATGTGGAGATTTTTTCTTCATATATATATATATATATATATATATATATATATATATATATATATATATATATAGGTGAAGGTAAAGGTGACACTTCCTGTAAACCAAGTGACACTAAACAGCAGCCCTTTGACTTTCATATAATGTATTAAAGGATGAAAAAAACATTTTCTTTAGTGTTTTAATGTGCCGTACTATTGCCTTCGAAAGTTCATGTGAAATGTTTTATTAGCTTGTTTTCAGTTTCTCTGTAATTAACTAAGTTACTATAAAGGTGTGGTCACATTTGTGAAATTTCTAGCGATGAATGAAGCACAGCTCAAACAGAAGTCACTTTCAAACCAAGCAGATTTCTGTTGATCAATGCAGCAAATTCGCATGGCCAACCTAAATTGTTGCAAGTCCTGAGTGGGGAGATTGTTGACCCTCACATGTAATTCCTGACCGATTAGATTCCTATTCAAATGAATGAATTTTGCCCTCAAAAATTTGCCGAAAAACGGTACATGTGACCTCACCTTGAATGTGTGTGTGTAATTTCTGCTTCACGAAACTCACCAATCGCAATTGCAAAAATATTGAATGATTTCAAACCCCACTGGTCGAATAAACAGACAGTCCCGCCCCCAACCTCACGGTTGAGTGTTTTAACATTCAAAAAATGACACGCTTCAAAGAAATTTAAAGTATCCATGAAATCAAAAAGGTCAATGGAATATTTCAGTATTTATTAAAAAAAAGATGCACACCATTATTATTATTATTTTTAAAAATCATGTGCTCTAGTATACTTTAATCATATTAACTTCCCCTCCATCTTGCGACTGCATATCTGATGACGTGTTTACTAACGTGAGGGCGGGACAACCTGTCACTCGCATGACATCACAGCAATTAGCAATCCAATCAATTCCTGATGGACAAAATCAAGTCCCGCCCTACATTTTTGTTTTTACCTCACTCGAATATACGTCACAATAGGGAAGAGAATATATTTGCGACCTCCATTTCATGTCGACTTTAACATCGCTTTTTGACGTCGGACACATCCAGCCCTAAAACTTCAACAAGTACTCTTAATTTTGGGGTTGTAAGTACAAATAGAGTTGAATAAATAAATTAGCTGAACATAATTTAAAATATAAATTAAAACGCAATTCCAAACAACAATTAAACAGAGCATACTGCACGATAAATAAAAAAAATGCAGTGATAATAGAGAATTCTAAAAAATGGAGATGTTCGATATGAGATTTACAAAGTGGTTTGCCCTTGCAGTTTTTCCAAAATTATTGTCCCAAACAAACCGATATGAATATTTATACATAAACACTGACAGTCTCAAAACTCCAACTCCGCGAACCTGATTTGAATAAAGTTCAGTGAAGCTAAAACAGGCTCGTCTGATACCGGAGCAAACTCTCAGGGTCTGCAGGGTTGACGCAACTATTGCCGTGCTGAACCGACTCCCAGCTTGTTTGATGCAAACTGCATTTGAAGAGCAGGAAACATCGCAACCTTTAAGTAAAAAAAAAAACAGCCACGTACCCTTCACACATCATCTCAAACCTCTGTCATCCAGTAGAAGTGCTGAATGCTATATGCTTTGTACTTGCTGCTCTGAATAGCCTTTATAACAAGTCCACAGAAGCAGGTTTTGGTTAAAGGGTCCATTCTAATGCTATAGAAAGTGCATAGAGTGGAAGAAAGACATCGTGGGGGGTGCAGACACTGATTGTACTGTAGGTATGATGTTGGAGTCTAAAACTGGCCACGTGAACAGCAAGCAGAATGAGGACATTTCTATCCACAGCGTTGGTTGTGATTAGGAGCAAAGAGCGTTTGCAGAGGGGTTAAAGTGTGTTGTCATCTTTGTCTAAAAGCAGCACTTCAATGTACAATCGGAGCTTACATTGTAAATTTTTCTTCTCCTTCTTCTGCAGACCTCCGCACAGGAAATACACAATGTACGAAAAAAAGAAAATCTCTTTTCTCTGAAAAGCCCATAAAAAACTATATACATTAACGCGGCGCGTCACCTCGATATAGGCTAAAATGTTATGCGCGTAGAAAAAAAGAATGCAACAAAATGCGATGTTTCTCTTTAACCTTACAAAGAAAAGCGAGCATTTTGTGCTACTGCTGCCCTGGAGTGACGCAAGCAAAATGTTAAGAAAATTATGTTTACATGAAATGTACAGATGTATCAATAATAAGAAAGCAGAAAATAGTGTTTCAACAAATAATTACACACTTATGATCGTTATTATTATCATGCTAACTCCAATCAAAAGGCGTATATGCACAGTTCAAATCTAGAGATGATACAGTATCTGTGACTCTCATGACAAAGGCTATGAGTGAAGCATCACGGGAATATTCCATTACACATCTTTGCGTGGCTAATAATCTAAAAGAAGTCTTTATGTACTGAGTGAAACAACTGTGTGACATTGTGCAACTCTTAAACATTCTATCCGATTTGTTCCCAAAGGAGCTATTCCGACCTAGTGCTCAGGACTTTGTGAAGTAAATTTAAACCTGCTGGAGCGCCGTCTTTCCGAATTGTAAGAGAGTTACCCATAGCCCTTGTCCAGCGCGTATGCCTGTGTCTGTTTGTATCCACGCTAACAGTTGCTGCTGTTCCGGAATTCTCCATTTTCCGTGATCTGCAGCTTCGTAGGGTTGGTGGGAGAGATGCCGTTCCTCGTTTGCATGCTGTACCGATCCTTCAGCTGAGACAGAGCGCTCATTAGCCGGGCGTTCGCGGCGTCCAGAGATGCGATTCTCTTCTCCTGTGGGGAGTGACCATCCATGGAGGTCAGATAGAGGAAGGTGATTAACAGTGCATGATATTTAAAGTTTAATTAAAGTGTTTCTACTCTGCAACGGACACAAGGTGACTGGCACTCTTTGGTCTGAAACATTACAGACTAATTACACAGTCCCATAAAATTAATTCAGAGTTTAAATTAAAATTCATGCGGCGACAGCAGTAATCTCTCCTTGTCTTTGGAAAATAAATCTATGATGTAAACAAAGTCTTTAATGATTTTGATGAGTGCTAAAGTGAATCCACAGTGGGTGGTTTTTATGCTCATCAAGCTGTTTACGAGAGATGTTGATTGTCCCCAGAGGACATGGGCGTCTATCAAAAAACATTCAACTACATTAACACCATTAAACCACAGAGACCAACTCCATCACAACATGCTGAAATCTAAACAGAACACAAGAGGGCGCTACGACCCAGCAGATGGGTAGCTGACAATTGATGCAAAGATCATTTGCGAAAATGCATCTTTTTTTTTTTTCTTATTTAATAGAAAAGGATTCATCAAATTATATTATATTTTCACTTGAGTGAAAAGTTAACATTGATTTCTTGTATTTAGTATGCACCCCTATTGCTTTAATGACAGCAGCTCTCATGCTGACACAGACTGATGATCATGTTCTACAGCCTGATTTGAGAACGATCCAAAAACCATCTTGTGCTTCAATGGTAGCAAGAAAATTCTTTTGTACAAGCATAATCAATTCCACAAATCTGTTTATTTGATTAGTGACCTCTTTTATCATTTTGTCATTTTTTATTTTTTATGTTTTTTAAATTGTTTTAAATGAAGGATTTTTGAACTCACCAAGTCTACATTTATTTAATCAAAATACAGTAAAATATTATTACAATTTAAAATAACTGTTCTCTATTTTAACGTATTTCAAAGTTGAATTTATTCCTGTAATGTCAAAGCTGAATTTTCAGCATCATTACTCCAGTCTTCAGTATCACATGATGAAAACATTTCTTATTATTATTAATGTTGAAAACTGTTGTGCTGCTTAATATTGTGGAAACCGTGATTCGTTGTTTTGTTTCGGGGTTTTTTAAGGATTTTTTGGTGAATAAATAAATTCAAAACAATTCTTTACAGTCATTACTTTTGATCAATTGAATGCATCCTTGTTATAATAATATATAAAATACTGTTTTGGATAGAGTATAGTATGTCAATCCAAATATTTTTCACTTAAATCAAGCCTCTAGATCCAAAAGAACCAGTTGAAAGACATCATTAAAAACTATTTGATTACAATAAACTTGACTTTTCTTTACAATGAATAAAAACATTACAAAGGTGATTTTGGATTCACCTGGGCTTCGATGATTTTCTGTTTGGAATCTACGATGGCCTGCATGTCTGAGTGATCTTTCTTCAGCTCCTCTTCAACTGACATCAACCTGGAACATAAAATTTCCACATGCATCTTTAAGCTACATATGCTACTTGAGTGCTTAAATGAACTGTAGCATAATACTTAAAATACCTCATAGTACGTAAATAGGAAAATGGAATTGTGGGCATCTGGTGTAAGTGAAAGATAGAGTTGTGTGTCATCTGCATACTGGTGAAAGGAAATATTGTTCTGATTAATTACACCAGCTAAAGGAAGCATATAAAGGTTAAATAATAGAGGACCCAAAATTGAGCCTTGAGGAACACCACAAGATATGACGCCTGCAGGCGTAGGTACTCAGTGTAACATGGTATTCCCTGCTGCTCAAGTATGATCTGAACAAGTTTAAGACAGCACCTGATAGACCGACCCAAATAAAGAACTTTTGTTCACAGTGCCACACCATCCCAAATTCAAACTCTCCTGTTTCAGAGCATATCTTCACCTGGTGATGATGCTCTTCATCTGGAGCTCTTTGTCATCTTGCTGCTTGCGTAATCGCTCCTCCGTGTCCTCCAGCCGGGCCTGGTACTCCAGCAGCATCTTTTGGGTTTGGTCGTCCTGGCTTTTCATGCGAGATTCATACTCTTCCAGCTTCTTAGCAGAAATACGCAGCTTCTCCTGCAGGACAGCTATCTCCTGCTGATACTGAGGAAGGAAAGAGAGAATGAAGAACTCTAATAGCAAGATTAGAGAGCAACAAAAGCTGTGTAAAGAGGGAGATCTCAGAAGTGCACGGCTGTGGTTTGAAATGCATATTACACGAATATATCCCTGCTAATCATCTCGTTTCTGTCTGCTAAAGCTGGGAAAGCTGTATGAAATATACATAGTAGGTGCTACTGAATGTTTCAAAGATTAATTTTTCATGCATTTGGGGGCAAACCTGTTGCTCAAATAGCAAAGCATGGTGCTAACAAAGCCAAGGTCATGGGTTTAATTCACAGGGAATGCATGAAATGATAACAGCAATACTCTGAAATCATTGTAAGTTGCTTTGGATAAAAGCGTCTGCTACATGCTCAAATGCCCATTAGTTTACTAAATAAGTTTTTTCATAAGACTTGTTTTATGAAAATATATGTATTTTCAACATACAAGCACACAAAATCTTTGCTTTTCACGTAAATTTATCTTGCTTTAGGGATGTTTACATATTTTTTGTTTCTGAAGTTTTTGCGCTAGGGTATTCAGAAAGTGTGTGAAATGTTTTATGCAGTTGTTCAAGAGAAGGTTTTTAAGAATTCACTGCCGATAGTCTCCATCTTGAGATTCTGCTTGGTCAAGGGCTTATAGATACAGAAACTGACTGCTTTATAAATATGCAAAGACATGAAATAATAATCCTGGTTTTGGTGTGTTTTTTCATCTTGTTTTGCATCTAGACTAAAACGCTATTGTGCAATAAGCTCTATTCCCTTTAGAGGATTCAAGCAATCTTCACAGCATCACTTACATTAACAGCTTCAAACAGCACGGATGCAGTGGGGTTTTGCTCAGGGAGAGTATGAGGGGTTGAGTATGTGGGTGTGTACGCTCTGTGCACTCGCCGGGTTCATTATTCATTAAACAGCAGGGGAAAGAGACGGCAGACGAGCCTGAACCAGGCGCGTGCTCTCCACTGTTGCAGTGTAGTGATTTGAGCCTGTTTGCCTCAATTACAACACTAGAGAGATCAAGAGGCAACTTTATCTAAAGTCCTTTAGAATTGCACTTCTACTCTTCGAACAACATCAACCTGTCTGCAGTCTGACATCCACCGTCCTCGTATCAGTTTAAGACAAGATGCCGTGAATAAGCAACTAGATCTGAGCCCAAAATATCTTCATGCATTGGTTCTGGGGGAAAAAAAAAACTTTTGATCGTTCCGTTTCTCTTAAGTTTAGAGAAGGAATCTGGTTTAAATTGTTTAAGTTGGCAAAAGATTTTGAAAAGATGTTGGTAAGATTTTTTTATGTTTTTGAAAGACGTCTCTTATGCTCACCAAGGCATTTATTTGATAAAAAATACAGTAAAAATGTGAAAAACGATTACAAATTAAAATAACTATTTTCTATTTTAATATATATTAAAATGTAATTTATTCCTGTGATTTTCACATGTCACATGATCCGCATGAAATCATTGCTGATTTGGTGCTCAAGAAACATTTCTTATCATCAATGTTGAAAAATGTACTGCTTAATGTGCCGCTTTTGACCGAATTATTGATTCCTTGCTAAATAAAATATTATATTTTTTCACCAACAACAAAAAACAAAAAAACTTAAAGTTACCAAGCAATGTCAGCATGGCCTAAAAAATATCCATAAAAATGACGTGACGTAACAGAAAGTCCATCATGTTCCAGTGATGATAAGTAGTGAAAGCAGCAAATGTATTTTATAAGAGATCATCTGCTGGCACTTCCTGTCTGTGCGCCCATGGGAGAACAGTTTTGAACACACAAACAATAAGCCTGCTGTATTTCTGCTGTTTTCATTCTGCTGTTCCGCAGAATGAGGCCTCATTATTACCTTTTCAGTTGGTGTGAGATCCTCCTTGTTTGGAAAGTCCTCCCGGTGTTTCGAATCTGGGTCAATTCCCTCCTGCTCCAAATATTGCACATTCATATTCAGCAGCCATGCAGCAGTGCGGTCCAATGCATTGGGATTCACAGGGGATGGAGCCTAATAAAAGTTCATTCGAACAAACACACGCACACAAATCCATTATTGTATCATAATATGGCCATTCTAACATCAAAATGAGACAGGCGTTAGTTTTCACTTATCCACAGAAACATACACACGCAAACAAGTGTCTAAAAACTTTTCAAGGTGACAACAACACTTGTGCTCGCTGGGAAAAAAAAACAAAAAACACTTGATCATTTTTTAATGAAGATTAATTCAGCAGACATCAAAGGAACAGTTTGGACAATGCGAGCAGTCATTTAATCACTAGCACAGCGTCTGCACTCCAGCAATTAATTTTGCTTGTCTGCTCCTTTCCTTTCGCCTCTGACAGCGAGAGGGCTGCGCGTTCATCTCAACGTAAGAGCCTCGTTTGATTGTAGCGTTGCACCAAAAGTCTCATTATCCCCTGAGAGATCTGAGTGGCAAGTTGTTTAAAGGATATCAGCAGAGTGGGAGCTAATTTAGTGGTATCTAAATTAGCTATGGGAAAGTAGCAATATAAAGAGATAGAAAGGATGTGATCAGTTTTAAAATGCTATAGAGAACTTGGAACTTTGAGAAGTACAACATCTTTTTCTTGATTGTAGCAATAATAACAATGATTAGGTTTATAACATTTATGAAAATGGCGCCAGCCCCGCAAAACTTGTTGCCACAATGCTAGTTGTGTTGGCATGTTGCCATTAGGTTGCTGGTGTTTTCTGTTGCTTGCTGGCGTAATTCAAGAATAGCTGGCCAATCAATTCTCTGTGATATTTTGATCTCATCCTACTCCATTGTACTTTTTTGAAAAGTTTATTGTCCAGAGAAAAATAGGATGAACACTTGGCATATGGAGCCTCACACATAACATGTGTTTAATTTTATTAATTAATACCCTTATATTAGTTAAATTTGAGGCCACTAAATTAAGGCAACAAACTCTTAATTTGTGGCAATGTCCTGTTGTTGTTGTTTTTGTTATTATGCTTCAAGAAATACAGTTACAGTTGACTAAAACTAAAACCCATAAAAAATTTCCGTTACATGAAGTTAAAATAAACTTTACTGTAAATAAAATAAAATATATAAAAAAACTAAACTTATTTTAGGTTTAAGATTCTCATTTCAAGGCACCTTTTCGCTTTATCATTTTACTAAAATATCAAAAACTGAAAACAAAATTAATGAATAACTATTTTAAAAAACAAAAAGTAATACAAATGGCAAAAAAAAGACAACAAAATTATTAAAACTTCAACTAAAATTAAAATGATAACATATGAAAATTAATTCAAAATATGAATAAAAACTATAATAGTATCTCGACTACACTAAAACAACTCTGGTCCCATTAAAACCGCTAGTTTTACATCTAAATTTCTGACAACATTTGATTTTAAACTTGTTAAAACTATTAACATATTGGCACTGACACAAATAAAACAAATAAAATAAATAAATCAGTTGAATTACTTAATAAAATCAGTTTTATTCAACAGGCACATTTCAACGTCAACGGCAGGCTGATTATTTAATTTTGCACTAAAATATTATTTTCATTTAGTAAAATTAGGTTTCTAAAATTCTATGATATGATATGACAATATCTAAAATCAAAGGAAATTTTCATCAAAAGACAAAAACGAAAAATGTTGTCACAATTAACTCACTTGTTTGTGCAGGGTCCGCTGCTTGGATTCTGGACTGTCCCCTTTAGAGGACGACGACTGCTGCCTCAGCCTGGTGCCACTGCTAGGCCAATCAGGAGATGACGACATCATGCTTCCACTGGAGGGACGGGGGTAGGGTGCGGTGTTGAGCATGTTGGGTGGAGTGCGGCCCCTTGT
The DNA here is from genome assembly GCA_037194245.1 of Opsariichthys bidens. Lineage (NCBI taxonomy): Eukaryota > Metazoa > Chordata > Actinopteri > Cypriniformes > Xenocyprididae > Opsariichthys > Opsariichthys bidens. The sequence continues at coordinate 16,590,899 of CM074288.1, read as the reverse complement.
GACAGCCGGAGGCGGCTGGTCTATCCGACGCTGTGGCCCTGCGCTGTTCTGCCGCGGTACGTTGGTCTGGTGTTGGGTCTCGGTGAGGGAAAGCTGTCTGCGGGTGAACTCTCCAGAACGGCGAAGGAACTCATCCCCGCTGCTGCCCCCTCCTCCGCTGGCCCCCGTGCTGGACTGGCTCAGGAAAGGGTGCTTTGACCCCGCAGTAGCTGCTTCCTCTGCATTACTCTGGGAGCTGATGGAACTTTGGCATTCAGAACCTGAATCAGCCACCGCACGGGGCGACACAGCCAATCCGGCGGCCATCTGGTACACGGGATTCTGGAACGAGAGCGGGGCGAGCAGCTGGGACCTTCCCGGGGCGGTCTCTGTGCTCGGTGTCGTGGGGGTCTGAGCTGCTCTCCTCAGGGTCGGGCCGCTGGGCGTGTTGCCCTTTGCGGTGCGGGTAGTCCACACTCCCGTGCCCTGGCCGACGGAGGTCTGGCTGTCATTGATGGGGTCGCTAAAGGAGGTGTTGGGAGCACTCTCAAGAGAACGGCTGTCCTGCAGGTCCACCATAGACAAGCTCTTGCTTCCGTTGGGAATCTGAACATCTGGCTCATTGGCCTCCGAGTAACTGGAGCTGCGGGCAGGTGACGGCTGAATCACGGAATTCCTCGTAACGAAAAACAGATCCTTGTTTTCAGGGGTTGGCGAGGGCAGCCGAGTGAAATCCACCAACCTGTCCAAGTGGCGACAGGACAAAACTGAAGATCACAGCTGTTCTTTAATTCAAATCAAACTCATTATTTGCCAGTCTAGCTCATTTGCATGGCTAATGGATGTGTGTGCTGATATGACAGATCACAGTCCAAACACTGTATTTTGGCAAAATATTGCTGTACACTGTCTCATTACAGAAAAATAGCTTTGAGTCAAGACTACAATAAAAAAAAAATATGTCTATGATTACTGTTCAAGAGGATAAACCACCCTGAAGCCACCGTGATGTTTTTTTAGATAAAAAACCTTTGAATGGTAATGTACATTTATGCATTCGGCAGACGGCTTTATTCAAAAGGACTGACTGTGCATTCATGCATTTTATCAGTACAATTCGTGTTCCTTGACCTTGGCATGGCTAGAACTGTGCCCTGAAAATGAATGCATATGTAGATTTGTCATAGATCTGAAAACAAATGATTAAAGACATTATCAGATCCAATTAATCTTCTTTGAAAGCACTGTGTGATCAGTCAAGCAGCAAGAGAAGATGTGGCACTTTATAACAGACTTGCTCAGGCAATGTTTCACCGTATTCCACAATAGAATGATAGCTTGCACAAAAAGCTGAACTAGATCTTTAGATCTTAATCTAAACTCATCTAAAAAGTCTGGCTCTGTGAGACTACTTTTGGCTCGACTTACCCTGTGATCTCACTGTCCATGACCATTTTCTGCAGACCGGTAGACAGGCTGCTGCTGGGCAGACTGGGGGAGCCCACGCGCTCAGTGGGAGACGACACAGGGACTCCGGTGGGGTTCGTCAGGGCTGAATTCACGTCCCGCAGGATCCGTGCTAGAGGACCCAGCTTAGTGATAGTACTCTACAATACAATGGAGAAAGAATTGTGACTGACTGATTCAAACTTAATGGATCACTGAACTCACACTGGTGGGTAAAAGACAATATATCACCTTGACAAACAACTTAAAATAAAGTTTAGTATGTTATTCCAGCACAGTTTGAAGCAGTACGACAGGAGAGGTTGTGCATTACAGTGATTTTACTGTTCATTGGGTGTTGTTACTGTAGGTTGGAGTGGAGTGTGAATCAAGCAACAATTGCTGGTGTTAATCTGGTTGAAAGTGCACCATTTAGCCTAACAGCATTTTATGGATTCTAGCAACATAGTGCAAAAAAGTCATGATTTTGTTTTTGAGGTTCACTACAATAGGTGTTTAAAAAAACATTATTTTTCATATATTTTACATCGTTACAGCACTTCTCTTCCTGTTCTGCTCTGTTTAGTTCCAGTCTTTACGAAGCCCCTCTTGTGCTTTGACTGGCCTAGCCGACCAATCAGACGTGACATGTGTCACACCCTTTACTGTTACAGCGAGTTTTAACACACATTTAAAGCTGTGGTCACACTAGACTTTGGGCATGCAAAGTTTTTTCTGACACAGTCTTTTTTTATAAATATGAAAACAGTAATACACTCAAAATGTAAAAATACATAATCTACTCGAATTAACTGCAAAAATATCGTTCTTTTAATTCAGCCAAAAGGTCACGCCGTGACGTATTGATCTTCTACCGGTTGCACGTCTTCACATGATACGAATTTACAGGTAAGAGTTCACCAAACTTGAACTTTGGAAATTTTTTCAGGTCTAACGCATTCACATGCATATCAATAGATGTCGATGATACAATAAGTGTAGTGTGTGCCGTCCCTCAACACAACTTAACCAGGCCTCAGTAAGACCCTTTTTATGTGTATGCCTTGGATGGGAATTATTTAAAGAGGAATATTTTGACGTATATGTTGAGAAAGCTCAAGACTACAATCAAAGCGTTTCAGGGAGTTCAGAAACAGTGGGCACTGATATAACTCTCTTTGGAGGTACTTTGTGCTTTGTGACTTTGCAGACCATTTTAATGCTCAAACAATAACATTACACACTAACTAAAGACAGATTAAAACATAAAAAAGCATAATAGGGCCCCTTTAAATTAATCTGATGTGCATTCATTTCTCAGGTGTGCATAATGTCAGCTATTTCACATTTTAGATCACTAGCTTTGATTGTGGCTCATCCAATCAAATTTTAGAGCCAGTACTGTCTGTATTTTATCTTAAATGAAAATCTATTCACTTCTGATAATCATCTGATAAACTAAACTGAGCTCTTTGTAATTCATCAGATTCTACTATTTTATGATCTCAAATTACAACAATAAAGAAAGTCTAACATACTTTTTCACTGAGTTTCAGTCAAGAGTTACATATATTTCCCCATTAAAAATGATATGTGTTCACCTGATCAAGCTGTGAGACAGCTTCTGACAGAAGGGAATGGAGAGTGGAGAGTTCACGGCCCAGGTCAACATAACCCTCGAAGCCTGCTGTGTTTGAGATGGTCTCTGGGTTGGAGATCTCCAGCAGGAAGCGCTGCATGTTGGTCCATTCATGCTCCAAGAACTGATTCATGAAGGACATGTACTCCTCCTTACTGCCAAACCTAAGACAAAAAAACATAGTAAATACAGTTTGAAAATGTACGATATAAAACACTTTATTAGTACGTTCACATAACTAATTGCAACCACACGAATAATATTGTACATTATAATTCTGATTTAACCATAGTTCACAGTTTGATGCATTAAAACTCACGATCAACATAAATTTCATTGTCATTTCAGTATTATGTTATAGCTCTTGTTAAAACACACTTATAAGAAAAGGTTCCATATACTGTAGAACCTTAAAGAGTTCTGTGTTTCATATATACAGTTGTGTTCAAAATTTTTCAACCCCCCCACTGTTGATTGATTGTTTTGCGGTGGTTTGATTGATTTTTTGATCATTCAATCCTGCTACAAATTAAATCAAAGAGGCACGTGTAGGTCAGACAAATATAACAACATATTTTAAATGAATAAATACAAATGTCTTTTCTTCTCTCTCTGCTCACATCATTTTCAGTTTTCAACCCCCCCAAAATCTCAATTCTTAAATACTTAGTACATTTACAGTTTATACATAGCTTATAAACAACGTGAAAGCTTTTTACACAAGCTTGCACTTGCACGCGCACAGGTATCTTCGCCCCCTTCATCATGGGCAAAGCCTCAGCCCAGCAGTCATCACACATTCTTTGGCTTGCGCACTGCTTCTTTCTTTAAGTCCACCCAGGAGGTTCTCAATCGGATTTAAGTCTGGTGACTGCGATGCCATTAATTCAAAATGTTCAGCCTTTTATCTGCATGCATGCTCTAACTGGGACTTATGCTTATGCTGGGAATGTTTGTGAGTTGAAAGGTCCAACGTCACCCAAGCCTCAGGTTGTGGGACTGCATCACATCACATTCCCAATATCTCCTGGTACTGAAAAGAATGTCACACATTTGCACACGCTGAATGACCCAGATTCCTGCAGAAGCAAACAGCCCAAGCAAAAGCCAATTGACCCCCCCCGCCATGCTTCACAAGTCAGCAGTTGTTTCTTTCTTCATTTTCTTTCTTCTCTCCTCCTCCAAACTCCTCCATGGATAGCAAACCCAAGGGCCCAAACAAAAGTTATGTTGTTTTTCACCAGTCCTACTAACACTATCCCAAAACTTCCAAACACACATGACTTTTGGCATACTGCTGTCCTTTTTCTCTTTTTCTTATTTGCAGTCAGAGGGTCTGGGGAGTTCTGGATGGCATGGAGGGTGCGCCTGGCATTTGAGTGGATGTGGTTCTGTGTGTCTGAGCATAACTTTTACATCTGACAAATCTTTTCTCAGTTCGGACAGTCATCACGGGAAGTTTTTCACTTTTCAGTTTCAGCAGTATTCAGTAGGCGCACAGTCAGCTTCTTTCTGAGCTTTCTTCAGGTAGCGCAGTTCAGTGCCCTTTTGCCTTGATGCTTTCGAATGATGCTGTGCTTTCTATGCATTGCTGTTTTTACATCTTTGCAATTTTTCTTATAGCCATTGTCTTGTCTGGTGCATTTTAATAACCTCTTCTCTTCCTTTTCTCTTCTTTCTTCTCTTCATGTCACCACACTATAACAGTCTCTCTCTTGACACCTAGGTGTATCACAGTCTCTTTAAAAGTTTGTGCAAGCTGGGCTTTACTTTATTTTAAGTAGCTCCACTCATGCTGCTTATTGCCTGACTATTGAAAATGCTTAAATGACTCTGCTCTCAGACACGGTTCCTAACTTTCACTTGACCCGGTGGTATCATAGTTCCAGTGTGAAAAAGAAGAAAATGGAAGTGTTCATGAAGAATTCACAAAAACAACATTTTAAATATACCCTTTTAAGAAGAATTTTGAGGAAATTTTGATGAAATTTCTTTACACTGTAAGTCCTTGATCTCTTTCGAAATTTTTTCAATTATTTCAATTAATATAAAAACCATTTAAAACATTTTGGGGGTTGGGGGGTTTGTTGACAACTATATATATATATATAACCTTTTAGGGGTTCCCATCGCGGATAGAGTTTATATTCATCCTGTTTAAATTCACTTTTTTAATGTTAATTACATTTTATGAATTAAAAAGCTTGTAAACATACTTTATAACTTGAAGAAATTGAAATAACCGGCTAAACATGAAAGTATTATGCAATTTTTTAAGACATTTAAACTTAAATAGAACTTTTTTGGCATAAAATGTTCTTTTAAATTGAATTCAAACTTTTAGTCAATTTTTAAATATTAACTTTGTGTCTTCTGAGGTTTTAAGTTAATATTTCAATAATTTAACAACACAATAACATTTACGGTTCTCTTTCAGTTATTGGTCACATGACAGGCAGGTAAATAAATTATTCCACCTTTTTTAGTAAGTGCTGTATTTTAAAAATAATTTATTTATGTTCATTTTATATTGATGATTTATATCATTATTAGTTTTTCATGAACTCACAGCTCCCTCTCAAACTCCAGTTTGGCAAAAAAAAACGATTCTATCGTTGAGTTGCATGCACAAATTCACTCACTTGGTGAAGTTGGCAAGGTTTTGCGTCACTTTGGCAATGAGCGTGAGTGTGCGGGCGGTGCGGTCGTCTGGATATTCTTGCATGAGGCTGAAGAGTGATGGAGACATGATGGCAGGACACAGGAAGCGCAGAAAGAGAGACGCGCTAATCAGGCGTTCGCTGATGTCTGGTCGTCCTCGGCTACTGCACTCCTGCCTCCAGGACGCAAACACTTCTTTGAGCTCCCGAGGAAACACGCTGGAACGAATAGACAAATAAGTGATTTGATTAGAAAACAAAAGGTCTGTTCAAAAAATGTTAAAGGGGTAGTTAACCCAAAATTAGAAATTCTGTCATTAACTATTGACCTTCATGTCATTACAGATGATTCCAACATATACCTGAATCTAAGCTAAAAATACCAGCATACTGGAACATCAGCATAGCGTGAGTAAATGAGTTTAAACCAGCTCTAGTGAGTTGAAATATGAGTCTAGCACTGCTGAGTAACTGTTTAGTAACAAACAGACCCAAAAAACAACAAAACTCCCACACAGTTCTGCATTCCCACATTGCATCACAGTCACTGTGTGCATTTAATTAAGTGTTAACATCGCGGGACTGCATCTTCTCCCACAACACTTTCACTGCTAGCCCCTTTCACCGTTGCACCCTCCTTCAATTTTCACATCATCGCTGTGAGGACGTCCCCTGCTGTGGCCTCTAGCTCACCACAATCTGCTGTTTAAGTTGCTCTTTTTAAGACAGCGAGATATAAAAGATGGAGGACAACAAAACTGTAGCACAGTTAGACATAACCTATCAAGATTCAGTCTAAGATACTCCTCAAAGGCAGGAAAATTACATTCCCCTGATGGAATATCTTGCACCGGGCCGATGCAAGAGGGACTAATTTGATTTCTCAGCATGGTTTTGCAGAAGCGTAGGTGATGATTGAGGAATAGCACAGTCTCTAAGAGGACAGATGGAGACCTCTCACTTCTTATTAGTCTTACTATGCCAGGCATCATGGGCTTTTTTGGAGAAATTACAAAATTGCTAATTCAGGACCTGCCTAGAATTAAGTATTAAATTCCCAAGACCTTCATAATTCTTGCATGTTTTTATTCAGCATTTATATTATTCTATTTGGTGAGCTTAGAATACAAAATGACTTACGTTGCATTCAAGGTCTATATATTTTACCAGTTCATGCATTGGCAGTTCATGCATTAATAATACTATATATATATATATATATATATATATATATATATATATATATATTATTTAGAATAATCACTATCATTACTATAATCATTGAATGCATTTATATTTGTATAGAAAATTAATTCTACAAAATTGTATTAATTTAAATAATTTTTAAATAACAAATGTATTTACATATAAAATGAAGTATACTCTCTCTCATCCAAAAGAATGGAAGTGATTCGATCATATAAGTGTAATATGACTACCACGTAATGGTGCTGTGCAGTGCTATAAAGCACTAAAGCAGGTGAACTATGTTGTGTATTTAAGCATAATTAGAATTCCATTTGAACAATCAATATCCAATTTTGGAACTACCCATTTTAAAACATTAAATGAAGCATGTTTGCAATTGCAAGAATTCCCATAATGAGCTGTGTGCAGATGCTGATATGAGTGGAGAATTTGATGGTATTACCAGTAAGAGTTGATGATCTTGCAGAAAGCCAGCTCACAGCACATCTTGAGGTTGCTCTGGTGCTCATGCAGGTCGCTGGAGGAGCACTTAGATGGATCCACCTCACAGTTCTCATCTGATTCATACAGAGCTTTGATGAACTCACCTGGGACCAAGAAAGTAAACAATGTGGAAAACCTTATTTAGCACAGACAGTGTGCAGCCTGCCGCAGTACTGCCCTGCTGGTTAAACGTTACAGTTAGTGCTAAAGTAGCAAAGCTTTATCATTAGAAATTAATAGTACTATTAAAACTATTTTAAATAATGCACTTGAATAACATTGCATTATTTAAATGAACTGAAAATTAACCATTGATTTATTTCGTAATGAATCCGACAAAGATTTGGTTAAATTTAGCAATGTAAAAACTACTAATGAATGAAACTATGCAATGTTTATGTAAACTTTGACAGTTTCTCACAGAATAAACTTTTAAACATAGTTTCTCAGCATCAAACAAACACTTTTGAGGGAAACCGAGCCCAAAGCTTGGCTCCGCACTTGATTTTGTGCGCTTGATACATTAAATAATTGAACAGAACTTCAAAAACACAGACTACACAAAAAAGCAGTAAATTATTGATTCTTTATTCTCACAAGCATATCTGATGCTCTAAAATCACTGCAGGAATTGTGAGGAAAGCACTGCACAATTAAATATAAATTTCACAGAGACATGAACGTAAAGTCAGTGTTTTTACCTAAAGCGTCCTGAAGGTACTTCTGTCCCACAAGTTTCAGGTACTCCTCTATAGCTTTAGTGGCCAGTGTGTTCTCACGGAATATGAGATGCTCGTTGTCTCCGCAACGATCCACCTCAGACATCATCAGATCTGTCAGAAAGTCCTGAGGGGACAAAAAATTAAGATGTCTTCAGGCAAACTGTTTGAAAATGCTCCCTGACTAAAACCTTGGTTTTCTTGGATAATCCCCCTGACTCTCATTGGTCAGACAAAAAAGCCCAATCTCATTGGTTTGAGCAAATGTTACAGTATCGAGCTGGTCAGGATGATTGATAGAGTTTTCATACTTTATCAACCTTATTTATAGCTGTCTTTGTACATAAAACTGATTAAAAAAAAACACAAATCACGCAAACTTTTTATACACACAATGAAACTCAAAAGAAAAAGGTTGTTTTTGTGTCTGCTGTGCTGCTACTGGTCTGTTGCTTCCTTTCCTCCTTTATTTCCCCATCTTTGATCACCCTCACGTTTGATTTTGAAGCATCCAGAACCAGGTGTCTGACTGGCTGACCTGGAAAACAGCAAACACTTCTAGGCCAGTCACAGGGGCTTTTTATTTGGAGTCTAGGAGCGTCAGTATTGACTGAAGACACACAGCAGCTCCAGTCAGAACGTGTTACAGATTGAGACGGTTATGGATATCCAGCTGGGGAGATGACTCATACTCACTGATAGTGTATTGATTGTGGGATAATGGAGGTTGTATAGTTCAATGAAATTTTCCCTGGGTCTCGTCTCTAATATTCCTTCCCTAACTTCATGTTTTTCCTCTCTCGTGATGCGTATCCCGTGTCTCAGCTCTGCCTTCACTGCCTCTGTAATCAGCTTCAGCTGAGCACATCCAGCACTTCAGAAGAAAACGAGTAAACATGCTAATGATTTGCCCTCGTGTGGCCCCTGTGCGAGAGGTCCTATATACTCTATGCGCTTTATTTAGAGTGCGCTCAGAGCTCCACAAATGACAAAAAAGCACCATAAAAGCATAAAAGAAGACTCTTGAATGACACTTCAAGTCTAATAAAGCCATACAGTATTATGGAATAATTTTAATTAGTTGAAAATCTTCTCCTCTGATGTAGCTGTTAATACCAATGATTTCAAAGATGTCAAGTGTTTTGTGTTTCCCCAGTTTAAATAAGAATTCAGAGCTACGCCAGAGGGAAAGATCTTAAGTGAATAATAATGGCATCGATGCAATGCACACAAACAAAAACCGCTTGGAATGTAATGACAGGAAGTGTAATTTACTGAATTGCAAATCTAAAAAAAACATTAGGTAATGGCATTGTGGGAAACTAAGTTCTTTTATTATTATCCATAAAGCTGTCTGTCTGTAAAAACTTTAATCCTTCAATCCGACTTTTTTTTTTTTCAAATTCTTTTTCTAGTTAAAATTAGTCATAGGGGTTTCAATTAATTTTCATTCCGATTTCTTTGAATTTCAGGTCTAGTTCCTATTCAAATTCAACTCTATTTCAAATTCAATTCAAATTTACCAAAATAATTTAATTTCAGAATGATGCTGAAAATACAATAAAAACATGCTAAAATTTACATTTTGAAAAGCATTTAGCCAAATGTCATTATATATTCATAATGTTTTATTTTTCACAATAATTACAAAATAGAAAAGAACCATGAATAATATCAGGGGTAAAATTTGTCTCCAATGAATGATTATTAAATATAAGGTACACTGTAAAACTCAACAGTGAATGTAATTAAATGAAATGAGTTTGTTTCACTCAAATAATAGTGAAAGTTCACTGTACTTAATAGAAAAAAGTTGTGTGAACTCAAAATTGCATTGTAGTAAACTGAACTTAATATGACTAAGTTGAGTTGCAGCAGATTTCTAAGTCCCTGCATGCTTTGCATCCGACTGCTTAGCTAAATGTTGAAATTATGTTATTTTGTGTGTTTTAGCACAAGATTAAAATAGGGTTATGTAAATGAACTGTATGTAATTAACATTTTGATTGAGTTGGGCAAGGCTGAGAACTGTGAGAGTGACATGACAGTTCATGAGAAACTGGCCTTGCTCCGCTTCCATGGCTCTCGGCCTCGCCCCACTTGTCACAAAAATTTTAAGTTCTTCTAACTTAAAAAAAAATGAGTTAGTTTACTTAAATGTTTTGAGGTAATATGTTTCCTCAAATGACTATTCTGAGTTTTACAGTGCAGTATTACACTGATACAATCATTAGTTAAACTTTGCTATTAAAGAAGAAGCAAGTTGCGTCTGAACTGTATAAGCTCTAGAAGAGCATGTGTTTAGCATGGTTTAAGAGATGACCAGTATAGGTTCCCATTATACTCCTTGCTGGTTAGTATGGTTAGTGCTGTGTAGGACTTGTGGACCAGCATTGCCATGCTATTTACCAGCAGAACACCAGCATCAAAAACACAATCTGGTGACATCCTATGTCATGCAAGAGAGACGAAGGATCAATGTGGGTGGTGCTGTGCTACTGCTGTCAACAGAATCTGTTTAAAGGACATGGGCGTTTGTGTTTACAGCTGGCCGTGATTTCTGCTGATGCTCTGGTGTGTGATCAATGATCTGCAGCAGATGCATGTCTGTGTTTTGAGAGACAGTGTCTGAGTCATTATTGCACGTCCCTACAAGCACCCTTCTGAGGATTTAGTCTCCTAAGCAGGTGTCCATAACAATCCAAACCGTTGCTGACGCATTACTCTTTATATAAAACAAGAACAAGACAATTTTGTGTACCGCACAAAGCTCTCTAAACCATCCCTGGTGGGATCAGGTGATAAGAGCAAATCTGAGCTGTTCTCTTCCCAGTTAGGCAGAGGTACATTGCGGTTATGACACTGAGAGGATCAAATGAGACCCAGTTTCTCGAAAAGCTCTGCGTCTTTGGCAGCAGTCACAGCACTCGGTATTCAATTAGGACACAAGAGCGTAACACAGTGAGCAGCACTCAGCGCCCGCTCACTGATGAGACTTATCCATAGTCTCACCACTAATCAGACGCCATCGAGTGCAGTGCATCGTCCTCGGCTCGCCTGTCACATCCCATCAAGCCTGTCTGTGGCTTAGCAGTACGATCAGCGCAGATCTGCAAAAAATCTATAAGGTTTTATGGAATATGGCCTACTAGAGCAGGTTTTACTGCATACTAGACAGAACATACTGTGTAATGTGTATAATATTTTAAGCAAAATATTGCATGTGAAACAGAATCCAGCTATAAAGGTAGTATTGTCATCACATGGCCTGATTAGAGGTTGCATGAGCAGTGCCCAGTTAGAAATATGGGCATTTGTAACCCAATTTTGTTTAAAAATGTCTTTGGCAGTATGATCAAATAATGAGATTTAAAAATTGTGGTTGATATTACTTCCAGTTCATTTGTTACACTGCAAATCAAGCACACTGCATTGTGGGACACATAGTGTGATTCGCTAACTTTGTACTGACCGTTTAGGAAAATAGTAGGTCATGCAGTAGAACATTTCCATACTACCATTCAAAAGTATGGTGTTGGTAAGTTTTTTGAAAGAAGTCTCTTATGTTCACCAAGGCTGCATTTATTTATATTATTAAAAAAATACAGTAAAAAAATGAAATATTAATACAAATACCTGTTTTCTATTTTAATATATTTTAAGCTGAATTTTCAGTATCATTACTCCAGTCTTCAGTGTCACATGATCCTATTAGAAAACATTCTAATATGCTGATTTTCTGCTCAAAGACATTGCAGAATGTGCTTTTTTTTTTTTTTTTTTATAAAAACAGCATATATTTGAAATAGAAAAAAAAAAAATCTTTCTGACCTCAGGCATATTGCTTTCTTTCAAAAGTAGTAGCAGCATGCTAAATACCTATATGTCACTCTTGAATATAATGTGCAAATATATATATTGCTCATACTTAAGGCCAAGGATTCGGTCATGTATTAATCTCTGTTGTGCTTTCACTCTTCTAAGTAAACATGCAATTTTGGCCTGGTGAGGAAAATAAAAACCAAAACAAACAAACAAAACAGCAGGCCTGAAGACTTTCATTTAAGGGACCAGAATAGCACAGAGACTTGAGGGTGGGGTCTTTTAATTTGGTACCCCCCTGAACACTCTAGCAACAACATAGCCACACACTAAAATTCACTCAGAACACAACAACTACATAGCAACACCCTGGCAACTGCCCATAACACCTTAGCATCATTGTGGCAACTTTTGCATGGACAAATTTACTAAATAAAATGTTTAATTATGCTGTAATTTGGTAATTTCACAGATTTCTATTTTTGTAATTTTCTCAAAGCAGACAATTACAATACTCACAGTGTGTGGGGGTGAAAAACAACAAATAAAAATCGGCTTATCATGAACGGAATGATGTAAACCCCAGTTTGTTGTAAAACTTGTCACAATCTATTCGTTTTTGTTAAAATGCTGTGTGTTCAAATTGCTTTCGTAGGCCATACAGTCATTATGATACTTATCCATGTCTCACACATTTTCCGCTGTCCAATAGCCTGCGGAAGGGTTGTTAATGTTCTGTTTAAGCTTCATGCTTACAGCGGTTTGAGCCAGGCATGAATAAGTAAGCAGTGGCTTGTTAAAATGGCAATGTGTGCTCTTGAGAGTCAGTTCATCCTCTGGGCGATCCGCTAATGACCCCTGTCCCAAAGGCCCCACCTCCCCAGTGCAGAGCCCTGCTGATAAATAATCTTTCAGACTTGCACATTACAGCTCAATTCTTCACTGTGTGTGATAACATTAACTTGTTTGGCCCTTAAACCAACGGCTGAATTAATAAAAGCTGATTAGCATGAGGTCTGACACTTGGAATTTCCCTCGGGACAAACCCTGAGCAGCTTTTGCTCTTTATGTGGGGTTAGAATCGTGAATCTACCCCCTCCGGCTAACACACTCACACAGTATGATCTTCACACTCATACAGTATGATCAATACTTCCTGCACCAATACACTGGATCTGTAGGCAAAACTCGGATTTAACTAATTATAAATTATATATATATATATATATATATATATATATATATATATATATATATATATATTAATGTATATGTAAATTTTATATATATATTTCTTTTTTTAAATAAAATTTATTGTTTCTTGAGTACTATCGATCTAATTGTACAAACAATCAATTAAGCATGACTCTTAGAATTATAATTATTAAACATATATATATAAACATTGTATATTTTTTTATTAATTTCATTTATTTAATTCTTTAAATGAATTTAATTATTTACTTTTTGGATAAAGCTCCTAAATCGGTGTTATGTAAATGTAATTAATAACGGTAATGATTTAAATGTCTATATAACGTATAAATTCAGTATAAACACATACACACTATATTGTATGCTGAATACATACTGTATATAGACATTTAACTATTTACCATTTACAGTTAGGAGCATCAAAACACGTTTGATACATTAACAAAGAACTCAAATCCACGGCTTTTTTACAAATTTGATGGCTGCTTATTAGATCAATAAAGGTAAATGCCATATTATGCGACTACACATTGTGGAGAGCTTATCATTCTCCAATTCAATTTGAAGACTATTTTAAAACGAGATGCCCCATACGGGCAGATATTATTTCAATCATCTGTTATCAGAACATAATCAAGCTAATTAGTTTTCATTATTGAATTCATGCAGACCTGCACACAAAGACAGGAAGCTGTGGAATGCAGGGAGTAAGTCAATGCACTTTATTTACAATAACCAGGCTTCAGCTAATGAAAGACAATGCACTGGCTGACCAGCTCTGGCCTTGTATAATGAGAGACAATGCAGTCCGTGACCAATTAGCGGCTTCATAATGAAAGACTGTGGCCTTATTGACGTACAGTTCTGCTGTAATGACAGACCAGCCACTTTGTTGATTGTCTGAAAAATTACATAATACGTATTCTGCAAAAACTGTCACTAAAGAGCTTGAATTTTGCGCTTTGATGGCAATATGTTGAAAAAGTAACAGCTCAGGGCTGCTGAAACGGACAGAATCAATTTTTCATTCAACACAAGCTGGAACCTAAACACTAAAAAGCAGAGCACCTCTTGTTCAAGCATGTCTAAACACAAGACACATTGTGCTTCGGGTTGTATAATTGCCTTGCACAGACTCAAATCCCAAATAAGCCCAGAGTGGCACTCAACAATAATGCGATCACATATTCTAGACCAGAGAACTGGACGGCACGTTGTTGTGTGGGTCCGTAATGATGCAACAATGCCTAGGAATGGCGTCAGAGTGCTGCAGCAAAAAAAAAAAACAATCACAAAAAAACCCTTCTCTCGCAGCATTTGATCAATAATGACAGATGAGTGACAAAGCGTCAGACGGAGGGCTTTTGTGTGTGATGTCATCTGATTCGCAGCTGATTTATGGTGAGTATCAAAGCTGTTCGTGCTCAAGTTAATGAGGGCAATCATAGCACTCAGCACTCTCGTGATTAAATGAGGGAAAGCAGGCCACGTCTCTATTATTCTTCTCTATAATTCACGTTTTTCGCAGTTGGACATTTGGTGGCGTTTAGAGTAAAGCATAGAACATCCTGTGCTTTTTTTTAGCAACACTCAGAGCTCTTCAAATGCTTCAGTTTAGAAAAAAAAACTCTTCAAAATAAATCTGTCAGCTCTTTAATACTAAGACATATCTAAGACAACACCCAAAATAACATACAACTATTGAACTCAAAGTAGCATGTCGAGTCTTTTATCTAGGCGATAAACAATTATGTCATGTCACCCAGCAAACAGCATCCCTGAGAGTCTATAATTAGCCTAAATAATCTTTCTAGAATACAGTCAGGCAACACATTTACTTTTGAAGTCAACATGAAAATGCCTTTGCACCCCATTTTCATTCTGGTATGTGATGCATTTAAGAGTAGTGACTTGATTTAAAGGACCTATTATGCAAAATTCACTTTTTCAAGGTGTTTTAACCTTGAGGTATGTCTGCAGTGTGCGAAAACAACCAGCCTATAATGCAATCCACTCACTAATTTTTTTTATAATTCCCATAAATCAAAAGCAGTCTTCAAATGAGCTAATTCAGATTCCCTCTCATCATAGGGGGAAATGTCCCGAAGAAAATTTGTAAGTCTTACGTTTACGGCAATAATTTTGCGCCGGACTACTTCACAAACGAGGATCTTTTCAATGCTGGATTTTCACAAAGGCTGAAACATATAAGGCTGAACACTGCTACTGACAGCTTCTGACATTTTCAGTGCGTGAGATTGTCCTGTTTTGTTGTAGCCGGCATGCTCTTGGAGCTCTTGAAGCTCCACCCTCTTCTTGAAAGGGGCCAGGGAGCACCAGCTCATTTGCATTTAAAGGGACACAGACAAAAATGGCATATTTTGGACGAAAGTAAATGGTTGTCAATTTTGATTTCAAGTTGACTTTAAAGAGGCACAACAACCCAATTATCTTACCTTGGCCTTGCCTGTGCTTTGTAAGATATGGACAAGTGCACATGCCATCTCTTCCTTGTTCTTCACACTTAGAGCTGGCTCCAGCACAGAGCACATTAACATATAGTTGTTGGTGATATACTCTGCAAACTCCTTGTACAGCTCCATGGGAAGGATGCTCATGCTCTGATATCGGGATTTCATTCGGACCATCGGTCCCGGACTCTTTCCCTTATTGGGATTCGGCGTGCTCACGGAATACCATTTTTCCACCAACTGCCGCCCGGTGACCGCCACTATGGGGATATTGACCAGGCCCACGTAATTATTTTTGTCCTTCTTTTTCTTTTTGTCTGTTTCCTTATAAAGATGCACGGTGATACTCTTGACCGAGGGCAGGTTGTTGAACTCAAAGTGTTCGCCCCAGAAAACATTGTCCGTTTTGAGTTTGCAGGTAGTCCGTGCGTATAATGTGTCATCCAGACAAAGTTCACAGAAGTATTTTTTCTTTGCCGGCAAGTCCTTGGCTTCGATAATCCAACATTTCAGCATGTTCTCCACCCGACGGGTGTTATCCTGTGGAACATAAAAAAGAAAACACTGCATGTTACAGTGACCTCTGAGAGCTGTGGAAAGGAATTAGATAACCCCCATGTGTACTTTAAAAAGTTAAGCCAGGTTAATGCAGAGAAGTCGATCAGAAACGGTCAATATGTGAGACAGGATATATGAAAAAGTAACATGCTGACTGGCTTAAACCTCATCTCATCTAGAATTACACAGGATTCAGATGAATCATCCAGTTTACCTTGTTGGGATGCACAGCACGTCTCAAATTCTCCATCCATTTGTCTCTCTCGGCCGCCGACCGACATGAGAAGCATTTGCTTCCTGTTGAAGTAGTTACCTGCGATTACAGATTACAATTATCAAATTTGCAGATAAGTGCATGAAGGGAGCTAGAAAGGAACGTAATGCAGATCAGGGAGATGGTGGACACGAGCAGAGAGATCTACAGCACTCAATCAATCAAGCGTTTCTCAAGCGTGGAGAACAATTACATTTGAAGAAAGAATAAAACTCTCAAATAGCCTAATCAGACAGAATGCACTTAAATCAAATGTATTTGCAGGATCACACGCGATATCAGAGAAAAGAGATGCAAGCAGAGGCCTTTTACAAATATTCTTTTCATATCCAGAATTCATCCTGAAAAGACAATCTGTGGAATGTAATAATAAAAAATTAAGTAACTGTGAAATTAAGTAACATTTAAATTTGAAGTTAAATTATATTTGAAATAATTAATTGCAAAATGTAATACAATTAAATAAAAACAAAATTGATATTAAGTATTTGCAAAATTAAGTACTATCTATTATCATTTTAAATAAGTAATTGTAAACAAATATAAATTAATAAAATAAGTAACTGTTCAAAAACATCAGTTTTTATGTAAAGCAGGCTTATTTTATAAAGTTACCTCATACTTAGTGAATTCCACCGCAGTCATTCATAATAAAAGAGTACCGTTTTGAATGTAATCCAATTCAATACATCATTTTGATTGTTATAATTCTAGTTTATATGAAAAAAGATGGAATAAATAGATCAAACAGAGCATAATCCATAATGGACCTCTGGCTGACCCCAGCAGAACTCCTACTAACTGTGACTGTCTCATTCTTTCCAGCCGGTGTCGGGTGCAGTGTAACAGTCATCGACTCCATGTGAACTGGCCTCTCGAAACTCACCTCTAGTGAGCAGAGATAGAATGAGAGGAGATGTTCAGACAGATGGGACAGGCTTTTTCGCACACTATCGGGCATGAGATGCAAAGGGATGGAAAGGCCCTTCTGGTATTAAGATCAGCGTGCAGATGTCTGATTGAAGTTTGATACTGTCACCAGGGGCATAGTAGACATTATTTCAGAAGTGAGGTGGACCGAAATGTCAAGTGTAATACCAGTTTTTTTTTTTCTGAATTTTGACTAACTGACAGGTTTTATTTGTACTTAATTAGCTAAGAAATCAAATACACTGCTGAACAATAACCAATAATTTTTATTGTATATTTTTTTTCCAAATTACAATCGTATGATTGGTTTATGTACTACAGAAACACTTATTTCAACTTTTATCGCAGAGTAAAACAGAAAATGTCTTTTCTATTTTCTATACGGTAATAAATGCTATCTCAATTATCACTGCATTATTCATATATCCTTCATTGTTATGAAAATACCCTGAGAAACACAAAAAATATATATTGTTGTAACCGTGTGTTTATTGTTTTCACGTTTCATCAGGCCAAATGTGCTTTTTATATGGAATTTCCTGGAATGTCATAAGTTATTACTTCTATGAGTCGGTTTTGGGCTTTCTAGCTCCGGCTGGATTTGCAGGATCACACGCGATATCAGAGAAAAGAGATGCAAGCGGAGGCCTTTTACAAATGTTCTTTTCATATCCAAAATTCATCCTGAAAAGACAATCTGTGGAATATAATTCTGATATGAATGAAACATACATTTATGAGAGTGTTCAGCGCTCCATAATGTTCACATCGCCTCGTTTTGGATAAGAATAAAAAGTCAGGTCATGCATAGACTATCTTGTCTCTTTGAAGATATATCTAGATTTATTCATATTGGCTCATGCAAACCTGAACACACATGAACACTTTTATTAAAAATTGTGTGTGTGTTTTCTATCGCCTGTCACCCTAACTGAGGTTCAAAAACCCTTTTAAAATATATTTTTTGTTTTTTTGTGCCAGCAAAAATACAGCTCTAAATAAATTATCGCTACATTATTTATATAACACATTGCTCCTTAAGCAATTTTAAGGTACAGTATTTAGCTACTTTTAATCTAAAACTGTAGCATGACTGTCGTTTAACTAATTCAAATTACCATTAGCTTGTTGTTTTCAAGTAGCGTCCCAACACTGCTTTTGATGTTTGTTTGTGTTTTGAGCTTGACGGCCCACTGAGCAGCACCAACATCCTTTATAAAATCCCTGCTTTTGTGCTCCACAGAGGAAATAAACTATACAGGTTTGGAAGTGCATGCGGGTGAGTAAATATTCCTAGTATATAAAATACATATACAAATATTAATATTATTTTATTTTAAATATCTGAAATATTCTATTTAAAAAATAAACATTTATTTATTATTTCGAGGTACCTTTAAGGAAACCTGCATGCAGATTCCCCGTCATAGTTTTCTTTGTCTGCACCCTTTGACCTTGTAATTATGAAACCATCTGGTTTAAGTGAGCCTTCCCTGTAGCTCACGTGAAAATCATCCAGTAACATGACCCGTGGCCCCTCAATGATTTAACTGCGGAGCGGCTAGATAGCGCTGCTATTTTCAGCGAACTATTTGATCTCGGCTAATGGCCTTGATGAAGTTTTAATGGGCCTTTGCTGTGTGCTATTTCGAGACTTGTCGGACATTGAAAGTCCTTTTGGCAATTAACACAGAATTGTGGCTTCAGCCGACTCACCTCAAAGCAGAAATCCTGTCCCAGGATGCTGCTGTGCACAGGTTTGATGAGCACTTCCTCCTCCATACTAAGATCTAGAGCTTCTACTGCACTGCTGGGGCTGAGCAACGACTCGTGAGACCGTGATTCCTTCAGCCTCGGCATCAGATGGGATCTACTGGAGCGAAACACATGCATCAGGGTTAGGTTTCTTACAAGCATCCAATAGAGTCAAACATGAACTTGTAGTTGATTAGAAGTGAGATGCGATGTGAACTGGAACTAGTGAGCACAGCACGAGCTACTGACTTCTCACTGCTCAGCGGATCTGCTGCACTGCACACAAAAGCCAAAGCTTCCAGGCCTCATCGTGACATACAGTCTCCGAGGAAGATCAGAGGGGCCGCAGTCTGGGAAATGATGAGGCCATGAGGCATTTTCAGCAAGTTCTAATGAGTCATCAAAAAGCAGCGTTGCTTAATTGGAAGTGAGGTGTCTCTCACATAGGAAGTGAAGAACAATGTTTGCCCTCCAGGTGGTTGACCTTTACTCAGATGGGACTGTTTGAACGATACCACCGAGGGCATGTTGAGTAGACTAGTACTGTCACGAAAATGAAAAAGGAAGTAGCACATACACAGCTCAAAAGGTGAATAGGAAGTGTTTACTAGAAATATGACTCCGAGTTTCCTTAGGAAAGAAAATGTTGTTCATTTCTTACTTGTTTCTCCTAGACAATAATGAGATTAGGAGAGAGAGTGCAAATGCAGCAAATGAAATCTGCTGTGACAGTTTCCTGAGAGAAACGCCCAAGAAATCTCAAGTAAGTCTATATATCTCTACGTCTCAGACTGTGCTTTGATTTGGGTCAGGTTGTGTTTTTTTTTTTTTTTTTTTGAATATTAGGACAAATATCAGATACAAAGCTAATGCTTAAATGAAACATAACTATGGTAAGAAAGAATAAACACTAAGCACTAATATATACAGTATCTGTGTATATATATATATATATATATATATATAATTACATTGCCAAGTGCAGTATGAAAAATGGACATTGATTCTGAGATTTGTTAAGATTCCATTTAAGAGTTATTAAATTATTAGCTAAAAACATTAACATAAAAAAAAACATTAACTTTAAGATTAACTTTATGTTAATCTTAATGTAAAATTAGGAAAATGAGCATGAACAATTAAATATGAGTAATGATTGATACAATACCGTTAAAAAGTCCAATACTGGCTTATAATTGACATAGTACCAATATTTTGTTCATCTAGTCTTCAATAAAATAGGACTGCTCTTTCCTGCAGTCCTGAAAGGCAGTAGACTTTATCTATTATTGCAACACATACAGTATGTGCTGTTCATCACTAAGTTATAACAACCACAAATCTCACAGATCTCATCCTGCCAGTCCTGCCAATTATGGTACAGTACAACCTAGAAAGGAGAAAAATGTGCAACCGAACAGATTTTTGTTTCCATACTTTTACTTAGATAATGAGTTGAGATAGCAGATGATGGAATTACACGGCCTCAGAGACACTGCTGCTAACAGAAAACAAAGATGGCAGATCAGTTATGAAAATATGCAACAAGTAAAAACTCCATTGGAAAAAATTCAAAAAAGCCCAATTTAGCAATCCTGGTCCATTACAGTCAGAATGGGGTGTAAATTGACAAGAAATACAGATATGAAGAATGTACAGAGCATTGGTAATATATATATATATATATATATATATATATATATATATATTTTTTTTTTTTTTTTTTTTTTTTTTTTTTTTTTCCAGACATGTGATAGATAAATCAAGCAAGTGCTTCTCTGGTCCTGTGTGCATTTCAACGTTTGACGAATGACACACTTCAGACTGCAGACTGATATTAAAACTCATGTAACGTCCCTCGAGCGACTGTGCAAGTGGTGTCAGCAAATCCACAAATGACCCGAGGCGAACATATGTTTGCTCCTAACATTGACTAAAATGACAAGGAGACTTACTTTATGCATTGACAGAATGACTGATAAGTGCAACAAGGCTGGAAAAAGACCTGCTTCATAACGATTTTTATAGACCCTATCATTTACCTTGAATAATTATATTTACAAATATTTCATTTTATTATATATAGTTTAATTGATTATAGCACAGGAAATTATTGAACAAGTAAAAACTATGCAACATTTACATCAAACTTGCATCATCTACAATGAGCAACACTGAATGCAGTTGTGTAAACTGCTAAGCCACAGCTTTTAACAAGAACAATTGTGAACCAAATATTCTTTCTGGAACAATAATCATTGAAAAAAATCACCTATTAGTAGGCATTAACAGTAAACAAATGCAAAGGTCAAGCAGATAGCTGCATGGGCACAAACTTCTGTTGTGCATGCATGGGATCAGAGCGGGCTGGTGATGACTCGTAGGAAATGCCAAAAAAGAAATTGCTTTATTATATTACAAATCTGGTCACAGTTTATATTAGGTGGCCTTAACTACTATGTACTAATTTACATATTTTTTTTTTTTTACATTTATATGTTTTTTTTTACATTGTACTTAAATTATAAAAAATACCTGCATGCAATTAATTTCTGTTGACCTTTAAACCTACCCATACCACCAAACCGGTCCCTAACCTTGCCCGTATCTCACAATAGGAAAAAAAACAATAAAGGATGTTAGTATACACTATTTTCACAATGAAAATCTAGGATTCAAAAACGAATTTAAATTAGGAAATAATTAACCCTATCCCTACACACAACCTTCACAGGAAACAGATTTCTGGTATTGTCATCCTTGTGGTAACATTATATACTGTACAAACTGTATATTCATCCCCTAACCCTTTCCCTAAACCTTTTGGCATTTTTTTGAATGAAAAAAATGTTTTTAAGCCATTTGGTTTATGCTGTAATACCCATGTCATTATACACATTATGTAAACCATATATAAAAGAACACACACACAAACACTCATATATATATATATATATATATATATATATATATAGATCCTCAGTTTTGGACTGCACTATATGTGAATTTTTTTGTTTGCTTTATTCACTTTCTATCTACATCATGATCAAAAACCAAAATAGCTGCTAAGGTATACAGACAAATAACGCTCCGTTTCGAGTGCCCATTACAAAATAAAGAAAACCTTTTGGCACAGCATGAAACAACAAACTCTATTGCCATTTACCGAAAATCAGTCAAACATTCCAGCTAATCTATTAATCCCAGCAAGGCCAGTGTCAATAACAAGACGTTTGACTAGAACCGCAGCCATCAAGATTAGAAAAACAGGAAGAAGCAACATTTCTCAAACTTACTTTTTACTATTCTGATTCAGCATGGTCCCAGAGCAAAACAAAACAAGTCCAGAGGCTGCAAGAGAAGTGAGCCAGTGTAGTGATTATCCTTGATTTTTCTGCAAGATATCAGACGCCAGGGCTTGGAAACCGTGCTCACTGTACAGCGCTCTGCTTAAAGCATTTAGAGCGAGGGAGTGCCTTGGTTTCCAAGCACCCTAGGGAACAATCTGTTGCATCTTGAACACACCCAAATCCATTTTCAAGGATTTCTATTTAAAAAATGTTGCGCTCGTTTTCAGAGCAAGGATTTATGGATTTTAGCTGCAATTCTAGTTGGATTTACATGAAATGTTACGCTTTAAAAAGACAAATATTTTATGAATTACATAATTAAAGGTTATAAAATCATAAGCAATCAGCAATTGAAAGTCTCCACTGTATCACTGCACTACGAAGCCTTATAGAATGAAGACACTAAACAGCCAGTTATTTAAAAAAGCACTCCCAAATAGGTTTGTTTTTAAATACGTCTTCATGAGCTAATAATAAGGAAGGAAGAATAGACAGCAGCAGATTGTGGACTCCGCAGACCTCGCATGCTGTAATTAAATTCATGTTGTGGAGTGCAGCCTGCCGTCTGGTCTAAGATTGTGTCCTATATCAGTGGCTGACTCCGTACTGTGTACTCCGCCTCCGAAGGTTCCCACACTCCCCGACAGGAAGCAGTCCTCCCTCGAGATCTCTGCTCCAAATAGGAAATGACTGCCAAGGAAACCAGCAATACAAGCAAGATTTTTAGGAGAATGACAATGGCTCAGTGAACCTGGCATTCAGTGCTGTTTAATGGAAACTCAAACTTGGCCTTTAGTGCAACTGGGAAACAGTACAACTGATGTTTAACAAAGGTGTATCTGAAAAACTGTACTGCATTAGTTCTTAATAATTATTTTGAACAAGTTGTGCTTGTTTTAGTAGAGAACAAGAGAACTAGAGTACTTTTTAAAACTGGAAAAAAAAGAGTTTTTCGATCACAGGAATAGATTACATTTTTAAAATATATCACAGTAGAAAACATTTATTTTAAATTACTTTAACCATAATGTTCTTTGCAATATTTTCAATCAAATAAATGCAGCCTTGGTGAGCATTAAGAAGTCTCTTCTTTCAAAACATTAAAAAATCTCACTGGCCCCAAATGTTTGAAAAGGTTATTCGTCTTAAATTATGAATAAGTTACATTAATGAGATTTTTTTTTTTTTTTTTTTTTTTACCAACCAAGATTTCAAAAGCTAAAATGCATTTGATTTATTTATTTGTTTTACATTCTGAAGCCCAATTAAATGTGGAAACTTTTACTTACACTCAAGTTTGGCTACATAATTGGACTACAAAATGACATTCATAATATCCATATCCCATAAGGGCAATATAAATACACAAGCTACACATTAAAACAAAGTAATACATAGCCTTAGCGTGAACTAGATCAGCCAGCTCATGTAAAAAAAAAAAAAAAAAAAAAAAAAAAGAATCGCACTAAACCTTTCATTTTATAATCAGAATAACATTTGGGAGCTCAACGAACAATGTAATTATTCAGCATCCTATAATACCCTGGTACACAGCTTATTACTGCATTTCAACAGCTGTGTTTGTGTTCACAGATGAATAGTTACATAATCTCAGCACTATCGATGGGGTCACTCTTAAAACCCACAAGCCTCTTTTCAAAGAAGCTTATTCGGGTGATACTTGGGGCATGGAAAACAAATTAGTTTTTTTGGTTTTTTTTTTGGAGAAAGTTGGAGATAAACAAAACAAATGTCCTGGATGTTTATTTTAAACCATATAGTTTCTCTGTGACATTATCGTTATAGTTGGGGTGTGGACAATTCTTTTACATTTAGAATGACTTTTAGAGCTATATCTTTATAGTTATTATCCTTGGTGTAAAAGGGCCTTAAGATGGCCAAATAACATGATTTTTTTTTTAAATCAACACCAGGAATTTAGCCCATAAAAATGCACATATACACATATAAAATATTTACACCCATTTAAATGGTTTTGGATGAAATATAGCAAGTCACACTGCTGTCACATGTCACTGCTTGACAACTACTATATTTCTACCCAATTTTACCAACCCACAACCAGCAAGGTTTTTGAACAGGCAGAAATTACTGAAGCCCTAAAATGGTCGTGTGGAGGGAGGCAATTAAATCGAAACGCTATTTCTGCACTAACCTTAAGTATTAATCTGCTATGTGTCAAGTCATGAATTTTAGAAAAATAGTCATGAATTTTGAGGGCCCTTAAAAATCCATCACACAACTTCTGGTAATGGCTTAGATTGGCTTGGACAGAATGAGTCAGATGCAAGAATTCATGCAAGTGCCTCCTCCTAATTCATGCAAACCTCGCTCCTAATGAAGCCATTAACAGATACCTACAAAAAAATAAAATAAATAAATAAAACTGAACATGAATATTCATTTTGTTCTCAGAACTACACATTCACACTGCACCTGCCTGATGAAAAAAACATTGTGAATAACACGTTATTCTAGTGAATAATCAGGTTATACAACAAAAATTACTTTAAAAAAGTTGTAAATTGGATAATTATCTTATATTAACGTGATATCGAAAAGTAGTAACAATAGTTTTAACTCTTAATTGAATGAGTCATTATAAAGTGCAGACAAACCTATGAGCTCACATTTTATATTAATGAACAAAAATCTACATTTATAGCACCTTTTTTTGGTTTAGAGCAGCAAAGGCATAATTACCACAACAACTGGGGTGGGATTCTGAATGGCTAACATCTATATCAAGTTATTTACAACTCATTTGCATCGGATACTAATAAATTAACAAATACTTAAATGAACATTTCTGTTTTTTTTTAATCATTTTTATCATCTTTTACTAAAAAAGAAAGAGACTGCAGAGTAATACGAGACATATGTAGTAATACGCGCTATAACATAGCTATAAAGAAAATCGTTAGCCTGGAATAATAGTCGGTTATACAGTTTAGTGTTCATTATGCAAAATCATTTGACTTCAGAATGCAGTCAAATGCTGCAATTGACCAATCAGAATCAAGTATTCCAGGGTGTGATACACATAGGGCCCTATTTTATTGATCCAAGCGCATGGTCTGAATCATTGGGTGTATCCGAATCCTCTTTTGCTAGTTTGACGACGGAAAAAAAATGGTCGGTGCGCCAGGCGCATGGTCCAAAAGGATTGTACCTAGTCTCTTAATGAGTCATGGGTGTGTTTTGGGGCGTAATGCACAATAAACCAATCAGAGTCTCATCTCCCATTCCCTTTAAAAGCCAGTTGCACCATGGCAGATTCGCTATTTACATGGCGGAAGTTGGAAGTGGAAAGACTAAACGCTTCTCCAGAGAGGAATCCTTTTATTTTTAATGTTTAAAAATGTGTGCATGTGAGCAGAGTGTACGGCGCCCTTTAAGTAAAAAAATAAAGAAAAGAAATTAAAAAAAATACGGTGCCATTGACTTTAGAGGAGGTTTTTGCTGGTCAATGGCGCAGTCATTTTCAGTTGCCTCAAAATAGCAACGCGCCAACAATGCACCCGAAGACACCTTGTTTTCGGACCAGCACGCTCATGGGCGAACAGATGGATGCGAGTGCATTTGCTATTTAAACAACGTGGCGCTGGATGTGAAAATAATTGCATTGGCCGGAAAACTAGCAAAAAAAACACGCCTGGTGTCGCATTGCGCCGAGTGAATAATCGGGCCCATTCTATGCATATACTATAAATACTGTTGCAATACTTTTTAACTTTTCAAACATCTTTAAATTAGTTAATTTATGATCACAAACACATCTAATACAATTTCTTTAAAAATTAGACAGTTTTATGCCAAATTCCTATATATAAAAACGTATAGTATATATCTCATGAGAAAAAGACTTATATGTTATGATTTTATTCAGCAGCAAATGGAACGACTCTATATGTTTATAGAGTGAATTAATTCATTTTATTTGCCAATAAACGTTTAGATAGATCACTGCACTGCAATAGTCTCATTATTCATAATAATTCCTACACAGATTCATAACATATTTTATATTAATACGTTTCATAACTCTCGTAAATACACACCAACAGATGCACTAAATCGAATATACAGACCAAAGCATAAACTGCAAATATCTCAGCATCTCTACAAACATACATCATCATATCTGCCTGTCCAACACAGTGAATGCTGGG
This sequence comes from Opsariichthys bidens, assembly GCA_037194245.1. Classification (NCBI taxonomy): domain Eukaryota; kingdom Metazoa; phylum Chordata; class Actinopteri; order Cypriniformes; family Xenocyprididae; genus Opsariichthys; species Opsariichthys bidens. The sequence goes on along the minus strand of CM074288.1, from coordinate 16,564,196 downwards.
ATGTCAAACAGCACGTGTCGCCACCCAGTAACAGGGTGGAATAATGGATCTCATTGCATCAATACCCAACCTGACAGTGTCATTAAATGAAGAAACATTGCTGAAAGCACCTCTACAGTCCACCTGACCGCAGGGCACGCTGTGTATTCCTCACCCACCATGTGTTTTTGTACATCTGCTCCCACACAAAGGACAGAACCTGGAAGCTGCACGGAGTTAAAAGCCCATGATCCGTTCACAGGGAATGAACACCTCTGTAACCGGCCACAATCCTCGCTGACCGCAGCAGTATGCTGTTTACCATCGATTACTGCCCTGATAATGCCGACAACGGCTGAGGGAGCGCTGTGACTCGTCCCTTGTCTCTCTCTCGCCCTCTTTCATTCTTTCAGCATGGAAGCTCTGTAATGAGATGCCATTCAAGCACAATGCAGCGCTCCCGTAATACACTCCATCCGCCAAGATCTGGATCTACAGCGTGTCTGTCAGAACCACAGGGATTCTAGTATGGAATACTCACCGGGCATGCCGTCAAGATCCCCGGTCCCCTGGCGACGAAGACAAGGATGAGGAAGGCTGCTCACAGCTCCATTTTGCTGCCTCTGCTGCGGCTCGGAGCCACTGGGAAGAGCGGACACACGCAGCCGGCTCACACACAATCTCACAGCCCCGCCTCTCTCTCTCCTCACGCTCTGGCCTCCTTGTTTTAACTGTCACACTCTCATAGAGGAGCTGCTGTAAACCCCCCACTCATATTTAAAGTGGGCCACTGATCCTTTGACAGACTGTGGGCTGCACCGATCCCTCTCTCTCGTTGTGTCGGCTGGACTGCTGCTGTGTGCAACGGAAGCAGGCTGAACAGTGTGAGTTGGCCCTGCCCCCTTCACTCTGTGAGTATGTGTGTGTGTGTGTGGCCTTTGTCCTGTGGCTTTTGTGATATACTGGCCACTTCCATGAACTGGGAAAACCCATATCCAAAAGACAATATATCCATGCTTGCTGGAAGTAAATGTCTGTTTGAAAGCGTGGGTGGGTGTATGTACGCTCAGTAAACCTTGACCTGAGTAATGTATGCTTAAAAACAATTACAGCCTGCTTTTAGGTAGGCAGTACTATTGCTCATTCTTAGGGTTAGGGCAGGGGTTCTCAAGTTTTGTCTGGAAGCCATTTCTTTAGGTTTCAAAATTTTGGTGACCCCACACCCACATAACAACATTAACCCGTAACAGCATTAACAAAATATGATCTTAGAATTAACAATATATTTCACTATTTAGTCACTATCTTGTTTATGTACCATGAGCCCTCTATTTTAAGACGTGCCAAGTTAAAGGCACAATATGTAACATTTTTGTATTAACGTATCCAAAAACCACAAGAACAAAAATATATATTTTGTTGACTTTTATACTTACATTATCCCAAAATGTTTCCAAGAATGTTTCAATTCAGAGAAATAAGCAATTTGAACCAGGACACGGACGGTCACTTATCAATGCGCTTTTCATACCCGTGTTACCCTCGATTTCCAGTTTTATTTTGTAGAAACCATGGAAGCACCAAATATGTTTTAATATATTATGTGTTTTATTAGACAGGAGAGCAACAGTTTGGATACATTCATTGACAAAAAACTAATCATGTTAAATAGCTGAACACAGTAAGTCTCATTATTTAAATGTCGTTTTCTTGATTTACCGTGTGTTTTACCATGCCTAATATCGATCTAGCTTACTGCAGTGCGTAACAAGTGTCTCATAGCAGCTGCGGAGGGATTATAACAACTTTCAACACATAAATGTATGTAACATGATAAAACAGCACCGCGTTACCACACATACGCATGACCGGAAGAAGCGGAAGCGGTCGTCTGCGGCAAAATAAAAGCTCCGCTGCTCTCGAGCCGTGTGTCGCGCTCGTCTCTCATTAACAATCGTTCCAGCGGCCTCGTTCCACTCCAACAGCTTTCAGCCTCACCCTGCTTTATACTACAGTAATGTTTATAAATCTTTAATACATTAGCTCATCCGTGAATATGATTTCTGTCTTAGTCTCTTTGGATTCTTTTCCTCTGGCTGAAGACAACACCTCAGATGATTCTACAAAATCAAGGCATCACAAAATCAAATTCAAAGGCTATGCCTTTGTTTCGAATAAGCATCCTCTAGCGGTGAAATTTACATATTGTGCCTATAAAAATGCATTTTGTGGTAAGACATAATAGATAATAATAGATATCACAATACTTCTACAGCTGATTTATTACATTATGAAAATGAAACTTGTTTTTTGCAAACATAATAGCAAACATTAGATAAAGTGAGCTTCAAAATCCTTGTTTCATTTTGCTGACATATTATAACCAAAGGTTTTCACAGAGGGGGTTTTGGATATCTCTTTGTATAACCCAAATACTGTCAACAGACAGAGAAAAAATTTATAAACGTATAAAATCAGGCAAATTATATATGAACAAACCCTTTGAAAAAACCTTCAGAATATAGATAGGATTAAAACTGTAAAGTTTGGTGTATGTACAGTAAGTGCGACCGAAGTGGAGATTTCGGTGCAAGAGAAAAATCTCACAGAAATAGATAACGTCCAATGAAGTAAACACTAAAGTGTATTTTGACGTTTCCTTCTACTACTCTGAAATAATATGCATGCAAAGCCAAATAGCCCCAAAATCTCAACACTGACCAGTGAATGAAAAAACAACGTTTCTGCTTGTAGTATCTTGCATTGATTAAAAATATGCTACAGTTTGAAATTAATCTCTGAATTAGTTGTGAAGATGCTGTGCTTTTAATAACTTTAAACGAATCAATTATGAGATAATTTCATCAGGCTCAACCCACACAAATTTTGTGATTAATACTCTGTATTAAGAAAATGTAGTTTAAGCCACAATTTGATGAACAACAAGAAGAGGAATAGGGCTGACACACCACAGCCTACAGCACGTCACTTAAAACTATTAGTGTTATGAGCTTACAATGGTGATTGAATTTAAGCATTACTGATCCAAACAAAAAAGGAAAAAGAACGTTAATTAGCGATAAATAGTCCAAAGTATAAGATTCAAATTATGTAAAAGTAGCAATTCAAATCTGTCTCATACCTGGCAATAAACAAAACATGTTTAAGGATTTTGAGAATTTAAGGTAATATTTCTGATTCTGCACTCACAAATCAAATAATGTTATTCAATATACACACAATAATATAATTATATTTAATTACATTATTAATAATATTAATTAATAATAAGGTAAGATAATATATACAAAATGTAGTTAAATTACATTAAATAAGAAAAACGCAAAAATTTATTTTGAGAAGTGGTCTCACAGTATATATTTACACACAGTATATGCACAACTTGCATAAAAGGTAAAAATGTTACTCTTTGTGCCTTATATCTGTGCTTTTTAACATATTTCCCATGGAATAATGAAAAAAGGGCTTATTTCATCATCTGTTGTCTCCAGTAAAGACTGTATCATCTGAACATCCATTCAGATGTAAAGGTTTGCATCGATTAAACATGTTAATAAATGCGAGTCAATGCATTGTATTATTGCGACTTCAAGGTCCGCTCTTTAGCTGAACATCTTAAATTTAGGCAATCCTTTGAGAGGTTCTTCCATGTTCTCACTGAGGTGTTTAAAAAGCTGTTCAGAGTGGAGAAACCAAAGTGAGTTCCATGTCCTTCAGGCTTGAAACAATGAGGTCATGTCTTTGTTATACACTGGAGACAGAAGTGTGATGTGACAGCATTCGTGCCGAGTGGGCGTAGGTCGCTGGCTATAGACATTCAGGAATACAATTTATCGGGCGACGCAATATTCGTGCACTCAACAGAGGACCTGCAGCACAGCAGAGAGGAATTTCCTATCCTCCAAACTCAACCTTTAACATAAGTATCGAGTCACTCTGCAGACAAATTAATGACATATGCTCTCGCCATTCTCCACCACGCACAGCTTTTCCCTACAGCGAGCCTGTGATTCATTTTCTAGTGTCATTCTCTCCGCTTCATGTGTGTGTAGGTGTGTGTGAGCAAGCTAAGAGGAATTACTTGTCATCTTGCAGCCTCACCTAATGGTCCCGCACCTGTCTTATGGAGTTGTGGAAGTCTTTTAATATTAATTTGTATTCGTCAGAAAGGATTCCTCAAATATAATCTCCCTTGAGCATTTAAGCAGAATGAAGATTGCAAAAACAGGGCATGACTTCCCCACTGGCCTCTTGGATTGGTCAACAGACTGAAAATGATCACGAACGCAACGATGCAGATGTGGCTAGCTGCCTCTCATTTCAGTCATTATATCATTATAAACGGTGAAAGCGATCTGGTGAATGTCTGAATGCATGATAGAAATGGGTGATGATGGTTAAAAGCTCACACAATTTAAAGGAAAAGTTACAATTCTGTTACACAGTGGCATCAATTCACTAAAAGTCAAGGTAGCAACCGAGATATCGAAGCCAATTGACAAACTGAAACGCATGAACTTGAAATTCATGCAAAGCAATAGCAGAGAGAAAAGACTAAAACACTGTAACCTTAAAAATACGACAAATGTGTGTGTGTGTGTGTGGTATGTCCAAAGACGAATCAGATATAGCTTTGATCATAACGCAGAAAATTAGACAGTTATAGAGCGTGAATATTATCCAATTTAAATGTGATTTTTAATATGATGACCAAAAACATTTTTTGTTCATCCTTCAAATATTGTCCGCATTTGTAATACTAAAAATTCTGCGATGTAAAAAAGTCTACTTGCACTGTGAAAAACAAAAATTTATTTTAAAATAAAAAAGACATTAAATTACCACTATAACCAGTAGATGGCGACAGAGGAGCACTTATTGGCTCATTAGTGATTCCCACTCTCTAGTCACAATCTCATCAAAAATAAACCTTTTCTTCAAATTGCAAATGCACTTACACAGAACGGTAAAGAGTGCTGTCAGTTCAGCGCAAACTCATTGATTGTGAAAACCCCATTTTAATGAATAAATTTGACTAAACCGCACAATGTATATTTTACCGGTAACTTCAACATCTCTGATTGGTCATTATTTTCAACAGAAATGCCTGCGATTGGCTACAATACAAAAAGGCTGCAAAATCATGTTGTAAACAGGCACATTTGCAGTGCTTTTGAACTCACATGACACTAATATAACAGCCAGATTGCTTTAACTTACTTGCTTTTCTCTTTTATCAAAGAATTACTCATTATATAGAAATATAACTCCATTAATCCTGCAATAAAAATATATTGCTTGGCATTGACCTGACCAGGAAGTCAGTATACCCTGCCATGCCCAGTTGACGCCCCTTCTATCACATGCTCATGTCATTCCAAACCCATGATTTTCTTTCTTCCATTGAGCACAAATGAAGTAATGTTCACCAAAAGAGCACCAACATGATAAAAACAACAACAAAAAAACACACACACTATAAAATAGACCTCAATCCATGTGCTATATTCCAAACCTGATGTGTTACATCTAAAAGCACCATATTTGAAATATTATAAAAACTATTATTAGTAGTAGTATTAAATAAAACATTAAAAGAAATGTTTATAAGCGCTTTTCGTCACTAGTTTGGGAAGATGCTCAACACATGTTGTCTTCTCAAATGCACACTATACATGAAACACAGGCATGAATTCATGTGAAGCAACATTGGATCACCGGATCCTGAGCTGCTTTTGTGTAAAAAAAACAAACAAAAAAAACATGTAGTCAATAAGAATTTTCTTTTTTCTAAAGTATTCCTCTAACAAACCTAGCAGAACACAGGAAGTCCTTTTCCTCTGTTAGCTCAGTCTGCGACCTCTAACATTCCCCTCAGCGTTGTTAACATTCTCCTCCTGTCTCTTCCGGCTCCATTAGCTACAACTACAGACCACTGAACACATGCAGAACCATAAAACCGCCCCCCCTATTTCCCTTTTCACAATTTGTTGCCTTAGAGGCTGGAATTATGACGCATCATATTGACCTAGTTTTCCAGTAACTATGCTAACATCCCGCTAGGACAACATAACGGCAAAACGTGTTAATTACGGAGGTTCAGGTTGACATTGTTAAGGGTGCAATTCAGTTGCAACAAAGCCTGCTCTCGCAAAAGGGTCATACGGTATCCATCGATTCGAAACGCTGCTCTTGCGGTAGCCACCCACAAAAGGTACACGCACTCGAAGTTAGTGATGATGTGCATTCATTAATGTGCATGTAAAGCGAGAAAAGCAGAATAGCTTATTGAATTGTACTTAATATTTATCTTTGTTACTATGGCAACTCTAGAGGGTAAGATTAGCTTTTATACCCAGCGACTGACTGCTTTCATAACTGGAGCAATTTCGCCTGCAATTTCCCTCTATAGCAAGTTGTTGACACAAATTACCTTGTCATTAAATGATGATTATTGCTGAGATGTTTTGAGGGACAACAACACAAAATTGGGTATACAGTCTACACCATGGTGCACATCTCAATAAGTCCTTATAATAACAAAGTGTCACAAATGAAAGACTAACTCGCAAGGGTATAAGATACTGCTTCAAATTCAAAAGAAGGCTGTGACAAAGAAGACAAAAAACCTGTCTGAGAGTCTCAACAAGAGTGAACCGCACTAAACCCTGTGAAGAAACGGCAATTTTGTGTCTCTGTGTGTGTGTGGTCATTAAAAAAAAGTGCAGTGGCGTGGATAGAACATAAAAACGACTGCAGCGGCCAAGCAGAACTGCTGGTTGAAAGATTACTGCATATTATAGCAAAGGCTTATCTGATAATTTGATTTGTCATTGATCCCTGAACTCGAGTGAATCTGCCAGACACAGTTACACACTTAGCCTTGTGTCACACAGCTCTAGTAAGCAGCACAACTGCAACTGCAGGTTTGCGTTGTGGCTCTGATAAAGGGTTAGTTCACCCAAAAATGACATTTCTGTCATTAATTACTTACGCAGAGTTGTGCGGATGCACTTGAACAACTAATTCCTGAAATCTGTTTGTGCCTGAATGGACAAATACAGGCAAAAAAATTGACAAAATTCCCGTCTCTGTGAGTATCCTCATAAAGACAGTTGCTTATGACTTAGGTGAAGGTAAACAACTGAGAAAGAAAATGTATGTGTAACAGTACTTCGGATCTGAGCATTCGGTCTTAAAGTGACAGCAGCCTAATATTCCTACTGCTTTCTGACATGAATGAACAAAACACAAAGAGAAAACGCACTTTTGTAGCTTTAACACAGATTAATTACATTTAATTTATACAGTGAAGAGTATGCAGTGTTATTTTACATTTGATTATTTCATTTCTGTACCTGAATACTGTTAGACTGAAAAATATAAAGCACTGTATTTCTATTTGTATCTTTGTTCTATTATATTTGTCTATGCTTGTAATTTGTATAATTTTCAATGCGTATTCACTCACCTATAAAATCACACCAATGATTCTAAAATGATTAATTCTACCCAAATAGAGCTATTCAAGTCATATGGTGATTTTTTTTTTCATATCGCAGAAAAATATATATCACAGAGAAACAAAATATCGTAATGTCAGTTTTTTCCAATATTGTGCAGCCCTAATAGAAATATAAAAGGAAAAAAATGAATAGTTTGATTATTATGATAGCCTAATAAAAACATTTCTAAATATATACATTAAATTAACAAATTCGTGAAAAAGGTCTAAATCGCACTTGTAGCTATGCATCTGCATCTGACCCCCGCGATGGCGGGGAAGCTTTATGTCATAATAATGGAAAAATTCCTTCAATGGCGGGGAAGCGTTGTCATAATGACGGAAAACTCCATCAATGATGGGGAAGCGTTGTCATAATGACGGAAAATTCCATCAATGATGGGGAAGCGTTGTCATAATGACGGAAAATTCCATCAATGATGGGGAAGCATTGTCATAATGACGGAAAATTCCATCAATGATGGGGAAGCGTTGTCATAATGACGGAAAATTCCATCAATGATGGGGAAGCGTTGTGTCATAATAACGGAAAATTACGTCAATGGCGGGGAAGCATTGTCATAATGACGGAAAATTCCATCAATGATGGGGAAGCGTTGTCATAATGACGGAAAATTCCATCAATGATGGGGAAGCGTTGTGTCATAATAACGGAAAATTTTGTCAATGATGGGGAAGCGTTGTGTCATAATAACGGAAAATTACGTCAATGGCGGGAAAGCATTGTCATAATGACGGAAAATTCCATCAATGATGGGGAAGCGTTGTGTCATAATGACGGAAAACTCCATCAATGATGGGGAAGCGTTGTCATAATGACGGAAAATTCCATCAATGATGGGGAAGCGTTGTGTCATAATAACGGAAAATTACGTCAATGGCGGGAAAGCATTGTCATAATGACGGAAAATTCCATCAATGATGGGGAAGCGTTGTCATAATGATGGAAAATTCCATCAATGATGGGGAAGCGTTGTGTCATAATAACGGAAAATTACGTCAATGGCGGGAAAGCATTGTCATAATGACGGAAAATTCCATCAATGATGGGGAAGCGTTGTCATAATGATGGAAAATTCCATCAATGATGGGGAAGCGTTGTCATAATGACGGAAAATTCCATCAATGATGGGGAAGCGTTGTGTCATAATAACGGAAAATTACGTCAATGGCGGGGAAACGTTGTCATAATGACGGAAAATTCCATCAATGATGGGGAAGCGTTGTCATAATGACGGAAAATTCCATCAATGATGGGGAAGCGTTGTCATAATGACGGAAAATTCCATCAATGATGGGGAAGCGTTGTGTCATAATAACAGAAAATTTTGTCAATGGCGGGGAAACGTTGTCATAATAACGGGAAATTTCCTCAATGGTGGGGAAACGTTGTGTCATAATAACGCAAAATTTTGTCAATTGTAGGGAACAAGTTAATATGGGTGCTAAATTAATATGTGCTGCTAACACAAGTAGTATAAACCTGCCTTAGTTTGTATTAGCTACAACTCTTTCAAATGACTAGACATTTATATTTCAACTGCCTATTCACTCTCTCAATTTCGATCCAAAAAAAAAGTATTGCAGTAGAAAACCTACCATCTTGACAAGCAATTTCTGCCTCAAATTTGTTTGTTTTTGGTCTGTTTTTATATCTGACATACCTCATGTAAAATATTCTGGGCAATTATGAAGCAAGAGTGATCTGCATCGTACAGGCGGTTGGAAAATTCCAGAAGATGACGGGCTGTCGGGGCGGGATCTGTGAGATGCTGACAGGCCTTGAGTGACGGCGGTGTAATGACTGGCGTTCGTGATGTGTCTGAAGCTTCAACTCAACCACTGTACAATGCGCAGAAAGAATCAGGTGACAGAAATGACAGCTGCGTTCAAGCCGTTCCCCTGTCTGCTATCCTCCAGGATTTGAGTGTGAATTAGAAAGACATTTCTTCTTAGAGTAAATCAATTTGCTCAGGTCATGGTCATTGCAAAAAGACCCATTACTAGAGCTAAACAGCATTCTCTGCTGTCAAAATGACAGGGCAAAGTTAAGCCATCTTTAAAGATGTAAATTGCAATCTATCTATTCAGTTGTATCCTCAATAGCACCACCACACTTATGCGAACACTTTTGTATGAATTAGTACAAGAAATAACGAAAAAAAAACCCTGAAGGTTATCACATTGTACAGCAATTCCTAATTTAATTCATTTTGTTGGCTCAACCCCCCCAAAAAATGCTTTAAATGTTCCTCTTTCACAATTACAACAATTAAAAAATGAACAATGACAGCTGTAGGCATTGTGTATCTCATTGCTTTAGTTTGCTTTCAGTTGATGAAGTAACGTCTTTACAATGATTAAAAGAATGCTCCATGTTCAAACTATAAGCTTTATTGAAAACATTTACGGTCAATTACCACTTTCCGACAATTACCAAATTATTTTGATCTGCCCCTCAGCTTGTAAAAATGACAATTCTATGCTGACAATGAAAGTCTATGAAGTTCATATTTTTTATTAAAAAAACCCTATTAATCTGCCATATAAAACTGTATTATTTGAGCTGTAAAGATGATTAATTATCTTCTAAGTATGTTACCAAAAAAACACAAAGATTAGATTTAACTTTACACAGACATTCATGCAGTACTTACATTGATCTAAAAAGCTACAGCTGCATGTGGTTTGATTCTCAAAAAAACAAAGAACAAAAAAAAATTGACAGACAAATTCAGTTCATAAGAGTCATTAATTCGGACTACACTGAATTCATTACTGTAAACATTTGATTTGCTAAAGAGAATGACAGACTGCACTAAACAGTAATGCTTCATAAGAGTCATTCATTTGGGAATAGAACTGATTTTGCTGTCTATATATATGATTTACTAAAAAACGGGTCATACGAGCTATTCATTCAGGAATCTCACTGATACATATTGCGCACTGCAGGAAATGCAGAGTATTTTAGTGAAGTATTTCGTCTGCACCGGTGGATGAATGTGTAAGCGAGAATTGTTAACAGAACAGTATTTAAAAATATCCTGCAACAATATACCCACTTCACAACCCAAGTTAACATGTATTCAGATAAGTCCACTTAGTATAAACACACATATACAATGTTATCCTTGTGCAATACCAGTGACGCATTAAAATTATTTCCCGAGATAACAGCTTAACTTATATTGACCCCAGAAAATTCCTACTATACTGTGTTGAATTTAAATTCAGAAGTCATTCAGCGGGAAGTTGTTTTATCAAGAAGGTTATTCTGTCCTTTGGCTCAACATTACTTCACATCATAACAATGAGATTCAGTGATTCCTCAGAATAAGGATTTGTGTGATATAGAGAGGTCACCGTCCTTGTCCGTGAAGATGTCAAACACATCCCTGCTTACAAGAATGGCATTACTATACATCATCCACAGAGCCGATCTATATAATATACCATGTCAAGCATTCAAAATGAGAGGGAAATGAAGACAAGGAGGGAAACGTTGCCAATAAAGAATGTCATTGAACTGCTGGGTCAAAGAGAAAGCTTTATGTAACACTGAATTGAGGGTCATGTTTTGTATCGAGGCCTTTCCTTTCAAAAATGTTCAATGATATAAATCAGGTTGATACACATACAAATAAATAGACAATATTTAAATATTGTAGACTATTTTAAATACATAATAATGTTTTCTAAATGTTCTGTATTTGGAAAAAGGATATTCATTTTGAGATTCGCTAATGATTACATTTTACAGTGTTATTATATGAGAGGCATTTTTAAATATTAACTTTAAGTTAATGAAAGATAAAGGCAAAGGTGATCATAATGTAAAAATAGGTCACCAATACAATAAATTAGGAAAAAAAAGACAAATTGAAACCCTTTACAATAAGTTCATGTTGATTAATGCACTAGCTAACAATGAGTATTAGTCTTTGTTAATATTTTTTAAATAAAATACAACCGTCTATTGTTAGTTCATCTTAAATAATATTAACAGACACAACTTTTGATTTTAATAATGCATTAGTAAATGATGAAAGTAACTGAGATTAATACATGCCCTCAATGTTAGTTCATGTTAACTAAAGTACTAGTTAACTAATATAAATTGTAAACTAATGAAACCTTATTGTAAAGTGTTAAATAGTGGTCAATAACTAAAAGTGGGAAAAAAATGTAATAGTGGTCAATAACTGATATGGAAGTAATATATTGTGCATCCCTTGAAAGAAGAAAAGACAAAGGGTTTGGAACGTCATGCATATAAAGTGATAGAATTATTAAATATTCCAATATATAGAGAGATTATAAGAGATTTCAAAGAGTTCAGAGAGAGAAAATGGAAGCTCAGTTGTGGAGGTGGGCATAATAAATCTTGAGAAAGCGATGTGGCTGGTAAGATTACCATTTACAAACATGCACAGTCCTTAGAACTGCAAAATATGTAAAAGGTTTTATGACCACACTAAAGCTACATGAAGCACTAAGCATCAATTTCCATAGGATTACCATGGTAAATAAGCCGCAAAGCTTGCTCAGTTTGCTATTAAACGCAGACCTTCAAAGATTTCAAAGACACAAAACCTTCGTCCCATGTGAAATAAAAAAATGTAATCAATTCAATAACCAGTGAAAGTCCTTGGCCAATCATAGAAACGCTCTGAATGTGCACGACAGTCATATTCATAGCTGATATTTGAGGTTGTCGGAGGGTCAAAAGCAGAAATATGGTGCAGGTTTTAGTGGGGTAGAGACAGCAGAAACCAATAAAAACAGAGGTGGGGGGATAGAAAGCCTGTCAGATAGATGGAGTACCGTGGGGGAAGACAGGGTGAGACAGAGACAAAACGAGAGGGACAGACGGACCGAAAGAAGCGTGGATGCGCAGCTCTGCCGTGGGTGTTTCTCTGTGTGGAATGCAGGTTTGAATTTAATGAGGCTAATCCATTATGGGCAGACTGCCACAGCCCTCACATCACACATGTCTTCAAACCAAACCCAACCACCATCCTGCACCCGCTCGCTGCACCCTTCCCCCATCTCCTGGGACGCCACATATTGAGGGACAGTGGTTTCCAGTGTCCCTTTAATCAGTATGAGTCAATAGAGACAACCTGGTCATGTATTATTAAAGAGGATGGCTTTTCAGAAAGAGGTCCACACGTTCCGTTAGAATCAACTCAAATTTTCTTTTGATCAAGGCTATTTTTTAAATAAACATTCAGGTAGGGGCAAAGTTGTCAGATAATATGTAATGATGTCATTTTATACAAGTTATGAAAAACTTATAATAGGTTATTTAATGGGAGGTTTCAACCCATATAATATGATCATGTGTCCCTGCATCCACCTTATTTTTCAATGCAGAAGTAAGGTGTTTCCTTTGAATGTTTATAATTAAGACAATGCATTAAAATAATATGGTAAGAAATACCAGTTTGCAATATCAAGCAGCATAACGAGCTGTTTTGTACAGCTAAAAATAACTGGAAGTGAATAACACCGGAAGCCAGACACATTAAAATTACAAATGGCTGCGCCTGCTCTTAACTGAAAAATAAGGTGGATTCGGTCTTAAAGGAACAGTATCTTTTTCCTGGTCAGCAACAGTAGAAATACTAGAATTAAGGTTTCAACTGGACTTTGAGACTGCTGCATATAGAAACTGACCTTCTCAGAAATATACTTTCAAAATACACTGATAGCACACATACATCTACTCAAAGTCTGTTTTCATCTGGAATGTGCAATTTTTCAGAGAGTCTGCATCTTCAGTCCATTGCAAAAATGTTTCCTGACAGATGTCAGAATGGCTTTCTACACACGTTTTTATGACACTTCTGATTTCAAATCCTTTATAAGATGTTTATAGGATGTTTGTACACAAAACTGGTACTTAAAATACAACACAATGCTTTCCAAACGGGGTATCATAGATTTCACACATCGATTTGTGACCATGAGACAGGAATTCACAGGTCACTAAATAAACAAAATAGCATAACACCTTCTGATTACTCCATTCGTCTAGAGAAGACAAAGACACCCCCCCCCCCCCCCACACACACACACACAAACCCAGAGAGAAATGAAGACAGTAATCTGTGGAGTAGGGTGCACACTACAATACTGGCACGCCCTGGGCGAGCATGTCTCTTGGTATTAGTGTAGTGCAGTAAGGCCATGCATTCTCTCTATTACACGACTCCCAGGCCTGTAATTAAGTGGGACATGGCAAAAAAGCCGTCAGCGAGAAGGGAGGCTGACCTGGAAACCACACTCTGTCCAAACGGATGCTGCAAGAGACCCTTAAAAAACAACAACAACAACATCATGCTTCTGTAATTGCTTTCAAGCAGCATGTCTTTAGATTTGCAGAAATGTCTCTTCATAAATGTACAGAATTGCGAGCCAGAGGTGAAGATGGCCTTTGCCGAATAAAAACATGCTTTGAATAGCGCTATCCATCACACTGCCGAGACGACACCACCTCCTTTATTTCTTGTTCAATTACATGAGGATGAAGAGATCTCACTGCTGTTATTCTTCAGATAATGGTTGTTGGGGACACAAAAAGAGTACAAATCAATAAGTAAAGCCCAATGTTCTTTTCAAAAGCTGTAATGTAAAGAGATCTCCAAAGGCTGAATGTCATGCATTTTGTCTTTAAGTGTCAGTTTAATCTCTCCACTTGGACATGCTGACAATTTAGATTTATATATATATATATATATATATATTTATATATATATATATATTATATATATATATATTATATATATATATTTTTTTTTTTTTTTTTTTTTTAATAAAATAAATATAAATATAGTTCATTATAATGAAATATAATCATAGAAAGGGGGATCAAATATAATTATAGTTCATTGAAATGGTTAGAAATGTCAAACTCTGATTCGTATATTTTCATAATTTAATATACATCAAGTGCTGCTCTGTTTTACACACTGTTCAAAAGTTTGGGGTCAATAAGATTGTTTAAAATAAAATGCTCACCAAGGCTGCATTTATTTGATCAACAATATAGTAAAAAATTAAATTAAGTGAAATATTATTCTATTCTAACATATGTTTGAAATGGAATTTTTGCAACATTTAATGTATCCTTTGTTGAATAAAAGTATTAAGTTATTTAAACTATTAAAAAAAACAAAAAACTTGCGGATCCCCAAAACTTTTGAATGGCAGTCTAAGTATGTTATTTTTCCATGTCAACTTTCCGAGCTTAACAAGCAAAGACATCTATAAGTCATACATTGTGTGACACTTTTGATGCAAAATTCACCTTATCGTAGGATTAAATAATGTAGTTTACTAACTTAAATTAATGAAAATTATTATAAAGTGCTCCCCCAAAATATTTAACAACACAAAATCAGCATTTTCGCCCTTTCACTAAAGCAAATCAACTTCCCTTTCATATCACCTCTGCATTTTTAAAAAAAAATCTTTTGGAGTGGCCAGTTAAGAGCTTAAAAGCTTATTTTTCACCCAAAAGGACATCAGATATCTAAATGAAAGCTTTTATAGAGTTAAAAGGTAAAATATGCACTATAATAGAGTCCATAAAGGATGAAACCGCAGATTCCACATATGCCTATGCTTGCCATCAGTGCGGAGCAGAACACTGTTCAAGATAATGTCCTCGACAAGCAGAATGATACTAAAAATACAATACAATAATTCAATCCAATGTCATGCATTTTTTTAACAACCTAAAGTTATGATTGTAAAAGGCTAAATCTGTGAAAATAGATAATTAAGCAGATCAAATTGGTCATTTCTGCACCACTATCGGCACCATAAACTGCAAAAATAGCATCTGTTTTCAAAACACTAAGAAACCTTTCAGCTCCACCCTTCTCTTTCATTATCCAGACCAAAAAACTGTTCCGCTCCCGACTAACGCCATTGGTTTACATGTTAAATAAAGACAGCAATGACAGCTTTGATGTTTCTAATTAACCTATATTGTATTTACAGCACATTAAACAGAAAAACATTTTGTATCAAAGAAAAATACAGACGTAATGAGGGGAAAAAATGCTAAAAATCTGGCACAAAAACTTGTAAAAAACAAAAAAGTGCTACACAAACCATAGAGAATCCATCGGGAAATGACTGGGTCTTGAAGAGTAGACAAACATTTTTTTCTTTGGAATAATGTGGATTATTTGTGCATAAAAAAGACCTGCAAAGCAAGCTAAAAACAAATAGATCCAATTTCACTAAATACAGTATTAGATTAGAAAATACCATGGAGGCGATAGACCCCGTCTGAACTACACAACATCGACTTGAGCTTTGCAACCGTCAGGTCCAGGCAGGCTGAACAGACACGTCTATGTGAAATGACCCTTAACTAACTGTGACTGGCTGAACCCAGTCAGGTATGGAGTCTGCCACAGCATCCGAAAAGCAGTATGTGCATGTCATATCCAGCTCATGCACCTTGGTGCCATGAAGCTGATGGTCTCCCTCCCAGGATAATATGCTTCTCTAATGAGGCATAAAATCTCTGGACAAGCAAGGCCATTTTTTTTCCTGCAAACACCACAGCAACACAGAAGCAAGGTTGACAGGTGAGCTGTGGAGAAATCTTTGGTGCAGTTGCTATGATATCCACAGGACTGTAGAGTGAGTCAACAAATTCCCATGTAAGAGACTGTGCTCTTGAGATTCTCTTTCGGGTAAATAGCAAACTTTCCCACACAGCACACATACAATATGAAGAATAAAGGAAGTCAAGGCACATTTTTTGTAGTTAACATGAATATCAGACTCAAAACTGAACATTCAGTCATTTACTCACTCTCATATTGGTTTAAACCCTGCATAAGATTTTTTTTTTTTTTTTTTTTGAAAGTGTAATATTTGGAGAATATCCCACTCTTTTCAATATAACTAAAGTTAACGGAACCTTAAAATGCACCACAAAAGTGTCTAATAACTAATGGCACCAGATTTGATTTGAGAGCAAGAACAGAGTGGAAAATTATCAGGCAATAGTGGCTTAAATTTCACAGAGCTATTGTCTGGCTTCAGAAGACTCGGAATATAGCCGTGTGAGTCATATGGACTTTTTAATGAAACTTTTATGGTGCTTTTATGGTCACTTTGGAGCTTGACATGCCCATTACTTTTAGATACATGGAAAAGCCAGTGTATTCACCGTACGGTTTAGAATGAGATGAGAATGAGTAAATAATAAAATTAATTTTCACCACATTTGTTGAAAGGTACAACGGGGTGATGACAGGAAATAATGGGTCAACAAGCAGAAGTCAAATTCAAACTCATATTGCTAACCGCTAACTCGTCACATATGAAAATTTTAAATCGCAGAGCATCTCTGATATGCTTAATTTGAGTATCTCCTATAGGAGGAATAAAAATAGAATTGAGAATGAGACAATTGATGACATAATAAGAGCATAGAGCATGTGGTGCACTAACAACTGATGCTAGAGGCTGTGGACTGTAGCGTCCTTGTTAGTGTGCCCACCTCTTGTGCCGGAGATGGGAAAGGTTACAAGGGAGTTACATTGGTGCCGTGACCCAGATGGGAGTGAGGTTTAGGGGGGTGAGTGTAACTGAGGCCAGCTAGTGAGAGCTGTGCAGGTAAACCTCACTCCCCTGATCTCAAGAGGTGCATTAGCGACTGATGCTAGAGACTGCAGTCTTTAGCACCCTTGTTAGTGTGCCCACATGCCATGCCAGAGACGCCGGTTCGAGTGCCGCTGAGGAGAGTTAGACCGGATGGGTTCCAAGGGAAAAGTTTGGATAATTTAGTCTTGAAGGATTTGTGAAATATTTAAGTTCGCAAAAACATCTCAGACTTTTGATTGTAGCTTTTGGTATCTTTGTAATCTGAACATAGTTGCAGATGATATCTCAAACTAAGGGAAACAAGAAAAATCAGGAAAATAATCTGAGAAGCACTTGAGTCCTCAGCAAGCCTCCATTTGTGGCTCGTTTAATCTTATTGCACAAGGAAAAATCTTTGGGTTTGTAAAGAAGTAAGGCAAATAAATATCAATTTCCAAAGTGGCAAAGTTAGTAACCAGTCCTCCATCTAAATAACATATAGACTCAAACGCAAACTCAATTTCATCTAAACTCTTTGACTTTACCATCCGCCATGAACTCCGTTCATATTGCAACAAACAACGCACGGCGACCTGAGGCCGGGAAACAAACTGCCGTGCATGTGTCACTGTATTGAAGTCACATCAGAACAACATATGGACCCAGCATCACCGGAACCAGATATTTCTTCTCTTGACAACCTGAAGAATACGCAAGGAGCCGAATATTTCACAAACATCTCTCGCAAATTAGACTGTGGCCAGACCATTTATTCTGTGAGTAATCCAATTCATTTCTCACTCTGTGATTCCTATTCATGGGGGAGAAAGATGACTCAGACATTTTAGCACTGCGATAAATGACTCTAAACAATCCTAATAGAGATGAATAGAGAGGCTAAATGTTCAGAGAATAACGTTATGAATGCCGTAGGAGACACGGCAAGCTGCAAATAGAGACGTTACGTTTAGACCAGACAAGAGGAGATCTGTTCATCAACTTTTTGGCACAACATCAAATTATTAACGTTAATTATAATCATGAAGTGATTAAAAACAACGCAGGTTGTAAAGTGCACATCATAAAGGACGTATTGACAGCTGCCAATGTGACGGTGGATTCATGGTGAGGGATGAATAAAAAATAATAAAGCAACAACGGGAGGGCGTAAAAGATTCTAAACTGCAAGGCAAAGCTACAAGCAACAAAATCGACGGTTCCACCTTACCTGTCATTCTCCGCGCTTTTGAAGCCCGGCAAGATGTTCCTGAAGCTGCTGTGGCGGTCGAGCTTCGGTTGGCTTTTGGTGCGTTTAATGGAACCCTTCAGTCTGCGGCTCAGAAAACCCTGTACAGGAAGTCAGAGGAGAGGACTATATTACACTCACAGATTCATTAACCACTGGAGCATCTGCATGTGAAAACCGACGCTCGGCTTTCCCCCTTCTATTTGTTCTTTCCTCCCTCTCGCTCTCCTCTCATCCGTGGCGTTTGGTTGAGCCGTGCATAGCTGCGCGATTGGTGCGGCACACACATCTGCTCGCAGCGCTGGGCTGAAGGAGCTTCACTGATGTGATACTCCCCTCAAAGCCGCTGTTACCATGGAAACTGTTGGCTGGCATGGAAAGGGGGAAAAAATACTGGTGCACTGCAAGTTCATAGGGGGAGAGCTGAGCTGGTGGTTTTCAGAGGCTGTACAGATTAGAACAAGATTAAAAGGACTTGAGTTTTTCTTGAAAGACCAATGTCTGTCTGAGTGAGATGCTTGAAATATTGAGAAGCAAAAATAACGTGCATTTCTCAGGCATGTTTATGCAATTAATGGGTAGGAAATCTGAATCAAGGCCTGCATGAATTGAATGAATGGCTGATTGATCTTAATAAACCACTTAGTGCCCGTTGTTGCTCAACAACTGATTAAGGGGCTAACAGGAACAAATAAAAGTCACATTTTTGAATGCAACGCAATTTCTAGAAAGAAAGAAAGAAAGAATGAATGAAAGAAAGAATGAAAGAAAGAATGGAATCTATCCATCCATCCATCCATCTATCTATCTATCTATATGATACATAGTATCATCCAAATACAGACGCATGGTAAGTGAAGATTTTTGTTTTTAAGAGATGTCCTGACTGGACTGTTCTCAAAAGGTCAGCTTTAGGACATCAAAACATCTATAAAGAATTTTTTCCCCCTCGGGTGTAATTTAATTCTTTTTTCAGGGCACATTTTCACAAGAAAAATTGCCAGTAGCCGAACTTCCAGATGGAATTATTCATTGAGCCTGTCGGGGAGAAGGAAGAGCTCTGTTTGATAATGCCGTTGTTTGGAGGAGACGTGTAACTGGAGGCTGCAGCCGCAGTCTGGATCAATGACAGCACAGTCTGCAGAGCTCCACTCCTGAAACAAACTCAAGCCGAGTAGTGATTCTGCATCTTTCAACTAAACAATACGCCAAGAAGCATCTGCCACCAAGTATATCTGCATCAAATGCATTTCTATATGATTAAATGTTTTTAACTGAATGACAAATTCTTTACCACAAAACTTGTTTTATGTGTGAAACTTGACGTTGTCAAAAACATGCAATAAGCCAGACGTTGAACTTTTTTGCATTTGGAAAGTAGTCAATTTGAACTTAAATAAAACATTTTGACATTCAGGATCACACACTATTCTAGGCTTAACATATACGGCTATGTTGGCATCATGTCTCAGTAATAAGCTCTGTCAGCTGTCAAAAGGCTGAAGGTCTGCAGATTCCTTTACGTGTATTGTGTGCATGTACTGAATTCCTGTAATGCTTAGCTGCTGAGACTGCATTCCCAGTCTCCTCTCATCTCCCCTACTTCTCCCCCTACTCCTGTAATCTTTTATGCTTGGCCTCTCTCTGCCCTCTTGTGTCCAAGCTTGTGAGTTTGTGTCTGACAGCTTTAATTGTGCGGCTGTCTGTTTGCATCTGTATGCATACCAGACATGGCGTGAAACATTTTGAGGCAGATAATCATTGATTTGAAGGCCCTGCTTAGATTTGTATAACCTGGTTCTTGCTTCGTAAGACAGCAGAAGGCTAAGCTCTGTCCTGACCCCGACATGGCACTGTTAGGCCATGACGCTAGTGAAGAAAAGATCCGGGGCTAGACAGCATCTTTTTAGTCAGCATGAAGATTGTTCCAAAAGGTAAGCTGCAAAGTATTAATAAAACTATTCACTCACTTCTGGGGTATTTTTTCATCTGAAGTCATTAATGGGTCCTTTAATGAGTTAAATACCTATTCCTAGTCTGAAATTGTGTCTCAACAAGTAATAAGCCAGTCCTGTTATAACCAGTATACAGAACTGAGATCTTATTGTGCCAATGTACCAAGGTTACAAGATAAACATTCCTGAAAGACATCTAATTTAAGATGAAATATTTCAAGAGGTCCCTTATGCCAAGTCTTCCACATGTCTCCATATGCCAAGCGCACACTACAAGACAGAAGCTCGCAACTCGATTGAAAACTCACAGTTTGGCAAATGGATTTCTTGTTTTAAGAATAAATCTAACAAAGTGAGGTTCATGCTTAAAACAAACATTTTGCCAGTGGGTTAAGAAAAACAAACTTAATTCAAGATATACTCTGAAAACAAGTCTTATCTATATGTTGTTTCAAGGATGTTTAAATGTTTTACTGGAAAACAAGACAAAAATACTGAACACTGAGCAGGCAAAAAAAAAAAAAGTAAGAAAGAAAGAAAAAAAGACTGGATTTCCAGTTAAAATATCTAAAAATATTTAAAACATAATAAAATTACATATAAAAGCAAAATATTTTTAGATTTTATTTTTAGTTCTGTCAAATCGATTAATTGTGATTAATCGAATCAAACAAAAGTTTGTTTATATAATATATGTGTATAAATATTATACACAGACATAATATACAAAAACACATACACAATACATGTACACAATACAAAATATATAAAAATGTAATGATATATATACACAAGCTTTTATGTTAGATGCGATTAATCGCGATTAATCACGATTAATCGGTTTGACTGCTCTGATTTTTTAAATTACTATTGCACAAGCAAAATATATATTACGCGGTGTTGCGTAATATAAGTACATTTATGTTCTTTTATTCAAGTTTTGTGTGTGTGTGTGTGTGTGTGTGTGTGTGTTATTTTAACTGGAAAAAAAACAACAAAAACAACACATCAACAATATTTTTCGCAGTGTTCACCCCTTGTGCAGGTCAGAAAAGCCATGTCTTCTATGACAACACTTGTTTACGATACAATGAACATTTCTTTTACAGTGTGAAAACAAATTCTTTGGGTGCAGTCTTCCATGAAGGCATTTAGCATAACAGCCGTTATCAAACAGGAGAAACACACTCTCAGATAACAACTAAACAACACTCCCGATTGCAGCAAGCCTCTGCTAAGAGCCTGAATGTGTCTGAGCATCTGCTGAAACAATATATCTAATGTCATTATCTGTTGTTCGCAGCCAGACAGTCTAGCCTGAGCCTTAATGCAGTCCACAGCCTGAAGCCGCCTGCTCTGCATGAGAACCAGGGCCTGTGGGGAAATGGTAACCCTGGGTTCCTAACGATCACGTCTGCATACATCACCAGAGCAAGGTATTGGATTTCTCCCAGGGTTCTCAAAGTGGTCCACACAGCATGGGGGCGCACTTTTGCCCTTCCTCCTCCTGTTCCGACAAGCCTGGGATCCTGATCAATTAGCGTGGATCCGGTTTGGCGTACTCGCACGAAAGGCTCTGTATCGCCTGAGACAGCGGGACTCTCTTGTGACCCCGCAGGAGCCAAATACACAACTCATCGGCATGCACGAGGGGCGTTCACGTTCAAGCATGCTTACAAACACAGTGCTCATTCTGTCTTGCGTCAGTTAATAGATCCTGTCATTAGTTTAGCTCTGTAATTAAGCAAAATGGGTGAGCTGAAAGCAGTTGAATAACTGTTTATCTTAGGTTTCTGGTGGGGGGTAAACAGTGGAGGCAGACTGATGCCAATATTTGAATGCAACATGTACCACTGGAAAATAAATACAAAGGCCTGACAGAGAATTAATGAAGTGCATCTACATGAGTGTTTCTTCAACTTACTTTAGGTACAATTATATCCAATGACTTGATTTTTTGTTCTAACTAACAGATTTCGCAATAAACGTATCATCGACTACAGCGGATTTCATACAGTCTTCATTTACTTTTTATACTACATTTAAATTTTATGGAGGGGGGTAATATTTTTATATTTTGTTAAAACATTGTTATTTTGTGGAAACGTGATACACATTTTTTTTTTATAAATGTTATAGCAAGTTTAAAATAAAAGCATTTATTTAAAATAGAAATATTTCACAACAATGCAAAAGTCTTTACACTTTTGATTCATTTTAATACCTCTTTGCTGAAAAACAATTCATTTCTTAAAAATATATTTAATTGTTTTATTGTTGTCCAAGACTTTCAATGTTAAAATGTAAAAATACATCATAAAAATATGAATTATTATTATTATTATGGGCATTCATAAGATTAATAATATCATTATATTTCTATGTATTAAAAATAAATGTGATTAAAAATTTATAAAATTTCCCAGTGTCATTTCCACCACATCAAAAAATCAAGGTTAATATTGCTTTATTTTATTTATTTACTTTTGTGATACACAGAACACTAATTGCAAAAAAATACATTTCTTGGTCCACCGATTTTTTTTTTTCCCGCCAAATTTATTTTTATTTAAAAATAAAAAAGAATGGAATGGAAATGACACTGTGGTGGAAATTTTTATTACTTTCAGGAAAAAAAATTGCATTCAATGATATACATTTATATACTGTTGGCTGATTAATGGAAGGACCAAACAAAAAAACTAATGAAAGTGTAAAAAGTGTGTTTTAAGGCAGGGCTAAATGTGGTCATTGTTAAAGAAATCCATTTGCTTGATCATCTTGTAAATTACTATACTGCTAACTGCTAAAATTAACTTGCCTAAATTATGACATAGACTGCATGTTATAATGAAGTGAAAGTTCGGCTACCCAAATCTAAACTGGCTGGCTCAACCAAATCATGATTGCACCTGTGATCTATATTGTCGTCAAGGTAATCTGTCCCAGTTGAGATATATGCTAGCAGTATAGTGGTACAGGAAAGATACATTCTTACACGACAGCTCATCAACTCTGCAACCCACTTCACTATGAGGGACACGAGGCGGAAATATTGCCCTTCTCAAGAGGGCGTGCAACAAGCTCAGGAAAGCGTGGGTACCGGTCCCATTTGTCTCATTTAAAGCATGCACCAACCAGGACTGATTGCATCTCCTCCAAGGACTGTTCCCTATTAGACGCCCATTGAGGTCTATAAACCGATGGCTTAACTCTATCGGTGTGCCTAATCCTTCTCTCCTCTCAGGCTGACCCGAGGATTCAGAGCCAGCTGTGGCCGCATTGCTCACTTATCTGCGAAGAGAGTCATTAGGACCGGTGCTTCTCGCCCTAGGCAGGAAGAGCACAACGCAGCAGCAAAAACATGCCGTCTCTCCTCAGGGTGCGTGATGACACCTGCTTTATCCGACTAGCAACAACTGCTCAGATTAACCTTGTTACAGAGTTCAATGAACTGCAGTTAGGAGTTAGTCGACAAGTGCAATCCAGTGCCCTTTGCTCCACTAATCTCGACAAACAGACAGTGAAAAAAGCTGTGTTTGCCACGCTATGACTGTAATCCACAGTAAACACTTTCTATGCTGTAAAGTGCGATGTGGCCTAGTGGCCAACGATAGGTTTAAAACCTGTTAGAGTTAATCTATGAAGTGTCATCTTTAGAAAGGCACTCAATCATAGTTTACTCCGGGGGGACTGAACCTGTAATCGGAGTACTGTAAGTCATCTAAATGTAGCAAAATGTCCTTTTATGTAATATCTTTCAAAATTTTTGAGCTGTTGTTTTTCCCACCACTTCCTAGAGAATGCTGCCACAGTGTTGTTATTTTTCAAGGTGCAGCAAGTGAATTGTAAGAAACACTGTTGATATTTGAAATCAACCCAAACAAACAAACTGTAATAGGAAGTAATAGGAAGATCTTTTGCAACACCCTTCCTTTCATTGCTCCGCCCCCAAAATGCACGTGGCATTACTACAAGTTACCCTATTTAAAATAATAAGTAATAAGTAGTGTATCTATTTCAGTTACTTTGATTACAATTGATTATTTTTTGATTGTTTTTTTTTTTTATTTCAACTGTTAAACATTTTCGAACATTTAAACCAGGCAGGGTTAACCTTACAGTAGTCCTCAACACTGATTACTGTCAGACTTTCAAAATCCTTCATCACTTGAATTAAGATTATAATAATTTAATTTTAAAGCACAGCCACCACAAAATTAGACTTTAGCACCTATTTTTACTCTTTTTAGAACGTTCTGAGGTTAAATACACATTTAAAATTATAATAAAACATACTTTAATAGCTATGATACTGTTTTAGAAATCAAATCGTTACATAAAATCAAATCTTTACTCTGACTGGAAACACTAGGATCTAATAATGGCATGGAAAAAACAGTTAATCTTAAATAATAAAGCATAGGGCCTATACACAAACCCAAATAGGAAATAAAACAGTTATTGAATAAGCATGTGTCCTATTCTGTGTCATAAAGTCCTGAAACATTGGAGTCTCATATTTTAGAGCAGTCAATAATCATTACAAAGTAACCCCCTTTGTAACCCATCTCTATGCATTTTATTATGATTATCTATATGGACACATGTGTTTGATCATACTTCTATCACTCAAGCCCATTTTACTGTATAATTCATTCTGCAAATGGTCTTCTTTGCTGAGTAATTAATAAAATCCAAGAAATTATGAGTCTGAAATGGACACGAGGTGAACCAAGAAATGGACCAATAGATTACTAAGATTGTAAACGTATCTCCAAAAAAGGAAAGAGGAGTTTAGTATCATGCCACATAACATGAAAGTTTGTTCACACTTATTTTGCTGTTTATTGCAGGAAAAAAAAACTGTGGTGTAAAGCTGCGTGTATGTGATAAATATGCAAAAAACTTAATTTGCAGTGACCGTGTCAAAACCACAATAATCGCACCATGAGCTCTAGTGCAGAATTTCATCAACTTTTCCAACTAAAGAGAAGACTTGAAAAACAAAGAAAAAAAAAATTGCATTTTGCATTTTTTCAATACATAGGAGAAAAGCCATTTACTCTATGCTCTTTTAGCAAACACCAATGTTAACAAAAATGCTTCTTGCATTACCATTAGTTGAAAGTTCTGCACTGAATACATTGCATACATTACTATCATTGCATAGAGAACTGGTTCCATTAAAAAAATAAATTAAAAAAATACAGGAACCACATAATGTTTGGTTCCTTTAACGGTTCTCGCACATGCATTCCTCCACAAATGCAGACAAAATTCCTCACTAAAGTACTCTGACAGCAATGCTTCACCGGCGCCGCAACACCGGCGCAACCAGTGCAGGTCGATTACAGAATGGATGACCCTAATTCAGGGGTTTTCAATGTGTGGGGCAAGCCTTCCCATGAGCGCACAAGAGCACGTCAGAGGAGGAGTGGGGTAATGCTATATTTCCTGGTGACAAGTGTCAATCCATAGAGATTTTGCTAGGTCTATATTGTTTATATCGCATTATGTAAATGTATTCATGCAGTGCAGGACTGCTTAAAGTTATTGATATGTTTGAGTGATAAAGAAACATATAGGAAATGGTGGACGAAGTACACAAATCAAGTACTTGAGTAAAAGTACAAAAGTACTTGATTTTAATGTACTTAAACATTAATCAATCTACTTTTTAATACTCATTTAGCATTTTTATATATTCCATCCAATACATGTGATTTGTTACTTGCAGTAGTTCTGACAGGCCAGGTGGATTCATTTGTGCACAAAAGAAAAAGATGCGCAAAGAAAACCGTCTCTCAGACAGCAAGTGATCCTGAATTGAGATCTCATTTGTGGCTTATCGTGCTTGAACGGTCAAATACATACACTTGTATGTCCAAATGCCCGTCTTGGCGAGTAAACACAGCTATGTCTTAAGTGAACATGAACAGCTGGGAAAGAAATCTGAAATCTGTATGGATGTATTGGGTTTGTGGATTAGGACTTAAAGTGACAGCAGCCGATAATATAAGCCTGTTGCTGCCTGTATCATTAATGTTAATCAAACAGCTCATCGTGTACATTGTTTCAGAAGGGTAACCCACTGTCTTTGACTACAACCACTGCTCTACTGAGTCAGTTCTTTTCGCTTTTCGTAGTCTGATTACAGAATGAATCTCTCATGAGTCGGTTCTTTTTAATGAGTCAGAAACAACAGTGCGGTCAATGCAGTGCAAATCCCAAATAAATGACTGTTATGAGTAGGTTCTTTTAAGTGAATCAAAGACACACAACTAACTAACCAATTACTGGGTGATTACTCATGAGACACCATGTAGTTTAATATACACATTTTTTCAGTAGTATTTTATAAATATTTTTAACCATATTTTTTGTATTGTTGTTCGGTACATATAGTTGGCATTAGTATAGTAGTTAGGTTCAGAGGGTTTCACACAGAACTGACAGTGTGTTTTGAGAGATGAGGAGATACTATAAGTGGTGTAGGAGCTCTCTGAGAACCAGAGTACATGGTTTGCTCTTTATCATCAACCCTGTTTCAAAATGATTCAAGAACATAATTTCTGAATTCATGCTGCACAATGTCACATCTATCTATTTGTAAAGGCCTTTTAAAGAAGGATGCGTTAGAACCAGCTCAAGGCTGTTGATCTGTTGAATTTCAAACAATGCTATAACTTTGTGCTTTCCTGTGTTCTGCTTCCACTCTCTTTCCATTGCTAAACTGAATGCCTGTATGTGTGTGTGTGTGTGTGTTAGTTTAGTCTAGTCAATAAAGTCTTGTTGGTGTCACACATAAAGCTGTTTATGGTTCATATACCGGAGGCCGTAATCTTGCTCAGTACTGTACAATAATAAAGTTAGCTAACACTTTATTTTACCGTGTCTTTGTTACATGTTATGTGTAGTTACTACAGTATTTACTACAAATTGTGCTTAGTTACATATAAATAACCTATATTAAGAGCATAATTAATTATTTTTACGCAGTACTACACTATAACATGGAGACCTTAAAATAAATGTAACCGAAAGTTATTTCTCATACCCCAGAAATGTACATTTCTTAGAATTAATAAACAATTAACACTGAGTGTTCGCTAGACGAACAGGCTAGTTAATTCTGCTACATCAAGTTCATTCTTCAAGCTGATCTGAATATTTGTAATTAACTATAACTAGTTATAATTAATTATTCATATTTCCCTTTGAGCTCATTTGCTACAGCAAGGAGTATGTTGTATTCAAAGCTTAGAACATAGCAGTGGCCTAGACACGTTCCCTTATTTTCGCCACAAATAATTTATACTTGAATTGTTTTTTTTTTTTTTTGGAAATGTTTCATGGTAGTACTGTAGTAGTCATGGAAGTACCTTTGACTATGATGACAATGACACTGCCACTGCATCTTCTGTAAGGGTGTAGTACCTGCAGTGTTCATACTGAATTTAGATGATACTAATTAGACATAGTTTGGGTAATCAAAATAATAACATTTATATTAAACATCACACATACAGGAAGAAGACAAACAACTGTGTGATAGTACACTTTGACATGTTGAGGGTGTTAATGGTCTTCACACTTGTACACATATCTGGTTTCCGGTTGAAGATAGATGTGTATTTAACAGAGTGGACCAAAAAGATCTGCAGCAAACCAAAAAAAAAAAATCAAGGGTTTTCAGTCTCGTTGTGTTCAGACTTTTCAAATAAGATGCTCCGGCATATCCTTCTGGCCACTCTGCTGATCTCCTCAGGTAAAATTTGTACCGGTCAATCAGTAATTATCTTCAGCATTATTTATCTTTTCTTTGCGAGTTCAGATGCAGAAGAAAAAAAATTGACCAGTTTGGAGCATTCCAAGATGGTCCTATTCAGATAAACATTGACAATGCTGGTTATGAAAAAAAAAAAATAAAATAGTTTAAGTTGTTCTTATTGTTTAAACCAGGTTACATTTATGTATTTAGCTTTTACTGTTTCACCCTTATTTTGTCACGGTTTAAACAAACTTATATGCTAAATGTTCATAGAGGTTTTTTTTGATTTTTAAATTCATGGAGCATTTTTCCCTCACAGTTTGTGCTCTTGACTGGGAAATGCACAGGGGAAACATTACTAGAGATGAACTTGAAGAAAGCTTGGTGAGTTGTCCTCAACATGATTTGTCACACTAAGACTGGGGTGTAATGGTTCTTGGTAAAAAAAATCGAACTGTAGCGATCACAACACACGGTTTGGCGCGCACTTCATCTGACGATGCATACGTATCTATAATATGGTTTGTTGAAAATAAATAAAACAGACAGAGTTAGGTTAATGTTTGTTTCTGTCGATAAATATGCATTCTGGTTTCCCTTAAACTTTGTTCACTGTGAGTGTTGTACGCTCTATATGACCGAGCGCAGGTGAGACCTCAACAGCTATCTGTGTTTATGGTACACTAATTTAAGCCTTGCTAATTTACACATTCGAGTGCATGCGAGAAGATGTGTGCACTCATCTGAAGGGCGCACATGGAAGAGTGTAAAATATTGAGTTTCCCTGCTGTCTGTATGTGTTTTTAATGTTAATCAAACAACAGAAGACAAGAAAATCACTCACTTCTCTTAACTGAATAGCTTTTGTAACTTAATTATTAATGGTTAATCTTTATTTAATTCATACAGTGAAGATTATATGCAATATGCAATACTTTATTCAATTTCTGTACCTAAAACTACTGTTAGATACCTGAAAAGCACTGTTTATTTTATTTGTATCTTTGCTCTATAGTATTTATTTGTGCTGTTGCTTGTAGTTTTTATTATTTATTCTTATTTTCTTTATTTTTATTTGACAGTAGTCCTTTTTTCCCTGAACATGGCACAGTTTTGGTGTCACCGTTTGACCCTACGGTGAAACGGTGACCCTACAACTGTGATAATAACCGAACCGTGAGTAATTGGAACCATTGCACCCCTAACTAAGACATAAGTGGTGGTCAACCAACCATATGCTGAAACTTCAAGAGTTTGCCAGATGCAGAGAAGCTTGACAATGCTTTTCAAGCACCTAGTCATGTCCTGTTAGAAATGCTCATTAGGTTCTAACTGTCACATCTAAATTATTTATTCTAATATGCCATATGTTGTGTCTGTTGTCTCGTAAGCTTGAGATAGCACAAACCCAACATCTCCCTGGATTGTGCTGGGCTTGCAAGTGGGCTGTGAGGAAGGTGAAACAGCACTTCTCCAATAAATCAACTCAGGTGTGCTATAAGGAACTCCTTTAAATGACTTTAAAAATATAAATGTTATTCCAAACATGAAATGTTATATTTTATATGTTCTGTGTGTTTCTTTTCCTACAGAGTGAGGTTAAACGGGCACTGTCGCACGTCTGTGATGAGATTGGGTTCCTAAAATTCATGTGTAGGCTATTTGTGAATAAATATCTAGATGTTCTGGCTGAAGAAATCTCAACTACTGATAATGTAAGAACCATCTGTGTTAACGTTGGTGTTTGCTAATACAGAGCACAGAGTAAATGGCCTTTCTTCTATGTATCAAAGAAATGCAAAATGTCATTTTTTTCTTTGATTTTCGAGTGTTCTCTTTAGCTGGAAATGCTGATGAAATTCTTCACTATAGCGCTAATGGCTTGATTATTGTGGTTTTGCATATCACACTGTCTGTTCCTGCAAATGAAAGTGGAAATGACATGAAGTTTTTTGCATATTTGTCACATACACTCAGCTTTACACAGCATTTTTTCGAGCAATAAACTGCTAAATAAAGGTGTGAACAAGCTTTCATGTTTTGTGACATGATTCTAAATTCCTCTTTTCTGACTTTTGGACATACTTTTACAATCAGAGGATGCTTGAACTAGTATTTTATCGTAAATAAAAGCCCAGTAAAATGGGCTTTAGTGATACAAATATGAACAAACATGTGACCATATAAATAATTGTTATAAAACACATAATACTTTGTAATTATAACATAAAAAATACTAGCACTGCGGGCAGCGGGTCTGATACCTGCAGGTAATATTTAGATAAATGCTACTGCGAGGCTGCGGTGACTATATATGGGAGTAAATTAATGACACTGTCATGTTGCTGGAGTCCATCCCACCACAGGCAGAAATATATTATATGATTAAAATTGTTTTTCCAGGCTGAAATAAGTGATTACCTTTGGAAGTCAGTTGTCCCCTTTGACACCAACCTCTTTTGTTAAACTGCTTCATCAAACCCATTCACATGAGCCATTTATGCTTGGACCCCAATGATTGCCACTTGCAGCTATATATTTTAAACTTATTAAAAATATTGTATGTAATACATTAAGACATTTATGAAGTGTACCGCATAGTAGACCCATCTATAGTCAAACTGAAACACCAAGCTCAGAGAGATGTTCTGGTTCTAAATGTAAAATTTTTTTTTGGGGTCTGTGCTGCTGTCATAAATGCGTACCGTGACTTTAAAAGGTGTTGACGTGTCTGCATCCATAGCGACCACCGTTTTGTCCACCGTACTGCCAGGCATGCTGCGCCGCCGGCCCACCCTGTCAGTGAGTGACTCTGAGAAGAGACGGAGAGAAAGGAATAAGAGAGTGTTGACTGCATTCGTGTGCATGTAACCTGTCAAGGGCTGTTCTAGAATCAGAATAAGCAAACCCACCAAAAGAAGAAACAATCAGCTTAGAAACAATCAAAAATCAATAACAGTTAAAAGGTTCATCACCAGCTCTTATTCTTGATCTAAAGAGATGAAAATGAACGTGTTAATGGGCACAGCAGGAATGAAAATGGCTTAAGGCTGTTTATCTATGAAAAAAATGTCCTGGTTGGTTGTTAAGGCATTGCTAAGTGGTAGTTATGTTTTTAATGTATTACATTGCTAGGGTGGTAGAATGCTAAGAAGTTCTTTTTATTTTTAGCATGTTACTAAGCAGCTGCTAAGGAGTTTGAGGTGCTTGCTTGGATCTCAATAAGTTGCTAGTATATTTTGGATGGTTGTCAGGGTGTTGCTATGCAGTTCTTAAGATGTTTTGAGTGCATTTAACGCAATGCTATGCAATGGTCTTCTGAGAGGTATTAATGTGAGTGCTTTAGCAGCTTGCAGCAAGTCAAAAGGCCCACCCAGTCTCTATGATACGCTGCTTCTGCTACTATGTCAGTCACATGTTTCTGTCATGCACAGCCAGATGGTTGAATCTTAGCCTGAATCGGCCTGTCAGACGCTTGGCATTCATCACACGCCTACATCTCTGTCTGCACGATTGATGGAGGGAAGGAGGGAACAAGTGTTTGTGTGGAAAACAAATGAGAGTGCGAACGCAGCCAACCTGAAAGACAAGATCTATGAAATTCATCCTACTGTCTCTCTCTGCACAATCTGAATCATGTCAAACTCAAAACAAAGTGAAGGAAAGGCTTCTTTGCCTCACTGGTTTTGTACTTGGAAAGATGCGTCACTAACAAGATCTGGAACCCCTTTTTTCGCCAACTATTTCTGACAGCACTTTTCCTGTGGCTGAATTGATTATCAGATCAAGAAAGCCTCCTATACTATATACTCCTATACTGCTGAGCTTTCCTGAAATTCATGGAAAAAATACTGACAATGTTTCTGCAGAGTGCCAGTATATTATACAACGTCTGGCCATATATAAGTGATATATTGTTAATGTACCAATCTATTTGAACTACCAAAAGCTGATTTTGTACGATAAAATGTACCGATAACCACCATAATAATACAATGGAAAGCCACATATTGATTTTTATATCCACTTTACATTTACATAATGCAAAAAAGATGAACTAAATAACACAAACTCTAACATCAGAAACTCTAACAAAAAATTGTTTGTCACCAATTATGGTTTACAGTTATTTTTTTTTTTTTTTTACATTTTTAAAGTATAAAAAGAGTATCACACTCACTGACTCGGTGTTACACCTGGAAACAATGCAATTATATAAATGACTAAAGATAATGTGCTAGTAAATGTTGCCACAATGCAAAATAAACAAGGATCTGTATTGCCACCTCAGTCATCATTTAGTGTTGGCGGAGCAAAACTAGACATGATCTGACAACACGGAGGAAGAATGATTAACAGCCCTGCGTAGGTATCGACATATGAGGATTCCGTCTGTGTGTGTGTTAGTAATTTCACTGCTTTCTCATTGGAGAGATGAACAGATTGGAATGCATGAGAGAGAAATCTCAACGCCACCTCTTGCTTATGTTGATATCACAACATCCTGATCCATATGTTAAGTAAGGAAGCAAGACCATATGATCTTTAACTTATATGTTTGAAAACACAAGATTCACAGGTTTCATGGGAAACATTTTATTATAAAGCCTATTAGTGAGCTACAATATTTGTGTGAAAAAATAAAAGTGGTATATTTGGCTTTTCTAACTATTAAAATATATAGCAGTCACACAGACTATTTTATTGTTTTCTTTTTTGGTGCTTGACAGGCTTCTAAATTTCTCCTGTTGTGCTAAATGGAATAAAAAGTCATGTATGTAAATTTTGAGCTTTTTTTGTTGTTGTTGTTGTTGGCTGAACTAATCCTTTAAGCTATAATATTATTAGTTAATATGATTTTCAACAGTTCATGCAGCATAAAAGCTCTTCAATCGCAGTGTTACACCTATTTGGCAAACATATGGAAACATTTTCTTTTCTTTAAATTCACAGATGAATTGCTTGCCATAAAGCGAGGAATATTTATAGAGAAAATAAACCGGGTCAATTTGGACTTCATGTTGTCAAGTCAAAGGCACCTTGAAGAACTCTGAAAGCACTCTTTGCCCTGAAAGATGAATACAATGCCATTACCAACCTGCAAACTGGTAATTGGTTCAGCTATTCTTTCATCATTAAGCTGCTTGATCACGATGGATAAAATGCAGCGCAAATGGAAAAACATTAAACAGCAATTAAGAGACGGTTCCGACATTCCTCCACTCAGAGCCAAGCGTTTATTAAGAGTGGAGACAGTAAAATGCTTTCATACTGAGAGGACAACACAAGGGGCTGGAAGAAAGGACCTGTAAGCAGGGGGTCTGAACTCTTGACCGTTCTCCGCATATTTGTCCAGAGCAAACAAACATGCTGACAAGACCACAGAAGTTGTCTGTATGAGTTGCTGTGGAAATACTTTCCATTTCCCGGTGGACAAAAAGTAAAAAGAGTAAACTAGAAAGTAAACAAACTTTTATGTTGGCTTGTCAAAGCCTTACCTGAAAGTTTTATAAGCTGCCTAGCATGTTTTATCTAGTTGTTAGAATGTCTTATGTCTTATGTCATTATTTTACATTTAGTAACAGGTTTTAATATATCACCAACATGTTTTAGCACATTGTTAACATGATTTACCTAGCATGTTTTAACACGTAGTTAGCATTTAGCATGAATTAACACATTGCTAGCATAAATTAGCATGCTGCAGACATGTTTTAGCACATTGTCCTAGGATAGCCATTAAGCACACTTTTCTAGTGATCGACAGATTAAATACTCCACAAGTGTTATTGTACAAAAGTCTTGACCCCTCTCAATGAAAGTCTATGGGACTTTTTATGGTTTTGAACGCCCGTTTAATGAAAATCATGGCCCCTGTAACTTTAATTAAATAATAAATGAATAAATCTCTAATGAAATTAACAAATAAATAATGTTCCATTTAAGTTAATCAGTTCAGCCCCAGATGTTGGCAGAGAATTACTGCAAAAATGCATGGTGCTAGTGGCCCTATTAATCTACGCTGAACAAGATGCATTGCCCAGCTGTGTAAAAGACGTCTTCACCGGGGTGCCACCGTCCTCCATCTGATTTCACAGAAGACTTTGTCATTCCAGGAAATTACATAGAAGTGCTATGGTCTCATTTAGCATTCAAGCAAGGCTATAACTCACAGACCTGTCTCATTTGCTCTTAATCTAAATGCAAGTTTCTTTCTTCAGGTCTGGCTCGACTTGTCACAGCGAGAGATGATGAGTCTTTGCAGGTCCTTCAGTTTGGCAAGATGAAGGCCACAGACGCAATATTTTTTTTACTTCTTTGGCAGCAACGCTCTTGTAAGGTTTAAAAGCAAAGGCAATAACATAAAAAGCAAAATAACGGTATCCGGTTAAAGTAAGGTGACTAGCATTGAAAGACAATGATTAAAATTACCCGGATACCCAAGCCTATTTAGCACTGCAGAATGTAATTGCATTGAAATTATAGCGTACTTTGCAAATTAAAGTTTTTACAAGCAATGTTCCTTTAATTGCACTTAATGCATATAAGACTTCTTTCAAAAATATGAAAAAAAAAAAAAAAAATCATACTGACACCAAACTTTTGAAAAGTAGTGTGGAATATAGCTGTTTTTGGAAACAAACACGTGCCCATTCATAAGGTTTTTAATCCCCACGCTTCTTGGCACGTGAATCTCAGCCTATCAAACAGCTAAAACGCTGTGCAAGTCTTTCAAATAGCATCACTTGACCAGCATAGTGGAAAAGAACGTAAAATAGGCAGAGACTAACAGAAAAGAATAGAAATATAACTAAGCATTGTTTTGTGAAAAGTAATTGTTGTTGATACTCTTCCTTTAAGAACAAATATAATCTGTAAAACGCACTTTACTAAAGTGATTATTTTGAATAAATATTACCCTAGACATTATTAAAACATTATTTTAGCGAAGGTATTTGTACCAATACTGTGTGACTTTTACTGCACACACGGGCATATACATTTATACGACTTTTAGACAAAATTCACCACTTTAATGATTTATTTTCAAACAAAATCTGTTGCTCCATCAATGTGCAATACAAACATATAATTTTTTTCTGAAATCATACAGTTTGAGAGTAGTGGGGTGCCTTTAGCCACGTCGTACCCTACTCCTTATAGTAAAAAGATGTTTTTGGCAAATTCGCTTCTAGTGGACTTTGTTTTCAAGATCTCAAATCACTCACACACACACTGTTGCACTCGCACCGTCCACAAAAATAAGGCTGCATGCAGACAATGTTCACAACAATTTGACCCTCCTGATGATGTAAATTACGGCTTGCAGACAGCGCACAGACCGGCGCGGAACACGAAATGAATGTTGAGAGAAAAGAGTCCACTAATTGAATCTTCGCAAAGGCCCCTTTAGTTACTGTTGCTATGTTTGACAACCCATGCGTTCTCGCGCCACACATCATGTACTCACGTAGTGAAAAATACATTCCGAAGCGAAAAGAACACTGATAGCACGTCGACAGGCATATGAAACCATTTCATATTTTATAGATCATATTTTTTTAAAGAAGTTTAAACAATAATTAGCATATAGAGTCTCTTTAATGTGTCGTGACAGATCGCTGTAGCTCCTTCAAGCGGCTCGTGAACCGATCATCTAGTTAATTTATAGTTCATTTATAGCATCAAATAAACATGAATGAACATCAGAAGGAATGCTGTTTCAAGAATTTTTTAAGTTCAAGTTCACCAACGTTAATCTACTAACTCCCCTGACTGCTTTGTCGGACAAAATGGCGGATTCTGGGCTATGATTTGTTAGATCGCCTGTCAATCAAACTGTCGGCGAAGGGTCAATTGGCAATTCACAGTTGTGAAGCATGGTGCAGTTTTCGAAGAAGTAGTGAAGAGTGATACAAAACAACACACAAGAACAGTAAACAAAGCAGCATTTCATCCTTTTTCGGGGGTTTTTGTTCTAAACTTTGGATGCAATGGCGGATCCACTACTTTTCATCTTCTATCCTTCTAAATGAATGTCCTGTAAATTACTTGACTCATTGCTGCCCTAAGATATCTTGTAAAGTACAGAAAAGAAATTGTGCATGTGTTGAACTCGTCCATCCAAGATCATCCGTAGTTGAATATACCGGATACGACTGTGCAGAAGGTAGAAAATGAAGTATACCCAGACCTTGAATGCCTAGATACGGAAAGTAACAGAGAATGGATGGTAAATGCTGCTTAGGCGTTGTGTTGAAGTATCAATCACTGAGCAGTCTGCTCTCTTTGTTCTATGAAACCGACACAGCCAAACTCTCGCCATCACCTGTCTCTCGAGCCTCTCGATATGTCAAGTCAAAGAATTTATTTTATCTTAAATAAAGAACTGCATCTAAAGGCCTGACAGTCAGCAGATTGTTCAAGTCAGCCATAAGCTCACATTCGCCAGCTCCACAAAAGCTTTCATCTCAGCGGGCCTTTATCAGTCTCATCAACTGTCCGAACTTACACTGCCGTCACAAGAGTTTGAGCAAAGTTTGTACAGTGCAATGTTTCTAAGTGAAAGATGTGCCACCACTTTGTGAAACAAGAAAACATTTTCAAGAATTTCTTCATATCTGAAGATTAGAAAAATACTGAGTGCACTCAAAACTCTTTGAAAAGACAGAAGAGAAACTAAATTGTAGGGTACTGTCTTAAAAATATAGGTTGAAAATGTATATTGTGGGTGGTTGCTAGGGTTGTGAAATCACGAACAATCACGAACAATTCAATTTTGAATCTTTAATATGATTCGGGAACAACGAGTTGTCTCAGAGTGATTTGTTCATTTTCTGATGACCACGCATGGGCAACATCCCATAGGTTCTGTACAGGAAACAGAAATGATTAGCTCATCTCTTGTGTCTTCGGGTCTGAAGCGTTTGTTCTTTTGTCATAATTCTGCATGGTTTTTTCCTATTCAAAAACCTGATCAACGTTTGCCTAAGTTGATGTGTTGGGGAATTTGGCTATTAACATGTAACATTTCAATTATATTCTACTGAAGTGAATGAAATTAACAAAATGACTTATTTTGCTGAACGAGACTCAAATATCTGAATTGGTAAAATGATTGAACTTCCCATCACAAATTCAGAATTGTACAATTGGTTTATTTCAAGAGCGTGCATTTAAATTGAGTTGGCCACACCCCAAAGGAAGTTGAATTAGAATATGAAATGGAATGACAGGAAGAGGAATTTACTGAACTGGAGTTCAAAAGAAATTCAGCATAGATGTCTTGGATTCCAAAAAAAAAAAAAAAAAAAAAAAAAATAAAAATAATATATATATATATATATATATATATATATATATATATATATATTAACAGATTAAAAACATATTTTTAAATATTTTAGAAAATACAGTGAGGCTTGAAGAAGAGGCTATAATTATTTGCTAATAGGGTAGAAAAAATAAACCTATTGTAATTCAGGTCTTTAGTATGAGATAATGGGATTGATTAGAAATGTAATATCACACCTCTCCTCAAAAAGCTGTATGTTCTACAGTATCACATGAGGAACAAGTTAAGCACCGAAGTTTAATACTAAGCAAACACTACGGAATGGATTGTCTTGGAGAGAGAAACCGAGAATAAAAATCTTTTATGGAAATAGTGTTATGTTTAAGCCTCCAGTGTAAACTGGAGGTGGCAGTTTCCTCTATTGAGTGAACTGCGAACCTCTTGAGGTCTTCTTCCACACAGAAACACACACACGCAAGATTCTCTGTGCTCTAATCAGTGCAGGAAGAAGGAAAGGCCCCTGGAGGCTGTATATTTGGGAAGTTTCAATTCACCATTAGAAAAAAGGAAAAACACTTGTTTATGAACTCAGCTGAAGCTGTGAAATACTGCAGAGGGGTTACAGCAAAATGGCTAGAGATTTTTTTACAGCAGCAGAACTTCACAGGCTGACAGAAAACATTATTCCTGCCTCAGGGTAACTCATAGTGAAGGTGAAGTGATTTAAACTCAGAATCTAAATTTATAACTTCTCTTTTGAAAAGTAAAAGTAATAATACAGTCTTTAATTAACAGCAATTTAAAAAAAAAACAAATTCAAAAAAGGCCACAAAATTCAGTGTTACCAATTTTGGGATTTTGTCACCAAACGTATATACTTTATTTCTACTTTCTCAACTTTTATAATGTTTTGTGACAATGAGCTATTTTGGCTATATTTAAATAATTAAATAATTAAAAAATATTTATTTGCGGCAATTCGTCCATATGCCTATGCACATAGTTGAATAAATACATAAAGATGCTGCACTGTGGAAAATACCAATAGCAAATGCAAAGAAATCAATTTCACAAGAAGTAGTAAAGAAACTCATTTGTGCTAAACTCAAGATTTTCTTTTTTTTAAATGTCGAGCTTAAAGCGATAGTTCGCCCTAAAAAATGAAAATTTAGACTTATTCATCCTGCTGTGGTTCCAAAGAGAGAAAGAAAAAAAAAAGTCCCACTCGCGCTCAACAATCAAACGATTACACAATGTCTGCGTGAAAAAAAAATATAATCCCTTCTGTTGTTTCTGGAGACCAATATTTGCAGTCTATAATATTTTTAATATATAATTACCTTCAATAAGACAATATTCCCACCTCAAAGCATAAGGCCAGGACAGGTTTGTGTAGTAAAACCAATATATCATTGATTACTTATTAATCAGCCATTATTTGGCAATGAAAGTACAAAACACTTATCTTAATAAATCTCAGCATATATGTATAGATGTTCAAATATTTTTTTTCAGTTCAATCTTGTCAAATGCATAACTTCCTGCTTAATAAAACATTTGAGCATCATTTGATTATTGTATATGCCTCATTTGCTGTCACTAAAGTGTTTTAGTATCAAACAGTCTGTATGACAATTGAGGACCTACTGAAGAGTCCGATCCCCTCAAAATTCACGTGCAGCTTCATTTGATTTAAAGAGCATCACGACATGCTCCAAAACTTTAAGCACAGAGCAAAGAGAAGAGGAATATCTGGACACAATTTTACTCAAACACCACATGCACAGTCCATTCTGACTGAAAACTATAATCGGTCAAACATTCCTGTCAGTTCCTCAGTGCACTTAGATTTCCATCGCTCTTGAGGGCAAATCTATTATGCGATGTGATCAGACAATGAAAAATGTCACCAATGCATAAGAGTACTATTGCACCCTCTGTAACCCCAGCAAAGTACTGTTTTTATCCAAGATAGACAGAGAAAGATGAAGTCACCCTTGATTGCAGTGCAGCAGCGCCTCCGTGACAGAACATGCTGTCTGTGCCTGGACCGGCCCAGAAGTCTGTAGTAGTACCACTTCCTTCCCAGAACTCTCCTCACTGCCCCTGACATGCTCTCTGCGTCTCACGGCCTTCAGAATGATTGACTTCAGAAACTGCTGGAAGTCTTCTCTTCAAAAGCTCCTGTTGAACTGAATCGCTGCCAGCAGAGATTGCATGTTCTACAGATTGCTGCATATGATTCTGCGTGTCAGGACTGCTCTTGAAATGGAATGCCCGAGAGTTTCGAGAGAAAGGGGGAAAAAGAAGGGGGTAGGAAGAGAGCCAACTCCTCCCACAAATTACTTCTGTGGAGGAACGAAAGCTACACTGAGGCGTAAATTACAGTGCAGACATGTCTTCAGCTGCTTAAAAATCTATATCAAATACATATACTAATTTACAGGGACAGTTCTTCCAAAAGTGCAAATTCTGTGTCTACTCACTCTCACACTCTTCCAAACCTTGGAGTTTTCTGTGAAACTTTAAAAGACACATTTTAGATTTCAATCTTGGAGCTCTTTCCAACAATAGTGCATACTGACCTCTGCCAAGCTCCAAAACATGACATAAAACACAGTCATTTCATTTGTTTACTTTAGTTAGCTACATTAGTTAGCATGTAACTAACAATGAAAAATACTTTAATCATTTATCTTGTAAATATTAATTTCCACATTTACTAATACATTATTAAAATCAAAAGTTGTATCTGTTAATGTTATTTAATGGACCTGAGCAACCAAACTAATAATGAATAGTTGTGTTTTTATTAATTAACTTTAACAGAGATTAATAAATATTGATGGTTAATGTTGGTTAATTAACCTTATTGTAAAGTGTTACCAAAAACACTTTATCTAAATATGTACTTTAGCAAAAATTAGATGATAGAAAATTCTTTTTTGTTTGTTTTACCTTGTTGGACACAAGATGTAAATTTCACCGTTAGAGGTTGATTATTCAAAACAAAGGTGTAGCTTGATGATGCCGAGATTGAGCGGAATTATGGGAGGTGTTGTCTTCATGTCTACAGCCGGTGGAAAGAATCTGATGGGACTTGGACAGAAATTATATTCATGGATGAGCTAATGCATTAAAGATTTATAAACATTACTGTAGTATAAAGCAGGGTGAGGCTGAAAGCTGTTGGAGTGGAACGAGGCCGCTGGAACGATTGTTAATGAGAGACAAGCGCGACACACGTCTCGAGAGCAGTGGAGCTTTTATTTTGCCGCAGACGACCGCTTCCGCTTCTTCCGGTCATGCGTATGTGGGGTAACGCGGTGCTGTTTTATCATGTTACATACATTTATGTGTTGAAAGTTGTTATAATCCCTCCGCAGCTGCTATGAGACACTTGTTACGCACTGCAGTAAGCTAGATCGATATTAGGCATGGTAAAACACACGGTAAATCAAGAAAACGACATTTAAATAATGAGACTTACTGTGTTCAGCTATTTAACATGAATAGTTTTCTGTCAATGAATGTATCCAAACTGTTGCTCTCCTGTCTAATAAAACACATAATATATTAAAGCATATTTAGTGTTTCCATGGTTTCTACAAAATAAAACTGGAAATCGAGGGTAACACGGGTATGATAGGCGATAAACATTCTTTGAAATATTTTGGATAATGTAAGTACACAAGTCAACAAAATATATAACACTGTTCTAGTGGTTTTTGGATATTTTAATGTTTGTTAAGTTAAAAGTTGTTATATGTGCATTAAAGGCACAATATGTGTTTTTTTCGTCACTAGGGGTCGCTAAACTCTTCAAAACAATAATAAAGGTGTAGATTGATGATGCAGTGAATGAGTGGAACATGGAACTTGTCGTCATGCCGATGAATTTAATAATATTTATGGGGAAATAATGTTTATGGATGAGTGAATGCAATTTAACATGACTGTGGTATGAAGCTCGGCATCGCCGAGAATGGTGGACGCGATTGTATGAGAGACAGATATCAGTGGCACATAAGAGTCCCGGGGGATATATAGGAACGAGGACATTTCATTCTACAGAAGTACTCATAAGTGCTGAAATGCTACTCATACAGGTCAGTTTATTTGATGAATTAAAACTGTGAGGTAACGCAGTGCTGTTTCTCTTGCTCTAACGTTACACTATCATACGAAACTGTATTTCAGTGTGTTGAAAGTTGTAATGTTGTTATTCTGTGTATTAGTTTGCTGGCCATATGAAACTTCACAGTAAGCTAGATCAACAT
Source organism: Opsariichthys bidens (assembly GCA_037194245.1). Lineage (NCBI taxonomy): Eukaryota > Metazoa > Chordata > Actinopteri > Cypriniformes > Xenocyprididae > Opsariichthys > Opsariichthys bidens. The sequence continues at coordinate 16,522,503 of CM074288.1, read as the reverse complement.
TAGAATGTCATTCTCAAACACTTCGTCGTGTTGAACTATATAACATTGATTAGTCTTATAGCCTACGTTTGCTCACCTTGGTTTTATGTCCTTTTTGGAGCTTGATAGATATGCACAGTAAGTGGACCACACTTTTTCCCATTATTGTTGTAAATGAATTCAAAAGAAAATGGTATTTATAATAGTTTATACTTTGCAATAAGGAAATCTTCATACAGGCTGACACCACTGAAGACCAAACAGGAGGTTTGTCCCTTCACACACCCTCAGTTAAAAAATCCAACTCATTAATACTGTATGTTTGCAGTGCTCTGACAAGGCATTTGACCTCTATGACCTCAACTACAACACCAGCTGGTGATATAATGAGATTTACGAGCCACACAAGAACATCTCACCTTCCTGATGAAATCCTAGATTTTGAGAACCAAACGCCAGCAACCTTTCAGACAAAGATGGAAACTATTTTAAAATACCCATCACAACAATAACGATAACTGATTAGGGGTGACTAATGTTTCTGAATGAAGTTCTTATTCTCAGCAAAAGCTGCATTTATTTGATCAAATATTTCAGTAAAAACAGTAATATTGTAAAATATTATTAATTAATTTAAAGTAACTATTTTTTATTTTAATATCCTTTAAAATGTAATTTATTCCTGTGATGCAGAGCTGAATTTTCAGCATCATTACTCCAGTCTTCAGTGTCACATGATCCTTCAGAAAGCATTCTAATATGTTGCTCAAGAAACATTTCTTATTACTATCAATATTGAAAACAGTTTTGCTACAAAATATATGTTTTTGGAAATAGCATCCCCCCCCATTATCTTTAATGAATAGAAAATGATGTAATTATTTACTCACACTTATGTTGTTCCAAACCTGTATGACTTTCTTACTTGAATACAAAAAATGTCACACTGCTTTCTTCTATACAACAAAAGCATATGCTTTAGTGATCATGAGCTGTCAAGCTCTACAAAAGAAACTGCAAACGACTCGCTCACTAAGTCTTTTGATAGCTTTGTGTAAAGAAAAGACAGAAACTTCAGTCCTTATGCAATAACAATTGCATAATGTACCTCTCAAATGTCACAGGGGCAGAGAGATTGATATCAATGGCATCAACCAGCATTCGTTTGTATGGCCAAATATGTGGAGGGTGAATGGGTGCAAAGCCATCACAAGAATCATGGACCACATTAATGATAGTTTTAGAATGTTTTTTGGCTTTTCTGTAGCTTGACAACCTAAAAAAGGAGTATTGTGAGAACAGCACAAACATCATACGGGTTTGAAACACCATGAGAGACTGAATCTTCGTTTTTGGTTGAACTATCATTTTAAAACTCAACTTTTCATAACTCCAACAGCAAAATGACAAGCTAAAAAGTTGCAGCTCAGCAATACCTGCTGTCGTAAGTGCTTCTCCAAACATCGAGAGCAGACATGCTTAGAACTAAAAAGTTGGAAGATTAGAGGGAATAATTGAATAGCAGAAGTGCTAAAGACAGTAAGAGACTTGATACGAAGCGTCTCTCGGTGAGTGGGAGCTAATTGATGGGGGGGGGTTGACATGCTGGCAACTCGGTGACAGAACATTTCTCCAGTGAGGGTGAAGAGAGCAGGTCTGTTGGATGCTGGGTCTTTGTAGGAGGGTGAGTGAATAATGGAAGGAGCCGGGGGAGGCGGCAGGAGCCACTTTCATTCTCTCCTGACGCTCAGACACTCGACCTCGTCGTGAACTTTCTCATCGAGAGAGGACGAGAGGATGTGATGGAGAGGCTGGCGTAAATCTGTCTGCTCGGCTTCTCAGAAGAGCTTTCCGCTGCAATAAATGTGGGTAATAAGAGGTCTGATATTATTACCCATAGTGCAGTTGCTACATACCACCTGAGACTCGGAGTCAAGTTAAAGGAGAGTATAGAGGAGGGCCATTAAGTTGAGCTGTCTCGGAGTGATGGACGCCTCTGTGTACTGATGCTGCCTGCTTTGCATGAAGACATCAAATGAAACGTTTATCTCAGTGGAGCCAAACTTTTGGAAACTGTCAAAAACACAACGTCACAAAGTCTTCAACTGCTACTAGTCTGACATTCATTAGCCAAGCCACTGTCAACATAAAGTCAGAATGAAATTGTCTTATGGTTCCAATTAGTCACTTAAGACAAAAATGATTGAAAGTGGGATGAGTTTCTGAGGAGAAACTAATACAGGACTCAATGTTCCCCCATAAATAATCAGTCCTCTAACAGCATGAGACAATTGAGAGATCACACACATAATAATGTAATCCAGCCAAGATTCATCAGGAGGAATTAATGTAGGACAGGGTGTGATTTTAACCATTAGGATTGGACTGAGAATATTAGGACACCTATTATATTTTTATTAATATTTTGCCCTGCTCACACAACCTTGTACTGGAAAAAATTACTTCTTGATGAGTTTTTAATTAGTATTTTTAATTGTTTTTCAGGGGGAAAAAAATTAAATCCTTGAAAGAAAATAAATGTACTTGTGAAGCAACACAGCACAAGATAATATCTAAAAATAATACTTTTAATTATACTCTGTCTTACTTGCGTATTTTTCAAAAAGCTTGATGCTGGTCGCTATTCACTGCCAGCCTGAGCGGGACTTAACTTTTATTTTTTGAAAATTTTGTCATCATTCACTCACTCTGCTGTTTTTTTTTTAATGCTGTATGCCCTTCTTTCTTTTTCTGACCAAAAAAAGGGAGAATTTTTAAAAAATTTCAGTAGCTTTCATTGTCTTTTTTTTCCTTCTATGGAAGTCAATGGCTACCGTCAACTGTCTGGTTTGTTTTCATAAAGATTTTTCATTAAAAAAAATTCTAATAACTTTATATATTTAGATAATCATAACTATTTTTTAATTATGAAAATAATTAATTATGACTTTACTATAAACTGCAAAGTGTCTGCTTTGAAATGAGATTATACTTATGCTTTTAGGGTTCATGAACTCCATCTGTTTTAGTTTGGGTATGTCATTTCTTGGGATTTTTCAAAAGCGGGGATTCAGGCTAACAGGTTAAAAAAAAGCAAGTACTTTACATTTTGATTCCAAAATGGCTTTAAGTGGAGGTCATAAAGCAGAAGGAAGTGTGAGTAAAGTGTCCAGTTTTTTAAATTACCTTGACCAAATTAATCACACAATTACTCAGTTACTTCTTTCCATGTTTCCTGCGTTCACCACACCCTGAAATCTTTACCTCTTCTCTGCTAGCCCTTTAATAGCGCTAACCTCAGGAGGAATCCACATCAGCCCTGCATGCCAAACAGCCTTTTAGCCTCAGAGCGCAGGTACTTCCTGTAAAAAGTTTTTTCTAAAGTACACTGCTGTAAATATCAGACTGACTTCAGGGAGCCGGCTGACCAGTGTGCAGCAGGTAAATGCAATCAAGACATGACTTTAGCTCTCTGCCCTCGGGCCTTCTTCATAGATTGCACATTTGAAGGGAAAAATATTTACACGCAGTGCCCCCCTCTGGAGCAAAGAGGTATTAAAAAAGAGCTGGATGCCCATTAGATCATTCCCCCAGTTATAAATAACAGACACTAAAAATAATACAGATAGATGGATATTAAACTTGACAGAACAATGGACAGACAGACAGACATAACGATAGACGGACAGACAGACAGGGCTGGGTAGGTTACTTTTAAAATGTATTTCACTACAGATTCCAAAATACATGGTTTAAAAAGTAATGTGTAACGTATTTCGTAACATTACTCAAGTTTAGTAACTTAATCTAAATACTAGTATGGAACAAACACAAAAAAGGTAACTGCAGGTTTTTATCTCACAATTCTGACTTTTCCCCTCAGAATTGTGTGGTATAAAGTTGCAATTGCGAGTTATAAAGGCAGAATTGTGAGATATAAAATCACAATATTGAGAAAAGTCAAAAATATGAGATATAAACTCACAATATTGAGAAAAGTCAGAATTATGAGATATAAACTCACATACTAAATTCACAATTGCAAGAAAAAAGTCAGTTTTGCAAGTTTATATCTCCCAATTCTGACTTTATAATTTGCAATTGTGAGTTTAAATCTTGCAATTCTGAGAAAAAGAAGTGAGAATTGTGAAATGCAAACTCACAATTGTGAGGGGAAAAAGCAAATTGTGAGAAAAAGTTGCAGTGACCAGTGAATTATAAAATGTATCACAAAACATGAAAACAGTCGAAAACATGAGACCTAACTCCGCTTTTTCAGACTGTCAGAGTCAGAGAATCACCAATTGCTGTTTAAATGACATTAAAATTCAAAGTAATCACTTTGGTAATCTAAAATACTGTTCAGATGTAACTAATCTGATTACCACCCATTTAAAATGTAACTGTAATGAAATACAGTTACTCAAATTTTGTATTTTAAATACGTAACTAAGTTATTTGTATTTCGTTACTCCCCAACCCTGCAGACAGATTTAGATAGATCTGACAGCAGAAAGTAATAGTATATGTGTGATCCACAAGTGCACACAGAAAAGTACAAGAGGAAAAATAAAATGTACAAACAAACAATGTCTGCTGGATTGATGGAACAAACCAAGATGAACCACAGCTCCCACACTTCTTCCACAGAATGAGGATGATCGGAAGGACCTCAGGCTGTGCACAGGAACTCATGACGGCCACAGCTCAACACCACAAAATGCCTACATCTGAGACAATACATGTAATAACTTGCTCTTCCTCTGAAACCACTTTTCTTTTCTGTTGGTATGCAATAGACAAACAGCTCTTTGGGTATTGTTTTATGAAATACACATAACGCTGTTGGCCACATTTGATGTAATATCAGAGATAGAGTTAAGCCTTTGTGAGTGTATAGAGTTCACTGAATGGCACATTAGGTACTTGAGTAGTAGTACAGAAAGATCCTAGATTTTTGCTGCTTTCTGGAGTTTTGTATTCCAAGTTTTAGCTGGAATGGACTGCAAGAGACAACTGCAACACCCACAATGCCATTCTTTCTGTGATGATGGGACAATGTGAATTAACGAAGCAATGAAAACAAGGAGAACAAACACATTAGGCGAGATGAAGTCTGCCAAAGAAACAGTGTTCTGGACACCCTGGCCTAGACTGTTTATTGCCTTGAATGAGACTTTGAATGAGTCAATATTATTGTGCAATTATTGCAATAGTGCCAAGTTTGGTAAGAAACATTTTCAGTTACATCTAGTTCTTTGCACTTGAGAGTCTGAAAATACTCCATTAATATTGTTGTTTGGCTGCGTGAGAACTATTTGTTATTTTTGCAATCATTAAAAAACTCTGTACATGTTATTATGTAGCTCTGGAGAGAAGCTAGACTGCAGCACAGCCTTACAAACATGGGAACATAGAAAAGCAAGTGGCCAGTGGAAAAGCAAGCAACATACAAACAGATTTTGGAACACCACATGAAAAAAAAAAAAACGATGCTGAAAATGACTTACTACAGTGCAGTAAAATACATATTTATAAAAACAATTAACACAGAGGCTTTTTCTTGATGGACGGATGAATCAATGGATTTTTGTAAAAAACAAATATTACAAAATGACTTAATTTGTTTCTCACGACCACACAAACTTTTAAGCGATTGATATTGGTTTTATATGAGGGGAGAAATTGCAGAATACAGACGAAAAGTCAGAGGCGATGCTTTCAGTCGTGCTGTGATTGGTTCATTACACTGTCAATGCACTGACTACAGCCTTCCTATCATGATCAGTTTGCTAATTGGCCCGAATGGGTGAAACTGGTGGAAACAGACAGACTAATTACAGAGTAAACAAATCACCCACTCAAACGGGTGTTCAAATGGAACTGGAAAGCAAATTTACATTGGATAAAAAACCCAACAGCAGAGAGGAAACTTTGCCTCCATATTTCAGAAGTCTGATACACACCACTAATTTTGTACTTTACAACAAAAATTACTGAACAAAACCAAACACTGAAGTACATTACCAGCAAATGGCAATCAACCTCACATTAGGAGCTTATTAATACTGTGTATACCACTCCAACTTAGAAGAAAGTGTTGACAGAGCACCAGATACTGTGCATCCAACTTACATCGTAATCTCTGAGACAGGACTTCAATCACTGAGTTACATGGGCCTAGTAGTTTACTGATGCTCTAGGGTATTTGCCACTTGTAAGCTCTCCACCGCTCTTCCAACATCTGGCCGTCCCCTGGAAAGCATGAGGCCCTCGGCCACAAGACACCATTAACATTAAGCTCTCTGAATCCTAGGCAGTCACGCCGCATTTCCTGCAGCAACAGTCAACAAGCTCATGAATCTCTTCCCAGAATAAAAACCAGCAGTTTGAACCGTCACCAGCACCAGCAGAAAGAGCCTCAGGGATTTCACACGTTCCATCTCTGTTTATATGGACCAGAGTCACATATCTGCTGTTCATTTATCTCTAGGAATTACACAATCCCTGGGAAGACAATGCACTTTTAGTAGAAGCCCTTGGGTGAGATTTAAAATGGGATAAACACATTCCATCAGCTGTATCATCATTCGGCTGCTTATTAGAACTAATAAAGCACTTATTGCGCATGATCTTTCCAACGTAATTATGTGAGGCATGGCGCATCGCAGAACTAGAGCAGGACGAGCATTTGTGGTTATATAAATAAATAAAATTATATAAATTGCATAAAAGTATATAATTATTATTATTAATATTTATTTATTTATTTTAGAAAATGACAGATCGTTTCTCTAGATAAGACCCTTAATGTTCGGCTGGGATCGTGTAGAGCCAGTATATGGAGAAAAATCCTGGAATGTTTTCCTCGAAAACCATAACTTCTTTTTGACTTAAGAAAGAAAGACATCTTGGATGACATGGGGTGAGTAAATTTTCAGGAAATTTAAATTCTGAAGTGAACTAATCCTTTAACAACTACATTACTAGTAATTAGGAGTTCAAGTCAGAGTTAACAGTTAATAGTGAGAATTGGATGCTAATCTAAAGCGAGATCAATATTTTTTTGTGTGAGTTCCATTGAGGAAAGAACATCACATGGTTTGAGTAAATGATGAAAGGATTTTCACTTATGGGTGAAGTAACTCTTTAAGAAACAAGCAAACAGCTGGTTAATTTCCACCCCGTCAAGTACATAAAGTAGATAAAATGAATTTTGGCACTGGATTCAAAAATGCATTAAGACCCAAACTAATCTCATGTTTAATACAATCAGGGCCACGATTGTTTTCCCCAAGCTGGAGGAATTGTTTCCTCCATTTTTGCAATTATCTCAATTACAGAGAAGAACAACAGAACTAAACTAATGGCTGCTGAAGAAAAGACCAGCAACATGCTGTTCTGATTTGTTTGCACATGAAGTAATTTACTTTCGGGTTCAGTTCCAACAACAATCTCTTGAACTTGTGGGATCTCACATGTAGCACATTTCTGGTTTGACCCAATTTCAATCTAGTTTATTCTACATGTTCAGAAGACCTTAATCATATGCAAGCAGATGCTCTCAAAGGGTTTTATCCCCTGTCAAAATCAAGATTTCTGTGTTGCAACAACGCAATTTTGTATTGATGGTCTAAAACACGTTTGCATCAAATATAAAAAGGTGTAAGAACATCAACAGGCCACCCACTTGTTTCTGGCATACTACTTATCTGACCTTACAGGCATAGTTCACCAAATATTAGATCTCACTAAGAAAAATGTCAAAAACTGACATCAATTACTGAACATCAGTTTACCAGAGTTTATCGCAAAGCAACCAAAATTGCCATTATAATGTTATATTGTAGACTCAAGATTCAGTTATAATGTTATATTATAGACTCAAAATCGTCCAACATCATTGACCCTTCGAACATGATTTGCGGAAGGTCAATTTCTGCGCTGGCATCACCAAATGAAAGTGTAAAAATAATGTGAGGTTACCCAAAAACTCCCTGAATGCTGCTGATCAACAAGAATATACAAAGGCAATAAGAAACTTAGTTTGACTGAAGACTCATTTCTGCTTACCAAAGCGTAGACACAACTGTTAGTGCCGCACATGGACTCTCATATAACCCTGAGACCTAAATTTAATACTGTCTAGAGCAGAGCAGAATAGACTCCTCAAGAATCTCAGCACTTTTTGGCATGCTGTCTACTGTCCTTCAGTCTAATCTAAAACCGGAGGGCCTATCATGCTAGCGGGCAAGCACACAATCTCAAATAGAAGCAGTGTTATTACATTAAGATCAGGTGTGATGTTACTTCAAACAGGAAATACATCAAAGAGGTGCATAAGTGGTCCACTTCTGTCTACAGGGGTCTTTTCCCTGGGGCTACCAGGGCAGGTTATGCTGAACATGAGCACTCTGCATTATGATCTATAAAATGGGCCATGAGAGGTATTTATAACCCCTGGATAGTGGATGAGGCTGCATTTTCAGACAAGTAAGAGCAATTCCACTGCAGCAGTCACAATATTTTCAAATAGCTGTGCTCAGCTGCTGATATGCATCCTGCAGAGCATCTCAGCTGCATTGCTCAGTTAATTAATTGGACTTTGGCATTTCTCTTTCTCTTTGGTATGTTAATGAACGTCTAGCACAATGGACTCCATGCCATCAAAGAGCCATGGATAAAATATGCCAAACACCTGCTTGTTCCAACAACTCTGCAGTCTCTGCCAGGGCCTACATTAAACCTCCGCAATAAACAGAGCCGGTGCTTCACTGCCATTGGCAGTAAGTCACGATTTAAGAACCAAGATACAAATTGTTAAATACAAATTGCATTCAGATAAATCACAGCAAATCCACAAACCATGTGAATAACATGAGATTTTATATAAAATGTTGGAAGAAAACGTATATATTTTATGAATTTATATAAAAATAATTATATATCAATTTCATATAAATACATTTTACTTATTTAAAATATAAATAAAATGCGTTTATATAATTTATGTATTGTTGACTGAGTTAAAATATAATAAATAAATTATATATATTGAATTTTGGTCCAGCAAAATATATATATATATATATATATATATATATATATATATATATATATATATATAATTTATTTATTATAATTTAATTTATATTTTGTTGACTGAGTTAAAATATAATAAATATATATATATATATATATATATATATATATATATATATATATATATATAATTAGAAATTATAAAAGACAGAGAGACAAAGGGAATAACAACAGAAAAATATAAAATAACAATTTGTTCATCATTTATTTATTTATTTATTTTATTTATTTTGTTAATAGAAGCTGGACTAGCTCATATTTACTTGACTAGAGAAAGACCCAAAATTATTTAACTATGTCAGTTACATTTAAATAACCTGTTTCAAATAAGGAATAAAATCAGACCTCGATCTTATCCTAAATTGGGCAGAGAACTGATTTTTGGTCCAGCAAATGCAAATGCAAATTCAAGAGTAAATGTTGGTCATATTGGTCAAACAGTGTCTTGACCAGTCTTGGCCGGATTAAGCTACAATTTGGACCAAATTTAATGGGATGGCCAAAACGTTGCGTGACTAACAGCCTTTGTCTAGTAAGACTGTCATATACAGCAGAGATGGAAGAGATTACAAAAGAAGCTGATATGCAAAAATAAGTCCTGGTACTGACAGCACACAATTGATGGTACTCTGTACCAATGAGTGCCAGCAAACTATGACAACAAATCTAAAACAAAATAGCTATGACTGCAATTATTCTGTTACACAAAAACTTACACATATAGTCTCATACTAGTATTTACTCAATACCATCTACATATTCACAAGTTCTGCAAGGTACAAAGAGCAAACCTCCCAGAATGTTCAGGGCAGGGCAAGCCTATATTTAACTTTGCACAAGAAAAGTCTTGTTTGTGATTTCAGATCGCTGTCCTTTGCTCAGCTGTTGTCAGAGGTTGCCAGGAGACGGGATCAATAGAGGCACTATATCAGCCATCTCTGAAGCACCACAGCTTTTATAGTTCAAAGCTGGGCTTGGAATACCCAAACTTTAGAGTAAAACAACATCCGGACAAAAAAGGGGAGGGTAACATGGGAGAGTATGGAGAGAGAAAGAGAGAAGCAAAGAGAATAACAGCAGAAAAATGGAAAATAGAATGGGAACAGGATCCATTTGTTCATCAGCCGATCCTAAAACAGCAAGGCCTGCATCATAAAAAGTTAATTGCTGACAGAGCTAATATACACCCTCGGATTCAGAGTTCTGCCAGCCAGAGAAGAATTCCCATGTTTCCATGCGAGTTTACAGGCTGTTTAAAGCTTTTCTGCGGCGTATTTCAAAGATCAGGAATGTGATTCTGTAAGATGGACTAACACTATGTCACACATTTAAACTGATTGCTGGAAGCAATATTTCGCACATTACTTTCATTATGTAAGGTATTAATGTTTATTATTATTATAATTATTCAGATAGATATTTTTCTTTTAGAAGAAAAAGTAAATAAATGGCACACAAATTACATTTTTTCTGACTAGTTTGAACTGTCCCAACTAAGTCGACAAGATCATAACGTTACCCATTTTATGATTCTCACTACTCCCCAACAACCTATGTGAGATTACACAAGCAAAGTGTAGGCTTAATGCCCCATTTGGGACGGGGCCTCGGATGTCGCACACTTTCTGTTTGAGCCTGAAGCGTACGGCATGCTGTTTAAAAGAAACCGGGCCCTACATCACATCTTTTTGGAGCCCAAAAACAGCTCCTTCTCACCTTGGCTGCCCACAGGGGACATCTTAGAAATAGGCCAGTTTCTGAAGCAGGTCACCCCATCCTGTGAAGAGAATAATCAGAAACAAGAAAGGACGACACTCAAGAAGAAGGACTCAAGGATGTGTCCGGCACTCTCTCAGCTCCTTATCGAGACTTACAAACAAAACGTGCCTGTTACATCCATCTGTGTGCTGTTTCGGCACCCACACGGTGGTGGAGATTACCACAAGAATTCTAACAGCGCTCAGGCTTGCCACATTGTGCGCCAATTGTGACCCTCCCACTTTTGGAAAGAAAGGAGAATGAAGGGGAGGGGGGAAGAACAAGAGGGACAGTGGTTACTTTTTTCCATTTTCATGAGCAGTTAGGGGCCTAGTAACGGCATTCTCTCTCTCTCTTATTCTGCGCCACCATCTTTTGGGGGAAACGAGCCCCCTTTGGAAATCTGAATTCCTCTGGAATGTCAGCCAATCAGAAAGCAGGCTCAAGGGAGTGTGTTATTGGAAGGCCTGTCTGGGCTCTGACCCTTTAATCTCCCAATGCAAAAGTTCCAATACACGGTACGCACTACAGTATATGGAGTGCTTTTTAAATGGCTTTGGATGGCTTTATAATTAAGCAGTCAATAAAGAATATGTTTTTTTTCTCTCTATTCATATATGGTTTTAGTATTGTCCATATTGTCCATAGACTCCATACACATTGTAATTGGTAAATAACCTGGAATGTGGAATTAACATTGGCATACTGAGCCATGTAGCCAAAGAAAAATGTAAAACCAGGCACACAACATAGTGTTTGCTGATGGCATGAAAAACGCCGGCTATGGTGACATCTGTTTCAAATGACGAGTTAAAAAGAGAAACAAGTAAAAACGCACATCAATCCAGTATGGGGGATGGGTAAAACAACGTTTCCACGGCAATAAAAGCTCTGGCCACCGGACATCCTAGCAACAGTTACAACGCTTCAGCAATCTGTGGTTCAGTGGAGATAAAAAGCTCAGCTCAGCTAACAATGTGCATTTGCTTTACTTCATGCCACCTAAAAACTGCTCTCAAGGGTTCATATTGCACTACAGCAATAAAGGACATCAAATTAGCAGTGTCTGAAAGCTGTCTGGACGATAATGTGCATATGGGGAGAATGGACCAGTCATATATACAGCACATTTACTGTATAAAGTGACACTACTAACTTAAAGTCAACAAGAAATAATATCCCCAACGCATTTTGTCATTGTCGCTAGTTATATAGTTAGCTGCTAAGTTAAAGGTGCATTAGGTGATTCTCTACAGAGACATTTTTTTTTTTTATACTGGTCGAAAGTCTCCTCATATCCTGATAGCAATCACAATGTTAAATGGTCTAAAGGTATTTTTATAAATATATATCATCTATGGAAGGTTTAGGACCATAATATGTTCATCTAATCATTATTTTCGGTCTGAATGAAATAATGCGATATCCTACCTGCCTGTGAACGTATGTTTTTACATTCCCTCCTGCTCAGACATTATACGTCATCAGTGTGTTTCATGCTATGCAGAGTTTATGTAGACAGACGTCAGTCACGGAGCACCACAAACAAACAGCAGCCACCTTTTACACTTCCTACCGAATCAAAACAACAAGCTTATGCTTATGTTCATGCTATTACTACCGTAATTAAGAGATGGCAACCCGTGACGTTCTAACAGAATTAGGCATTTCCATGTCAGCAGTATCAACAACAAAATGAATCTGTAACAGTCAGGTATAAGCTCTCCAAGTTGTTTACGTTCATTATTATTGTAATGTTTTGTGCTTTGAGACATGAGGTAGTTTAACACCGCCTTGAGACATTTTGCCGATTGCAGCTGTGTGTGTATGCCTTCAAGTGTTCTGGAGGAGGCCTGGCTTCGAACCGTGATTTGCAGGGAGGGTGGGATCATATGCTTTCAATGCTAGCAAGCTAACATTTGCATTTCCCAGATCACCAACTGCACCTTTAAGACTGTCTTAAGAACTAGTCTGACCAACAAGCATTTATTTAGGGCTAATCAGTCTTACTTTTCAGATTCAAATTAGACCAATCTACCAATTTATTTTTTGTAACTGACTTAGTCTTGAAAAAGCAAAGTAGATGACTAACTTGTAAGACTAGTCTAAGCAGTTTATGCAAACGGCCACATGTATAAGACTATTCATAAGTGATTTGAGTCAGTTACATAAAAATATTAACACAGGTCTAATCTGATACTAAAAAGTAAAACTGACTGCCCCTTAACTAACCACTACCTGCTCATACTTATATTTAAGACACAATCTTAACATAATGGCTGTTTATGGAACTGGTGCTTGATGCATATCTAGCTAAATTTAGGCACCTAGTCTAAAATAAGCAATTTGCTTCACCAAATAAAAAGCCAAAATAAGCAAAACCTAACAAGCCTAAATAATCAGCTATATACTGGAAATAAGACCCCGCAACAGTACATATTTTTAAAAAACCTTTGTGAAACCTTGTGGGCTTTACATAACCTATCTCTTTGAATCACAGGTGAGATCAATTAGTTAAAATACTTTAACTCTGTTTTGTCACATTGAAAGAGCTAAAAAGCTACTTTTTCAAATGCTTGACTGTAGTTACTTGAAGATGATGAGTAGCTTGTAGCTTCATAAACTACAGATTCAAAGTAGCTTCCCCCAACAATGGTTGTGATCATAAAGTGAGCTCAACAAAGAGACAAGTGACTTGAAGTACAGTTCTAGTCTAAACATCCTACCATCATGATAGAGAGCTGGGATTTGGACAGCTGCTGTTAGCAACACAAAGGCACTTCTGTGAAGCATGTGAGGTCAGAAAATTCGGTCAGATATATGACAACCAGCTGGGCCAAGTTCATATTCAAAGGAATTTTGACTTCAAATGCAACGTGGATTTATGATGTCTCACAAGTCAAAGATCCTTCACATCTGAAATAAACAAAGAAAACGCTTATTATCGCTTATGAAATGGGGCTAAGTATGGATAGTGGAAGAGTTGTATTCAGTACAACTCAGAATCAATTAAAAATGAAAAGACGAAAAATATTCACAAAAGTATCTCCGCAAATCTCTAACAATGACCTTATCATCTAGGTCCAGGAGTTAGGGCCTGATTCGCCCACCTACTCCTCATTCTGACGCATTTTTACAGCTGCCCTTTTCCAAAATGTCCTTTGCTTTAATGGCAGCCATTCAGGATTTGGTAAAGGTCAACTGCGTGTCACTTAAACTTTCATTGGGACCAAGATGTAAACCACAGCTGTAACTGCCATAGACATGGAGGGACACATGGCTTGGTATAAAAACACTGAGAAACAATCATTAAAGTGATGAGAGACCTGCAGTAAAGGGCATTAAATTTTAACAGTTTGACAAGTGAACATGTTGAACATGGGAGTTAAAAAAAAAAAAAAAAGAATTTGTCATGTAAGATTAGATCTAAGTTCTGAAAAACTCTTTGTGATGGCATAAAATATTTACAGAACCACATTACATTTCTGTTAAGTTCATATCTGGGTGTCTAATCTCCTTTCAAAAGCAGATATTAAGCAAATACTTGAAGTGATTTGCCTTACTATAAAACAGGCATCCACAGTACTCCTAAAATATAGCCTGAATGCTATGAGAGCTCTATTGTTTAATCTTCCCTCATGACAATAATTATCTCAATAATAATGAATTATTTGAATACTATGCAATTAGGGTAGTGTCGTTCCCTACTCTATGGGCTGCATTAAGAATCCAGTTGACTACCCTCAATTACTAATTATGACTAAACTGGGATTTCCTATTACTGATAAAAAAAAAGCATAACTGTGGAATTTTAGGGAAGACTTTTTCAAGCTAGCCTAGAGTAATGCTTCCAATTTATATTAAATGAAAACAGATACAGACTTCCATTTTTTTCCTACTATGGAAGTCAGTTGGTACCATCAACTGTCTGGTTACCCACATTTAAAAAAAAAAAATTATCTTCTTTTGTGTTCAACAGAAGAAAGAAACTCATACAGATTTGAGTTTCTTAAGTAAGTTGCGACAACATTTTCATTTTTAGGTGAACTATCCCTTTAAGAACAATGTTTTAGAAGTGCCACAGATAGACAGAGTTCACACTTTTTAGGGGAATCAACCTACAAGTAGTTTACTTATAATCTCTGCCAATTAAGCTGAGAAAGGAGAAAAAAACTGCACGCTTTAGCTTTAACCAAAGGATAACAGGAGGTTAGCATAAGCTGTCAGGCTTATGTGATAAATAATACAGCCCTGCATTGAAAGAGCTTGTTTGTTATAGCAGAAATGTTTATTACTGAGAGCATCACTCACATTGTGCGTTTGGAACAAAGCCAGTCCTCATGCCGGCAAATGAAATGGATAAAAGTCCAAAACAGAATGTTGCCAAATGTATTTCATGAACAAAAGCAGTAGGACAATATGATGTTTTGCTGTAACAATGACCATACAGTCACCAGTGGCACCGAGCAAATGAAACAGCAACAGGACTACATGCTGCGTAAAACAGGACTCAGGAACAACATGGAGGAAATTATGAATATTTGTCGTAATATCTGACTAAAGGAGATTATGCCCATCTTGATATATCAGAAGGATTACATTCTTCACAAAGATTGTCACCATTCAGGGCCATGTCTGGGATGTTTAATCCTCGGCAGAGTTACAAGAAGGATTGCTTTGAGCCCTAGAGATATTTGCTGGAATTTTATTTTATTTTTTTATCTTTTTCCCCCAAATATTCCTAAGCAAAGTGTAACAACAAACAAAAAACATGCATCCCACCAAATATTTCAGTTGTTTCCTTTGCTTTTTCATTGTACTTTTCCTGAAACTTTTCAGAAGAGAGCTAAAAGAAAGCCAATCATAGTTCATTCGCTAATTCAGAACATCTATTTGTATTATCTATTTGATCTCGGAGCAAAAGAGCTCATTTAATTAATTATTCATTGATTCAAAACATTTTAAACTTGTGCTGAATTGCAAATCGCATGGGTTATGCTGATGAAGATCTGAACAATTCTGTTTGATTCCAGACTTTATAACTCGCAAATGTTTATATCTCACAATTCTGAGAAAAGAAGTCAGAATTCTGAGATAAAAATCCGCAATTATCATTTACATTTTCTTATTCCGTGGACGAAACAAGCTTCCATTCATTTCCATGTACTTTCCAACAAAATACTTCTTAAATCGCCTATATCAACCATAAATGAAACTACAAAGACGTTGCACAGTCAGCTCAAAAGTAAAAGTAGATTTTTTTCTTTACCCACATGGGCTACATGTATTCATCTGGTGGGATAGCTAATTATTTTATTCCCTCACCCCTTTGTATACCTTTTAAAAGCCTCAAACAATAATGAAAAAATGTGGTCAGACAAGCTCTGAAAGTTTTATGGCAATTTGACACAGATCCCTCTAAAGTTCATCTCAGCCCACAAGACTGTCACATCAGCATGAACATAGAACATTAAATCCTTCAATACAGTCCTGAGGGTTTATTCAACCTCATTATAAAGACATCAATCACCAAAACTACAACCAGAACTCATTCCTGAATAGCGTGAATGTTTTCGAACATAACACGTGTGGCACATGTTCCACGCCAACATTTGAATGCATCAACTAATTCCAGATATTTTCTTTATATATCAATTAAATATAAAGTAACGTAAAAATAACAGTAGTATTCAAATGCACACAGAAAGCAGAAGTAAATTTATAGTATGTAAGTAATGGTTTCAGATCGAAAAGTGAAGCCTTGGCCTGTTGTAGATCAAATTTCAGGTAAGGTTTAAAACATGTCAAGGGTTCAGCCTGCCTTGAGGTAACAGTAGCAACCTGAGCGAACACATCTGTTGATATTACAGTGTTTTCATCTGTTCAGTCAGCGCATACATTCTAAACCCTTTCCTAAATGGAAAAAGACACATTTTAGGATGTAATTACACATATTCTGTAAACAGTTGTTCTGTCATTGCAACAAAACCGCAAAAAGCAGACAATCCCTGGCAACCTGTTCTAATCTGTTTCTCAGCCCCACATACACAAGCTCACATCACTGGCTCTCAATACTTCATGTGCTTTGTTAAAAGTGTTTCCAAGTTCTCTTCTTACCATGGTGGCCGTCCAGCTCGAGTTTGTTGTCCAACTCCATAACTTCAAAGACAGGCAAAATCAGACATGCTCTCAGTGCCAAGGGAGGGGAAGACAGCAACGGTTCACGGGGAGGGTGCTCTCTCTGCCTCGTCACCCGTTTGCCAGAAGAGCGCTGCCTCCCGTGCAGCCTGCCTGCGCTCCGTTCTGGCTGGAGCGTTGCATCTGGCAGTTGGAGCAGATCTGAGCTGGGCTGAGCCACTTCTCTGGGCCCCACTCACTCCCACATGAGCGCCAGAGCTCTTAAAGACACAGCAGGGATTATTTTTTTTTATCTTGATCATTTGCTTTTCCTCTCTCTCTCTCTTTATGAGAACATGCCTTTCTACCATCCTCTAGATCTTCCAGCTCATTTCTGTTATGCAGTACATTGTCATATTATCAGATTATTTAAAGATGAAAAACTTAATAAAAGCGACACAGAACAAAATTATATATCTTTAAAATTAAAGTGAAAACAGAAAATAAACTCTAATTCAAAATATTATCAAAAACTCTAATAGTATATCAATAATACTACAGTTTCCCTGCTGTGGATGTTATATGCAATTTCTAAAATGAAAAACTGGCAAATTATAAAGAAATATTCCAGTTTCTTCATTCTCTCCTTTCTACAATCCAAATAGCGAACAAAAACATTGCTAATCAATTTATCGTTTTTTCTTTATTTTTTATAGATCCTCAGATTCACTTTACATCCAATTAGTTTTTTGTAAAATCTCAAAATTCAAGAAGTGACCATTTTTGTGGGAAATGACTAAATATTAGAAATGATTTGTATAAATTAGCTGCTGCCTTGTTAATTTTCTGTTAGCTTAATTGCATAAATTAATCAAGTTATAATTATTATTAATAATAATAATAATAATAATATGATATAATTAAAGTTTAAGACTCTATGCTTAACTGGAGTATTAGGTCTGGTAAATCTCTTAATAGAAATATTTCACTCACACACACACACACACACACACACACACAAAAAAAATTACTGAGTTTGAAAATTACTGCACAACAGGAATGACTAATATCCACATTTGACTAAATTGTCCACATTTTTCAAGTAATGAGACCGATATGGCTCCATAATAATACATTCAACACAAAATGTTTCTGTATCTATGTCTATTTCATAAGAGAGCTATTACTGTGTAAATAGGGGACAGAAAACTTATTATAAAACTGTTTATGCTCATGTCCATCATGATGTAATCTCACCCAAGTGCTTACAACTCATGAGATGCATCAGAGGCATTATTACCATTTACAAATTGATGTATATACTGTATCCAAAACTGCTCACTCATTCAGTCAATCATGATTTAAAACAAAGTTAATGCTACAAACAAGAGCAGACACTACAGCACTTTAAGATTTTACAAACTTCCCATCCTGAACGAAGACAGAACCTGAAACTTGAAATCCGATCAGACTGCAGCACATTTCCAAAAATCCAATTTTAATCGGATTTCAAACCACATATGGATATCAAGTGCCTTTCTCTTAAGAGCTATGACACAGATTAGGATGCTGCTGATGCACAGGAGCGTATGTGTGGGGTGATAAACATGTGTGTCTCTGTGGGGGGTGTGCAGAGACATTTGCTGATTCAGCAACAAGCTGCCAGTGTCTGACACAAGCATTAGCACAGCGCTGAGCTGCGATGACACTACGGTTCACACAACAAAGAGAAGAATCTCACTAAGATCTGAAGAACAGTCTGGAATGTATGAGATCCTTTGCCAAGTCAGTGGTTTAGGCTCTAACCATGATCACATTTTTGAATCACCACTATTCAAAAGTTTGGGGTCCGTAAGATTTTTTAAAATAAATTAATACATTTAGTCAGCAAGGATGCAATTTAATTGATCAAAAGTGACAGGGAAGATTTTACATTGTAAAAACATACTGTAATCCACAATATAACTGTTTTCAAATGTTTAAGCAGCTAATCAGCATATTACAATGATTTCTGAAATCATTTTTTTAATGTAATAAAATTTCACAATATTACTGTTATTATACTGTAAATTATGCTGTACTTTTGATCAAATAAATACAGCCCTGATGAGCATAAGAAACTTTTTTCAAAAACAAATAATAATCCCAAATGAACTGTGACTGACAGATAGACACATAAAACGATAGTTAGACAGACAGACGGACAGACATAACAATAGACAGACAGACAGACATAATGATAGACAGACGTAACAATAAACAGACAAACATAACAATAGTCAGACAGACATAACAATAGACAGACAGACAGACAGACAGACATGATAGACAGACATACATAATGTTAGACAGACAGACAGAAAGACATAACAATAGACAGACAGACAGACATAATGATAGACAGACGTAACAATAAACAGACAGACATAGTGATAGACAGACAGACATAATGTTAGACAGACAGACAGACATAACAATAGACAGACAGACAGACATAATGATAGACAGACAGACAGAAAGACATAATGATAGACAGACATAACGGTAAACAGACAGACAGACAGACAGACATAATGATAGACAGACAGACAGAAAGACATAACAATAGACAGACAGACAGACAGACATAACAATAGACAGACAGACAGACAGACATAACAATAGACAGACAGACAGACAGACATAACAATAGACAGACATAACGATAAAAAGACAGACAGACAGACATAACAATAGACAGACAGACAGACAGACAGACATAATGATAGACAGACATAACGATAAAAAGACAGACAGACAGACAGACAGACATAATGATAGACAGACTGACAGAAAGACAGACATAACAATAGACAGATAGACAGAAAGACATAACAATAGACAGACATAAAGATAGACCGACAGACAGACAGACAAACGGACATAACGACAGACAAGACAAATAAACAAAACTATAGACAGACAGACATAACAACAGACAGACAGAACAACAGACAGATAGATAGATGCAGGCCTATTTAATGCAATACTTGTCTTTGACCTTTTCACAAAGCAAGCGTTGACATAATGTGTCTCTTTCCCAAATTCAATGGCATTGTGAACCAGAGACCCTATTAGGCAATTTTAAACAATAGTCGTCCTGTAACACCATGATAATTATGCCTCCCACAGCAAATTACTGGTTCGCAGCCTGTCTGAGACAGTTCTGGACAAACAGAAAACAGTGGAGTCTACAGTGCTTTCCATCATGCTCCATTTCACAGGTCTGTCAATTGGCATCACATCTGAACTTTAACACAATGAAGACGAGGGTAATTTTGAAGTTCATATCACTTTATATCTGCTAATATGAGTAAAAGAATTATATTCTGATACATTACATTAAGAGTGGCTAAATCTTATTAACTTGCACAAGGTATCCCTGCCTTTATCACGGCGAATACCAGGTCATTTGCCAAAATTACTTATTTATAATAATGCAGAAAGGCAGCAGCAATCAAGCGATCACATGTTCACTTTTGTCTTCCACTTTGCCACTCTATTACAAGGGTTTATTTGTCATCAAACTGTTTCTTCACTGTGCAAAGGGAAGCCGTGAACTGCAACAGGTGTGCAAGCAGATCCTACTCACTGCTGTTTCTGGTTTGGGTGCTCTGGTCCTTACGGAGCTGAACTCCCTCAGGAATGCTGGTGCTACGTCGCAGGAGCCATACAGTGCACGATTCAGCGCGACGCTCTCGGAACAGCAATGGACTGATCTAAGGACAGGTCACAAAAGCAGTTCATAGAGTTATAGTGTTGGTGAGCAAAAGCCTATAATATAGACTCATTATGCTGAAAAAAGCTCATCCTCTCTGTTCTGACTTGTTACTTAGAACCTGTTGACATGTGCTGCCCCCTTGAGTTTAAAGTGTGCCATTAAATATATATACACACACACACACAGACAAAATTTCATTTAAAAATATTATTATTAATTTAAAACTATATATATATATATATATATATATATATATATTTAAAAAATTATATTATATATATATATATATTTTGTAAAAACAATAAAAGTTGCTTTATATTTAATAACAAAAACAAAATAATAAAAAAACATAGTAATGCATACAAAATACACACATTATATATATATATATATATATATATATATATATAGTTTTAAATTAATATTATTTTTGAAGGAAATTTTGTGTGTGTGTATTGTGTGTATAAATAATTACATATTATATTTTTATATTATTAATTTATTAATTTATATGAATGTGTTTGTGTGTGTGTGTGTCTGTGTGTATGCATTTTTGTGATTTATGAGGACACAAATTTGTATAATGACATGGGTATTACTCTCGTATTACAACGTAAACATGAAATGAGTCCTGATATTTAAAACAGCTTTAAAAACATTCTAAACAATATTGTATTAAAATGTTATGGGTAGATTTAGTGGTAGGGTTAGTGTAGAATATAATTTACAGGATGGAATGTCCTCACTTTGATAGCAAAACAAACCTGTGTGTGTGTGCGAGCGTTTTTGTGACATATAAGGACACAAATGTGTATAATGACATGGGTATGACACTGGTATTACAACTTCAACGTGAAATATGAGGACATTTCATATGTCCCCACTTTTCAAACAGCTTTAAAAACATACTAAACTAGGTTTTATTAAAAATGTAAAAATGCAGAATGTTTTCTGTGAGGGTTAAGTTTAGGGGTGGGGGGGGAACAGAATGTACAGTTTGTACAGTATAAAAACCATTACGCCTATGGAATGTCCTCACTTTGATTGCAAAACGTGTGCGTGTGTGTGTGTGTAGTGTATTTTTATATTTATATACTATATATATACCTCTCTCTTGTCCAGAAGAACTAGCTGACATTCTGCAACCAAGCAAAACTTGACCTGCCATCCGATTGGTTCTGACAGCGGCTGCCCACAAGATATCCAGTGTATTGATGAACCTTTCATGTCTGTAAAGTAGAAGCAATTTTTGGAAGGTAAGAATGAGATATGAGATAAGACGCTGAGGCCGTCATGGATCACTTACAATCACGACAGTACCAAAGAGTGTGAGTCTAAGCAGCTAAAACAGAAGGTGACCTACTGGTCATAAGGTCAACTGGCATTCAGCTCTATGAATGGACAATCCTTCCTGCTTGGCCTAGATTCGGTTGGATGAGTATTGTTTTGTATAAAAGCACAATGCTAGGTTAACCGAATTAGATAGCCTTCAATTTCTTTAAGTTAATTTACTGAGTATAAAGAGAAAATTTAAGAGACTGTAGGCAGCTGTAGTGAACTTCTGGGACTGTGCCATGATCCCGTGACATTCAGAACTGCTTTTATATAATTAGGAAAAGTATTAAAGGTTGCTGGCTAACAGGCAAGACACTGAGACATACATATTCTACTGCAGAGTCCGTTTGCATTAATACTCAATAAAAGACTTTTACTTTTTCTAATGTTGGTTTCTTTTTTTGTGTGAATTCTGTCCTCCAAACTAAAATGTGAACATTTTCAGTTTTTAAACAAAACAAGTAAACAAGTGAACAGAAGAAAACAACATTTATATACATTAAAATAGTCAAAAAATATAATAGTCGAAAGGTTAAACTGTGACTGAGTCAGGAATGTCAGAATGGGGCAAGTTGTTGTGGACGTCATTAAAGATTGGAGACATTTATAACACTATTTTTTGATATTTGTCACTTGTATACTTTTCCATTTTTGTTGTGTAATGTTTTTTGTTTTGTTTTTTAGTTTTTATGTAATAGACTGTAAGATGTACAAACAGGAAGTGACTTTAAAGAAAACTTAAAGTACCCTTTAAGAAATACTGACTGATCTGAGGACAGCCTCAGAGGAACTAATATGCTTACTGTACTCAAACAAAACAACCACAGTAAACATATGGCTGACAAACGTCTAAATACAAGCAAATATATTGGTAATACATAAAAAATTTGATGAGAAAGCACTTTTCAAATCATGTACTCACCGATGACCCTCATCCAACCCTGGTGCTGACAGCGGGTGATGTTTGGTGACATAGTAATAGGACCACTAAACATGTTGTCAGCGTGTCTATTCGACATTAATCGTTCCTGGACATTTGCACACCTGACGGACGCCTCATGACGACGAAATTTACGTTTGGATAATGTTAAACGAATGACGCTGGTGTGCGCGTGCAGTTTGTTGACCCGTTTGAGACGCGCGTGAGAGTGAAGGAAGGGGACAAGTCATGTAATACCTTAATTAAATTAACGGATTAAACTCTCTGGCGAAGAAAGTAAGTAATCTGTCCACAAAAACAAATCTCTCTCTTTAAAAAAAGGAAGTGAAAAAAAAACTAAACAGTTTTGTATTGTCAGATTCGTACCGAATTTTGGAGAACGGTGATTTTATTAAATAAAATGTCACAGAAATTAGTAAGTTAAGAATTTTTTTGCTTGTTTTTCACACATTCATATAGTAAACATAACTTCGTGAAGGCCTGGCTCATGAATTTTAATTGCGTAACGTTACGCTCTACCAGTTGGCGTACCTGATTGGGTGGTTGGCAGACGTTGAAAGTTTGCGCTAATCAGTTGGCGAATTGAACGCGAAGGCTCATGAATATTAAATGAGCTACTATACTGGATGTTGTTATAACGTAGCCTTCACAACACGTAATTACGAGTTTCCGAATTAAAAAAAATCCATATGAAAATCCTCTCATGTAGAAACTTGAATGCGATAAGCTCTTAATCACGACTTCAGAAGTGGAAATTATCAAATTTCCTATTGCATTTTTTTTTTTTGTGAAGGCAGCATAAGGTTACCAAGAATCACGTAATTAATATTCATGAATGCAACAGGATGTAAAAATTATAACCCCGTTACCGTGTTATTGTCATACAGGGATTTGAGCATACATTAAAACAATTTTTAAGAAATTAAAGATGATGTTCTTGGCAAGATTTAAAAAAAAAAAACACTCACATGAGATGAAAAATCTAATTAATCATGGCTACTGTACTTCCGTTTACATTTACAGTTATATTTATGTATTAATTATGCAGAATAAAAAAATCTCACACCTGTGAAAATGATGGTACAAGCACACAAGACCACACCTTTAAAATTATTGCTGACAAACGGTTTTAATGGTCTGAAACAGGAATGAATGAATAATGACACATGCAAGTTTGCACACTGTTCCAAAAAACAAATACATGTTTACCATCTTTGAGTGTGACAAATAGAAATAGTCATAAAAGTATTCAAAACTATTTTTAATCTTATACAAATACATGTCGTCTCTCTCTTCTGAACCTTGTTAAACTCGTAACCAAAATATAAAACTCCTCTTTAAATGTGATCAAGTTGGCATACAAAAACAATCAATAAAACAAACACTGTTTTGTTGACAAAACTGTTGTAATCTGCATTCAAATGCTTTTCCATTGGGGTAATATTATAAAAGTAAAAAAAGTATATACTTGAAATATATTTTTATACATTTTTTTTCCTTTAAAATCAATTAGAAAATATAGGTAAATTTATCCAATAATAGCTTGCATAGCTGATAAAACATGTTAATAGTGCAATAATAAAATGGGGCTAATCTTATATCCAATTATATACAGGTAAATAATAAAGTATTTTTATAATGTTGTGTGCTATAAAACTAATAAAGTCAAATTATAGAACCTGACAGCTTTAAAACTTCACATAACTTCCAGTCAATCCAATCATCCGAGAAGTGGACGTATCCCCTAACAGATCCACCGCAAAAATAACAACAATCTTTGGAGAGCTTGTAAAAACACTGATTTTATAGTCACCGGTGGGCAAATGTCAAAAAAGAGCCTATATTCTATTGAAATGAAATGCAGATGATCACTTTCCACTTTCAGTTTCCTTCTGCTTTCTCAAAGCAGGTCTTGTATATCCAATCTGACAAGCCAGAGCGTACAAAAGCATATAAAATAGAAAAATACTTCTCAAAGCAGTATTTGCTTCACTTTGGTTATATAATCAAGAACGAATTCATATATTATGGTTGAACAGGAAAGAACGAAAGTGCTGACTAATATTTTAACAGCTAAAGTACCGCTGTACTGGTAATCTTAGGTGAACAGATGTGTACAAATCGCTATATATTCCTTCTGCAGAAATACTGAAAGATATGAATGAAATAATGAATTACTTTAAGTAAACTACTCTTGGAAAGGAGCGCTCCATGTTTTACTGAACTCGACACTCGCAGGGTGAACGCTCTTAAACGGTTTGAATCACTCAAATGACTTTATGTTGCATAATACTGTCTTTTATCTGCTACCTAATACCATACTGAGTAAGGTTAGTATGTCACTAAACTGAATCATGTTTGTGATGTTTAAAGTGCCCTCAACGGACACTGTAAGTGACTTCGAGAAAACAAAAAACAAAGACCAGAATATCAGAAAAACACTACATGTGGTTTGTGGGAAACAACAAAAACAAAACTAGAACTCTGAAACTATGCCTTTCAGAAAAGCGACAGGG
This sequence comes from Opsariichthys bidens, assembly GCA_037194245.1. Classification (NCBI taxonomy): domain Eukaryota; kingdom Metazoa; phylum Chordata; class Actinopteri; order Cypriniformes; family Xenocyprididae; genus Opsariichthys; species Opsariichthys bidens. Next base: position 16,496,996 of record CM074288.1, on the reverse strand, counting down.
AATAACTAAAGGCGGCCCGTCTGCTCCACACCTCTGTTTGTGCGATGTTCAGTAAGGTGTAGTTCCTTCCCACTCCACTAAATACTGCACCTTGCCTTCAGGTGTGATCCTACGAGCCAGAACCTGATACTTCTCCCCACAGGTGAGCCTACCGGCCGCCCCGAAATAGCTGGTGATGGAAGATTTGAGGTGAGACAGTGAGGAATCGTCCTCGCTGATGCTCTCGAAGGTGTGGCTGTCGATGCTGTTCTCCATCATGACGTTATTCTCTTCTCCAGGCATGCTGATGGGGCTGAGCTCACGCTCCACCATCTCTCTTTTTGTGGCCAGCACGGTGTAATTAGAGGAGGGCAACTTCCTCTTCCGACTGCCCACATTTTTCCTGTAAAGAACATTAGAAACATAAGAACTTGCCTGCCCTTGAACAAAAAAAATATGATTGTTTAATATTTCATATCTTTTCTGCTCATGTAACCAGAGGAAAATTATATCCTCACAATACCATCAAATGCTGAGTGAGGGATAGACAAATAAATACTTTCCCGTTTTTAAGAAATTAATTTAGCTACTTTACTGGACGTTATAAGGTTAACAATGAATGTCAGTATCACGTAATTAATATTCATGAATCGAATATTATTATTCGTGTGACACTGAAGACTGGCGTAATGATGCTGAGAATTCTGCTTTGCATCACAGGAATAAATTATATTTTAAAATAAATTGAAAGACAAAATTATTTCAACTGTAAAATATTATTTCACAATATTATTTTTTATCAAATAAATGAAAAAACAACAAATTCTTTCTAAAACATAAAAAAAAAAAAATCTTACTAACGCCAAACTTTTGAATGGTACTATAAATAAATAAAATCACAGCTTTAAATACTTCTGGATCATTAATGACATTAGAAATAGAAGTAAAAGATACGAGCATTGCATTGTGGGATACAATATTGTATGCGTCACATGCTGGCAAATGTCCGGATACAAGCAAATCAGCAAACTGCCGAGTATACTTTCTATAAGCTGCAAATATAAAAATATTAGTATTTTATGCTATTTTATTTTATATTTCAGGTAAACCAGGCACTATTTCATGTGCTGCTAGAATAAAATATTTTTAGAAAGTTATTTATATTTTTTCTATGTATTATCCAGCAAATAAATATTAAAGAAACTTTAAAATAAAAAAAGGTGCAGTTGCATCGATGCACTAAAACTGTCCACCACAAGATGTCCCTGTTTAACACTGAATTTTACTTCCTAGCTGTTCTCCGTCCCCCTTCACTCGCCTCTGTGGACGTTAAGGCATTTTAAAGGTAGATCTGCAGATCTGGACTTTTAGTTTTTTTTTTTTTTTTTCATTCTGCAGATCTTCTGGGGAGTTTCCAATCTGCATAAGCTCCGTAATGACCAAACATTTCAGCCCAAGGGCATGTGTAACATGGGAAATCACAGCAAGATATCAAAATCCAATGCTGAGCACCTCCATTTCAGAATCATTACAGCTGCTAAACTGGGATGTAGAGCTAAACAGTATTAGTACATGAAAGCCAAGCAAGGAAAGCAGATATGTGTTTGTGAAGTGTTTGATCTAGCCCACAACTAGGATGCACAGTAGGGGACAGGGATCTGTCGACCCTCACAACTTTTCCAGTCGAGAAAATCCAAGTCGTGTTTATTTTCCTCCACCCTCTCTCTCCGCCTCTTTCCAAACACCCTAAGGAACACTGCAAGAATACTAATGAGCATTCATATCCTAAAATAAATAAGACAAAGTATGGAAAAGATATCAAAGAGTGAGTGGGACCGTTTGGCAGTCTCCAACCAGCCATCCATCCAAACTCATGTTCTGCGCACAGGCCTTCGCTTTCTTTGGTTGCGATTTCTCCAGGCTTTGCGCAGCGGGTGACAAAGCAAAAAATGCAGGACAAGTATAAGGGATTACTAACTGCACAACTATCTGGCCTGCGGGACATGAGGCATCTCTACCAGGAATTTGAAGAGCTTCAGAAGAAGTGGTGACTTACAGCGGTGACTCAACGGAGAGAAGTTCTGCTCCGCAATGAAAATAAAGCTTTATGAGCAAGACGAAAAGGAAAGGGCAAAAGAAAAAAAGACAAGAGGAGAAACCGAAGATTCCCTAAGAAATGGTTCATCCATATATAAAAATTCTGTCATTATTTTTCTAATAATTATTTTGAATCTTAAAAGGTGCAAAGTTTCGCAGTAAAATATCCAAAAACCACTAAGCCAGTGTTACACATTTTGTTCAGTTGAGCACTTACAATACCCCAAAAGTTTCCAACTATTTGTGAACCATGAGGAAATTCCGATTTTAACCAAGGCTGCGGGACGTGAGCGGGAATAGCCTGTAAATGATGTCAAATCCGCATTAACCTCGGTTTCCGCTTTTACTGCCGTAGAAACCATGACAACATAGTCTCATGGACAAATGTGGAAATGGTAGTTGTAGTGTCTATCAAGGAACTAACTTGTTTCACGCAGTCGTTATGGAACACGATTATTCTTTACCGTTTGTCTGGTTCTGTCAACAAAGACAAGTCCCATAAACGTAAACGTCAACCAAATGACCCAAGATGATTTTGGGACAAGAAAAGAAATAACGAGGATCGACATCGGTGTTGCATTTCCAAAATGGAGAGAACTTCGACAAACTTCACCTAGACAGAGATGGCGATTTTGCATGTGTTTTAATAGACAGTTGAGGAACTATTTGGATTCCTTTACTGACCGAAAACTTATGATTATTATATCGGTCAACAGTGTTAGTCTTATTGTTTAAATATAATGTTCTTGTCTGTGAAAAATGGTGAGGTGATGTTCACTACGAATGCTTCAAGGCATGTTATGAACGTAATGTTTATTAAGGACAGTGTTATTGCATTTGGTTTGCGATTAGTTTGCTGACATTGCCATACACTTCACCCGACGTGATAAACAATGTAAATTAATACAGTATGTGTTATACATTTTCAGTATGTGTTAATCAGCCTTTTTGCAAATGATGTGACCCTATGCTTGTTTTGAACATGCAAAACTGCGCACTGTTGTCACACCAATTAATTGGACAAATACAGTAACATCTATGACAACCAATTTAGTGTTAAACCTTGCTTTACTTGCGGCTAATTCATTATAATGAAATAAAATCATGTCATCAAGTGCAACATTTATAAAACTATTACTTTACCTCATCCATGAACAAGCTTACTGAATCCCATCTGATTTAAAACAACGGTGGATGACAGTTCCCATCATTCCGCGCTCGCCATCAAGCTACCCCGTTGTTGTTGTTTTGAAAATACGTCCTCTAGTGGCCAAAAACTTTACATATTGCACCTTTAAAGGTGCAATAGGTGATTCTCTATGAATTTGTTTTTGTTATACAGGTTGAAAGTCTAGCAATCACTAGGTTAAACGGTCTAAATGTATTTTTATAAATATTGTCTGTGGTAGGGGTAGGACCATAAAATGTTCATCCAATTATTTTATTCGCTCCGAATGAAATAACACAACGTCCTACCTGCCTGTCATCGTATGTTTTTACATTCCCTTGCACACCCTGTTCACGCTCATACGCAGACCTCATACGTCATCAGCGCGTTTCATGCTATGCAGAGTTTATGTAGACAGACGTCAGTCACGGAGCACCACAAACAAACAGCAGCCACCTTTTACACTTCCTACCGAATCAAAACAACGAGCTTATGCTTATGTTCATCCCATAACTACTGTAATTAAGAGATGGCAACCTGTGAGGTGCTACCCAGAGCCGTTCACGTCCTCAGACTCGAAATTATGCGTTTCCAAGTCAACAGTGTCAAGACGGAACAGAATCTGCAACAGTAAGGTACAAGCTCTCTAAGTTGTTTACGTTCATTATTATTGTAATGTTATGTGATTTGTGTTATGTGATGTTATCTTGTGACATTTTTACCATGATTTACGCAAGACACCCACTAAAATTCATTCAGCGTAACAATCTTGTCAGGGATATTCAAAACAAAAAATCTGTTTATGCCATATTAAAGACTAATTTCTTTTACCCCAAATGCTAATTAGAGTGAAGGACTTGAAATGAAGAGCACAAATGAATCTGTGGTAATCACGAACATGCCAAGGGAGAGGTTGAAAATCCCTGGAAAATATCTCTGGCATTCAGCGCTATTGGAAACCCAGATACGAGACCACAAAAGCTGACTGTCCGACATCAAAATCCTTAACTGACTGATGGCATCCTCAGTTCAGACATGGTTTCACTCCCACTTTCAGCTTCCATTGACTCTATCTTTAAAATAAACAGGAGCAAACGAGTGGCCATAGCCATAAATAATCCATAATCTGACACCATATTTCTCAGCGAGCTGTCAGAGACCATTTACACACAACATCAGGTGTTGATGGACGCCTGTTATTCCTCTTTAACTTGTGGGCAGTAGAGTGCAACCCCAGCAGGGGAGGTGAGAATCTGCAGTGACAGTCGTGCTGCCAAATTGTCCCACTACAGCAATATTGATTACGCTGCAGTGTAGCCGTGAAGAGGACACTTTTGAAAGAGAAAGATAAAAAGTGTAGAGGATACAGGCCTGGAACTCCAGCAACCCCACCACGGTCATTTCAGCACCAGTCAAATTGACAATTACTCAAGCTCATGTATATTAAGCAAAGCTGTTAGAGGCACCCTGCTGGCCCAGTGGTTTAGCTGCCATCACTGATGTCACCACTTCAAATGTCATGACAAATTAGCTCCCAGAAACCGCAATATCACTTACGTTGTAGTACAGGGATAGCATCTGTGCTTTCCATGGCAACATGGTACCAGCAGGTTTGGGAAATGGTCCAGGACTGTAAAGATCCATTAGGTTGACCATGTCACATGCATGGCTTTAACTTCACTTATTTGAATCGCGCTGTTGCAGGGATGTACAAGAGTATGGGTGATTTGCAACAGCCGGTGAAGGATTACATCACACCAGCTGCTAAATCTACAGCCCCATGGCTAAACAAGTTCATATTTTAGCTGAGCAAGAATTTCAATTATTCTTTTCAATTATTTTTTTAGCTAATACGTTAATACTTTCTCTAGTATGTAATGACGCTGTTTGAGAATGAAAAAGCTCTGTGAAGCACAAAGTCACTCCAAATGAAGTTTTTCCCTCTGTATCAGTGCTATATCAGGAAGTACTCCCTGAAACGCCTCCATTGTAGTTTTGAGTTTTCTTTCGGGAATGCACGTCACTCACAATATTCCTCATTTAAATAATTCTCACCCAAGGTATACACAAAATTAAAGGGCGTAGCCTGAATAGTAATGTGTTGAAACTCACGATTAAGCAGAGGGGCATGACATTTCAGAAACACGTTCGAAGCGGCTGACCAATCACAACACACTAGTCCAGCCAACCAATCAGATCACAATGTGCTTTTTGGAACGAGGAGTTTCATAGAAACAGGAACTAAAAAGAGTGTTACTGTCAGACCGGCAAAAGAGGTGCTGCAGCAAAATAAAACATGTTTTTTGAACATTCAAACACGTAACCTATTCTAGTAGACCCCAAAAACAAAATCAAGACTTTGTAAAAGGGCAAAATAAATCCTCTTTACAGAAATAAAATCTATTTTTATCAAATTATGCATCAAAATGTAAAATAAATACCAACACTGAACAATGAACTCAGAGCAAACCTGTAATTAATTACAACATTTTTATCCAATGCTACTTGCATAACATATTTTTGTGTATATATATATATATATATATATATATATATACACACACTTTTTTTCCCTCAAATGCATTTGCAGATGCAATGCATCATAATTTTTCAGTAACACTGTGAGGGTGCAAATCTTTGGCCAGTTAAGGTGCTTCACTGTAAAACTCGTTATTAAATAATGTATTACATCTCTTCTGACCCATCAACAGAACATGATTATTATAATCTAGTCATTGCCACAGAGAGTTGGCAAATATAGAAAACAATTAAAAAATCTGAAGAAACTGAAAAGTACCGGAAGTCATAGGAGACGCTGGTGGTAGCAGAACCAGAAGTACTGGCTGCGTCCGTGGAGTCCTGGTCCAAACTGAATGTCTGTCCTGAACTGGTGCTAAGAATGAAGATGGACAAATCCATAAGAAAGATTTAAGGAAGAGAAAAGAAAAGAAGCACAAACATAAGTGTTAATGACTCAAAACCATTACATACTTACAGTCAACACGAAACACAGTTAGCAACTCATTTTCCTTCGTATTGTGATATATTTGAGAGAGAAAAACAGAATATTGAATGAGTGGGGCGTGATTTTAGCAATAAGAAAGTGATTGAAATCAGTGTTGTTATTGTTAACTAAACACATTTTTGTTAAAAAAAAAAAAAAGCTGAAATAAAATCTATAAATATTAGATGAAAAAATTGAAATGTTGTCTGGGCAACTACCTAAAATAAATAAGTTTAATAAATTAAAGCTAAATAAAAACATTAATAAAAATGGCAAAAGAACAAAAAATGACTAAAACTTAAACTAAAATAAAAACTGAAAAAAAAAATCAAGCTAATTCAAAATATTAATAAATATTATCATATTATATCAAAATAAAAAAGAGTCACATAAACAATAATTGGAGTAAAAGTTGCTTCAGATTTGACTTAATGTTACTAATCTTACCCTTCTCAATAACTTTAATCTCAGGCTTACTCAAGAGGCCAAAGCAAAGGGGCTACCGAAGAATACAAAAGAATACAGTTGATCCGACCTGCTGTTTGCTATTCAACACATTATACAGCACTGGGATTGTGACTATACCAGAGTTTATCAGGACTACCATTCAAAGGATGGCAGTCATTAACTACAGTTCACGGCTTTGTGATGAAACCCAACGTGCCCTTTTTATTATGGCCGAAACCAACTCCAGATTTCTCTTTTATACTCTACTTTCGCCTCTGAAAGCTTTGTCTGCCCCAATAGTGTTTCCAATTCTCTCATTATTCAAGCCTGTTTGAGAGATGATAACCTTTACAGAAAAGTATAATTAAATCGCTTCACCCACCGTGTTGATAAAAAAAATATATTTTCCATGGGGTGGGGTTGTGATTGGGGAAACAGTGAGACCTTTCCGATATTTCAAAGGGAAATGGATGCAAATGAGCGTGATTGTTCGAAAGCCAATAAATAGATGCTTAAGCATTCAAATCAAAGGTAATGAGAAAAGGTTAAGCGTGCCGTCTGTTGCCGTGAGACTGATGAAGGGAAACTGAATTTGATTGAGACCTCATTATGTACATTGATGGAAAGGTGACAATTAATTTCTGGCAGTTTTAGCCCAGGTGAGGCGACTTTATCAAAAGATGAAAGGGCAGACGTATCAAATGAGCCATCAAACCCAAAGCATGCGGATATCTGTATTATGAGCTAATTGTTACGACGTGCCTCGGGGTCCCGGCGAATTATTAAGTCACTAAGAGGACAAGGGTGAACAATGAACTAGTACCATAACATAAATTGATTATGCAGTATTATAGCTTAATTATGGCTTTTTCACACCAAATTCAAAATGCAAAACACTTGAAAAGCAACGATGACAAGATTTTAATAAATTAATAAATTCTATCTTACTTGGGATGATTTTATTCACATTAAAGATAGGTGGTATGACCAATATTTTATACATACATATACATACAGTATTCATTTTAGCGGAAAATCTTTAAAAAATATATATATATGTATATATATATATATATATATATATATATATATATATATTTTTTTTTTAAAGATTTTCCGCTAAAATGAATACTGTATAAAATATATATATGTACATAATTACGTAATTGTATAGTATATATATATATATAGATAGATATTTGCGGGCAACAAAAAAAAATGTGTGAATTAAATACTTCATCTTATTTGATTGTATCTGCTATTTTTATTTTATTTATCTGAAAAAAGATTCTGAATTTTTTTTTTTTTAAGTCTGGCATCAGTGCAAAACAGCTTGACATTATGTAACACGAGCTGAAAACATTAAAGCTAAATATAATTGCATAAAATATTTATTATATATATTTTTTTAAAGTATTTAATATTATAAAATATTTTACTTTTTATTGATAAATAATAGTTTTGACTATATTCTGATTGGATGATAAACATTTAAAGTCATCATATACTCACACCTGTAATCACACATTAGTTCAATTCAATATTAATATTCTATATTATAATATACCATTTAATTCAAGACTTATTTCATACCAGTGTCCAGTCCCAATTCTTGCATAAATAAAATGAAATAAAAATTATTATTAAAAAAAAACATCTTTTCTATTGAGTTCAATTCACCTCTTTAAACTCTGCAGCTCGTCCAGCGTGAAGTCGAAGATGTTGGCCATGTGATGGTTGGTACTCCAGGCAGAGGTGAGGTCATTCTGTATGAAAATATGAAATACATATGTATGAAATACTTTGTTAAATTCATTTTAGCACATCGACTCATTGTCATTTAAACGATGACGATAATCACAGCTTTGATTATGACGATCAGAGCCGTCATGGTTGTTACAGTCACTCTAATGCCGTCTTTGAAGTTGCTCGTGGCATTATTAGCCGTTCTGCCTGGAGTGTCAAGGATGTGTAGTTCAAGAAAAGCATGTCTGGGGACTGGAGACCTCTCAGAAGGATTTGTCAGTTAAATGCTTCAGAGGATGAATGTAATCCTTTTTAGAAAATTTAGAAAGACAGAACGAGAGGGTAAGAGAGGGTCGGGGAGTAACAAACTAAAAGTAGCAACGTAACCCAGCTAGATTGTGTCAGTACAGTGACAACTTTTTCTTAGTAGATTGCAGTGAGGCTGAATTCTTGCGCTAAAGGCTAGCTTGACTGGAGTTCAGCTACTCGAAATCATGAGTAGGCTTTCAAAGTAGCTTCACCAACAGTGAGAGAAAAAAGGTGAGGGAGAGAGAACGAATGCGAGAGAGAGACAAAACAACATGAGAAGAGGGGGAGAAATGCAAGGTCTGCATGGCAGCAGGCATCGGGGAATAAACAGAAGATCACCATGGGGTGCGGAGAGATGCTAGAGAGAGATGAAGAGAGGCAGGAGAAGACATCGAAGAGTAAACTTCACACAGGTCATGTTTAAATGTAAAAGTCCGTACATGAGAAACCTTGAAGAAAAACGGCTGAAATAGAAAAAAAAAAAAAATAGAAACAAATCGCAATTTACTTGGCTGCAAGAAAGTAAACCATCAAGGAATTCGAGAAGCTTCGAGACGTGCTACAACACAAAATCTCAGTAAGGTAAGATCAGATTTGGATTGACAGGTCAAACATACGTCTCAGAAGTCCAACACTTCACCTCTTCGTGAATCAGATTTCAAGAGGACTGCACAATCTGAATTATTTAGTTGTGTGTGTGTGTGTGTGTGGTTTAGAGATAGATCAATATTTATCATCTAGGCCAGGGTTGCCCAACCTGAGGTATGTGAAGGAACTGCAGGGGGTTTGTAAGATGATGTAAAATAATTAAATAATAAAAATGTAAAATCACAATAAATAAAACACTAAAAAAGATAACCGTGAAAATGCGAAAGGGTCGTTAAATTATAGAAAAACAAATAATTTGGTAACACTTTACCAAATGACGTTCTTTAGTTAAACTTTAGTTAATGTATTAACTAACTAACATGATTTCCTAATCATACTTTACTTTAATAACGCATTAGTAAATGCTGAAATTAACATGAACAAAGATTAATAAATGCTGTATAAGTGCAGTTCACTAATGTAGTTAACCAATGAACCTCACTGTAAACCGTTCTCAATCATTCTTGGCAAAATTAGGGTTTATTTAGTTTCTGAAGTTTGGTGGCTGTCTTATTTGATGCCATTTATCTGTAAAACATTGAAAAGTTAAAAACACAGTAAAACAGTATTGTGAAATATTAGTGCAATTTAAAAGAACCATTTTCTATTATAACATTTTTCAAAATGTCATTTATTCCCGTTGTAGCAAAAAAGAATTTTCAGCATCATTATTCCAGTTTTCAGTGTCACATGATCCTTCAGAAATCATTCTAATATGCTGATTTGCTGCTCAAGAAACATTTCTTATTATTATCAATGTTGAAAACAGTTAAGTGAAAAATTAAGTGTTGCTTAATATTTTTTGTGGAAATCATGGCACTTTTTTAAGATTCTTTGACGAATACAAAATTTGAAAAGAACAGCACTTATCTGAAACAGAACTATTTAGTAATATTATAAATGTCTTTACTGTCACTTTTAATCCATTGAATGTGTCCATGCTGAATGAAAGCCTTCATTCATAAAAAATGAAAGAAAATTCATTGTATTGACCACTAATAAACACACACATTAGTGGTGGCTGGTTTCATATACTGCTTAGACTAGTCTTCTATCTATTTTTTCTTCTAGTCATAACCTTTTTAAATCATTGTCATAAAAATGTAGATTAGCCGATTATTAACCCAACCTGCTAGTCGGTCAGATAAGTTAATAGTTATTAACATAGTGTTTATGCAACTGACCCAGAACCCTTTTTAATTAGACAGACTTAGCAACCGTAACAACAGAACACAGATTTCAAGCAGACAAGAAAGGTCATGTTATACGGCTTGTGTCTCAGTGAAATGTTACCCGGGTGAAAAGCTTACATTAGGGATTGCATCCTCCAGCAGCCACTTGGACCTCTTCTTTCTCCGCTTCTCGGCAGGAACGGAGTTACTGCAGCAGAGGAACACGAGACGCATTCAGTCGACATCACTGAGCATAATAACAACTGAACTAGCTAAACAAACTGTCAATCAATGCATCATCTCCGCCCACTGAACATGTCATTACAGATTTGAGAGCCAAAACTATTGAATCCTAAAAAGGAGATGTAAAATTATAGAGGAGGAGAAACGTGCCTTTCAGTGCATTCATTGCAATGTGAAAATCTAAATCCCTTTGAAACGTTAAAAGAAATAAAGACTTCAGTTATGATCAGCCAGCTGGATAAAAAACAAACAAATAGCACTGTGAACCAATTAAAATATTTAATTGGGATCAGTCTCATGATAAGCCATTTCATCCATCGTTCATATAAATGGGAGGCACTAATAAGGAAAATAAAAGATTCTTCGAAATGTTTAGGTGTAACTAACCTGATTCTGCTGGCCCCCTTTTTGCGGCCCCTGTGGCCCTCACTATTCTGGGCCTTCTCCGGGAACAACTTAGATGGGGGGTTGGGAGGGACCCTTGTCCTTAGTCGGAAAATGCATTTCCTCTTCTTGATCTCCTTCCCACAGAGAAACCTAAAACAAGGGGTCAGAATAAATATACACTTATATCTACATTAAATATATATATATAAAAACAAAAGGAAAACATTTTTCTTACTTGCTTTTATAGTTGTTGAGGACGTCAAGAATACACTGGCTTCGTTCAGACGGAGGAGTATTGGAGAGCTGAAGGGGTAGAAATAGGTAAGGAAGTCTTTGGGAGAAACTGATGGTGTGATATGGTGTTTTATTATGAGACATTTCCTTTGCAGTAGCCTTGAGCTGTCATGTTCCAATGAAGACAAATGAAGCCCATAAGCTTCACTATAGTTGTTAAGTGTTCCAAACACAGAACAGAAGTGTGAGCAATTTAGCAATGCTGTTTTCTCAGATTACACGTGACAAGCGGTGAGAACAGGGGTCTCCAACACGTCGCTCGCGAGTTACCAGAAGCTCACGGCCAGATTGGAGGTGGCTCGCTAAGATGTACTTTTCATCCAATCAGAGTGAGCTAAAATAGACAGGTGTATCACTGCATCCAATGCAAATTGAGTATTTATTTGACCTATCGGTCATGAGATTTTTTTTTTTTTTTTAAGAACATGCAGATGTAGTTACAAATTAACAATAACAACCAACAATAGAAAAAAACGGGACTTCCAAATTTCAATCAAGCACACCATCACGCTCATATGGCTACAAGGCAATATTAGCTAGAAAAGTTTGCATCAGGATGAGTGCAGGCAGCGTTCAAGCAAAGAAACGAGAAAAAAAACCCATAATGGGAATGGGAGAAGACGGAATGACGGAAGGCTGAGCGCTGAGAGAATGCATATGAAACAATTTAGGATGAATGGAAGTTTAAACGCCATTTGCTTTTCATCTTCCCTCCATTTAAATCCTAATAAAGTAACGTTTATAAGCACAGCGCTGCTTTGTTTACAGAGGTTACCGTGCAAACAGCTCTATTTCTGCTGTTCCATAAGCGCCACCTACTGACAGAGGGTGGATTTGCATTTTCATACAGCATGTCTGCCATTTTTGTTCAGACCGATGTAATAATCTGACCACATATTTGCTGTAAATTTCAACAGGTAGATAGAAAATAAGCTTTTTCCATTATTTTCTCTGACATTAAAGGGTGACATTAGGGCTGGAGCGTAACCGATGAATGCGTCAATTCATCACGCTGTTTATGTTCCCCAATGATGGCATGCTGAAAATCAGCCATTATTAAAAAGTGTGGAATTTTTTTAAACAGAGATCGAATAATCGAATCGTTAGACTATTCGATTAATCAAGAAATCTAAAATATAAAGCAATCAATTGAAAATAAAAATAATAATCGTTAGTTCCTGCACTACGTGACGCGAATACAAACGCTTTCAGGCATATAACAATTTGGATTGTTGTTAATTTGAGTTATGATACTTTATTAACAAGATTTAAGTATTGTATAACATGAGTAACTCACAGACACTTTCATTTTTAAAAAGTAGCCCTCAAATGAAATAAGGTTGGAGACCCCTGGCAAAGAAGAGACCCCTATTTCAAAGAAACTGCTTTTCAATACCTTAAAATTACAGCAATCATTTACCAGAAAAATCACTAGCACTGTTTTTGTAAGTGTTGCAAGTCTTTTCTTCCCTATTGTGATGTATATCCGAATGAAACGTCCTGAATGAGAGCAGGACTTGATTTTGTCCCCAGGTATTGTTTGGATTGTAAGAACTTGTGTGTTGCTAACTAAATGGAGACAGATCTGAATGCCAGTGTGCAGTCAGTTGTGGAGGATATTTAGTCCCACCCTCCGCCGAGACACGTCATGAAGAGAACAGTTGTCTTTCGAGAGGGATGGGAGGTTAACTTTTTAGATTAAAGATTAGGAAGGCACATGAATTAAAAAAAAAAAAAAAAAAAAAAAATCAAGTGGGTACTTGCTTATTGACTAAAAGCCCACCCAAACTTTATACATTACCTTTAAAAACTTTCCTAAAATGATCTTGGAAAGAAAAAGCTTAAATATATAACCTTGCCCATCTGGAAATGATCCCAGTTGTTGCTGATGAAGGTGAGGATCTCTTCCAGTTCAAAGTATTTCTTCTTACTTTGGACTCCCAGGTTGTACAGGGCAAGATGGACCACATCCACCCTGCAAATGAAAAATAAGTTGACTAAAAAAAAGATCACGCTGAATGCCACTTAGAGCTCTTAAGTGTAGAGACTAAGCTAAAGATGTTTTAGACCTAAAGCAGAAATGCTCTTAGATCAAATGACACTGCTAAAATCAGCATGAAATGTCACATGGTAAATGTAAAACAGAGTGCCGTTCTGTTCACATGGCAAGGTCCATTTTAACACACCAGACTTTTTAAGAAGGATAAAGCTTAAATCCAAACCGAGACTGACTTCATACCTAAATATCCAGCACATCCAGCTCACTGTATTTCAAGAGTAATCCCCTGCTATCATAAGAAATCCTCTCAGCACCAAATCTTTGGTTCAAATGGCTATTTCTCATTTGGGACAAAAAGCAAGAATCAATGTCCAGACAAACTCGACGCTGAAAACACCCCAATGAACCCACTTTACTTTCTGAAATAGCCGGGCGCACCAGAGAAAAAGCTGCGGATCGAGAACTCCGGCCTGTATCAATCAAATCCGACGCTTTGACTATATAATTCTGACACAGATCTGGACGCAATCACTCATGAGAGAGGAAAGAAGAGCCTCCATTTACCATCTGAGAGCCAGCCGCTTGATGTATTCCACTCCTTTATTGCACACTGCACAAATGAACAAGTAAAACCTGGGAAAGAAAAGACAGAAAATGGAGTCATTTAAATTACACACCTTGGAGAGGTACAAATGGTGCTGCGGCCACAGAAATATTGTGCTTGACAGTGTCATTATGATCTTTTAAAAATCCCCTAACACATGTAATTTCGCCTGTGTGCGACGCCGCATTAACTTTGTCGCAATATTCACTAATCATCACCGTTGAGATGTTGCAAATAGAATTTCACTTTGGTTATTGCACCCATTGATCTTTCTGAAAAGCAATAGGCGATATTTCATTATAAAACGGAAAACGCCGACCCTAAAATCTGATTGGACTGATTCGCCGTTCGAAGCCACCAAAGAGCAATTTCCAGCAACAAGCAATTTGTCTGTGCATACTGAAGGTGAAACAGCCGCACGACACAATCGCAGGCTATTTGATGTTTACAGCTACCAATGAGATTTAATTATTTAATTTAGTTAAACCATGCAATCAGAAAAATGTGTTGCTCGCCATGAGTAAGTATGAAGTATGAATGTAGCTGGTTCGACAAAAACTCAAATTTACATGAGATTTATTGATCCACTTGCCGCTTGAGGTTGTGCATTGCAGTGATTTTAGGCAGGTTTTAGGCACTCCACTAACAAGTTCTGCCAAAAAATACCCTTCAGCCATGATAAAAGCACTGAAAGCTGTGGTGTAAAGGATTAGTTCACTTCAGAATTCAAATGTCCTCATAATTTATTCAGATGTTTATGTTTTAAAGGAAAACATTCCAGGATTTTTCTCCATATAGTACCAACGGATCGAAGGTCCAAATTGCAGTTTCAATGCAGCTTCAAAGGGCTCTACACGATCCCGGACGAGGAATAAGGGTCTTATCTAGAGGAACATTTTCTACTTTTGAACCACAAATGCTTGTCTTGCACTGCTCTGTGATGAGCCACACATTACATAATCGCATTGGAAAGGTCATGCGTGACATAGGCAGAAGAATAATTTTCACCCCCAACTTCAAAATCGCCCAAAATCCTTGTTTTACTTTTTTTGTTGTTGTTGTAAAGGCCGTTTGACTTAGCCTTTGCATGTTTGCTTTGTAAACACTTGCTTGGTACTACTTCCACCTACCTCACGCGTGACCTTTCCAACGTGATTACAGAGCAGTGCAAGACGAGCATTTGTGGTTAAAAAGATTTTTTTTTTTTTTTTTTTAGAAAATGACAGATCGTTTCGCTAGATAAGACCCTTATTCCTCAGCTGGGATCGTTATATTATCGGAATATTTTCCTCAAAAACCTTCATTTCTTTTCGACAGAAAGAAATTAAAAGAAAGACATAAACAACAGAAAGAAAGACAAACATCTTGGATGACATTGGGGTGAGTAAATTATCCGGAAATTCCTTAAACTAATCCTTTAATGATATAAAGCCAATTGCTTTTCAGAAAAATTCATTGATTTGAGGGGAAAGATGAGAGAACCTTTCTGAAAGATGGCAGATTATTGATGCAAAGATGCAAGTTCTTTTGTTGTGGTAAAGTTTTAGCTTTAGAGCTACATACCTATCTCCAAACATCATGGACTCCTGTAGGCACTGCGTACACGCCTCATGAAACCACTGCTCGCAGCGAAAACATTGCAACATTTTCAGGTACCACCTGATGGGAAAATACCAGGATAAGAAATGAACTGTAGATTGTTTCTTATCAGAGACAAAACACAAAGACCTAAACAGACCAATTACATTTCAAGATAAACATAAATAAGAACATGCAAAACTAAGGGGGTGGTGTGATGGAGTGATGCTCTGATCTCCTTCTTTCCATTCAGATGATGTGTATAGAATGGCAGCAATATAGCTAGATGTTTCTTGAAGCTGGAGTGTGAACTACTATATATGTTTATGCACCAGTGCCACTGATATAGACCGAGCATGAGTGACCATCCTTGGTAACACTTTATTTTACAGTGTCATTGTTACATATGTTACATGCATTTACTGTATTAATAACTAGAAATTATGCATAATTACATGCAATTAACCCTAAACCAAACCCTCATCCTAACCCTAACCCTATAGTAAGTACATGTAGTTAAATGTTATTACTCAGTACTTAAATGTATAATTACACTGTAATACTGACACCTTAAAATAAAGTGTAACCCCATCCTTTGTTTTTAGAACTCACAGATTTTTACATCTTAAATTTTCTCTAATTTGTTTAATTTTTTCGTCTAATAATAATAATAATACGTTTCATTTTATTTCAGTTGAAGAAAATTCATTTGAATTGTTTCAGTTTTAATATTAACAGTAACAACACTGTGCTGGTCATTTTTGGGTAAAACATAAAATGTATAACTTATGTTGGTTACACTTTATATTAAGGTGTCAGTATTACAGTGTAATTATACATTTAAGTACTGAGTAATTACAATTAATTACCTATACTTACTATAGGGTTAGGATAAGGGTTTGGTTTAGGGTTAATTACATGTAATTAAAACAGTAAATGCATGTAACATATGTAACAATGACACTGTAAAATAAAGTGTTACCCTTATGTTTAACTTCTATTCAGTGTCACAGCGAGCGCACGCATAGAGCCGATCCTGAACATGACTGTCATACAATAATCAGATGACCTCAGCTAAGAAGTAAGAAGGGACTTTATTTTTCAGCAGACCCGTGACTGTCCACTGTTCTTCTGTTTGTTGCATAACACATGTAATTTTGTTTTGATCAAAATGATTGCGCTGAGTGAGCAGACGGCAACCGAGCGCACGAGGCAGAGGCGTGTGAGTGCATTTGTCACGCTTTCCTCACTGTTTTTTCTTCCATTTCATTGAAATGTGCAAACAAACCAGCTCGGTACAACCAATGAAACGATCAAATTATGTCACAGACATTATGTCCAATACGTTGAAATTTTCATTTGTTGCACTAAATCAGTTTTTGGTGTAAAAGTATTTCATTTCAGTTTTAAACTTAAACTTTTTTTATTTCAGTAAGCAGCCCAGGCAACATGGGCTTTAAATAAAATTGGCTGCCTATGTAGAAGAAAGGCAAACGTTTTTTTTGAAATCAGTGCGACCTGACTAGAGAAAACAGAAAAAAGGTTGTTGTCCTCCCTTTTACGAAATAGGTAGGAAAGCGTCAACACTGATGGATGTTGCCATCCAAGGCCACTCACACCAGTCTGCTATAGATACACTTGAGCGTTGGAAAGAGTCAAATACCGCCTTGCTTTAGTAGGAGATACATCTTAGTAAACTTTTAGTCATAATGGTGTTAACTTTTAATGTTCCAGAGTGCAAGAATTCAAAGAGGAAACGTTCAGCGGAGTTACTTTCAGTTTCTAGTGAAGAATCTAGAAAGACACTGCCTACAATGAAGGGGAAAAAACTGAAACAAACTGCCATCCAGTCCGTTCTGCCCAACCCCCAAAGCAAAACGTTGTCACATACAGGTAAGAAAGCTCCTCCAATTTACAATAATGCTGTTTAAAGAGGGCTCTGGAGCGCTGGATGTTTTGAGTCATCTGGAAACAGGAATTTCTTGGTCCAGGTAATATGGAGAAAGAGTAAACATTGACTATGTTTATATGTGCACCAATAAATATACTGTAAAGGATACTGTAAAGATGGAGCCCTTTGCTTGTAATGTACATGTGACGAGCAGGGCGGGCAAGAGGCGTGAGGGAACGGCGCAAGGCCGGTGACGCAAGTGATAATGAGCGTCAGCTGCTCACTGCACCGGTCTCGTATCTCTCACGGAGGAGCTCCGGAGGCATAAAAGAGGAGCGACGACAGTGAAGGATGAGAGAGGACCAGGCCTGGACTTTATTTTATGTTTTATTATGTTAGTGTGGGCGGCAGTTCCTCAGCTCAATTTTACTTTTGTTTTGTTGTTTGTTTATTTTGAATATTAAAAGTATGTTGAGCGCCAGTTCCTGCCTCCTTCTTCCCGTTCTTACGAACAGTGTTACAGTACATTTATAGTAAGTTTATGCTAATATGACAGTTTAACAGCAAACCAAAGAGCGCTCGCGCTACACTGACAGGACAGCTGATTCAGTGGTTGCCAAGCAACATAAATAACCACAGCGCACTGATCTTTTTTTTCTCAAAAAAATCAACAAAAAAAGCAGTGCGCTGCGCCTCGTGTTTTCCGACCTGAAAAACGCGTTCTGTTTGATCGGGGCCTAAGGAGTTAAGAGGTTTACATGACACGAGCAAACCTCTTCACTCCCGTTTACATTATTCTGATTATTCACTAAGAAGTGCGGTTATTTTTACCACCTTCACACAAATGATGAACTCAGGTACAGTAGGCATGCTACTGGCCACTGTTTGAATCTGCTAACATCTGATTTATTAGAAGGTTATTCTGTGGTTATCGTCGAGTTTGCCTACGCTGGATTGCTTTCTTTGCGTTGGTGTGGCACTGGCGTATTTTAAGATATGTTAAGTTGCCTTCATTTAAGACATGCATTTTATTCTGGGACTTCTAGGCTTAAGTGTATAACTTGTATAGCTTATGTTCAACTATCTGACATCAGACAAAGGCAAACCACAAAATGAAAGGAATGAGAATTGACGAGGCAGACTCACTCTCCGGGTCCTCCGCAGTAGCAGTAGCACTGCTGATGGTTCGTACGATGCAAAGAGTCCCACTCCAGCTCTTCAGGATTATAGGTGAGCACCTGCTTCATGGCCTGCAGCGCTTTGGCGACTGGCCCTTTTTTCAGAGCTCCCCCTTTCTGCCACACACACAAAACACACATCAACAACATACTTTCCCTGATCCCCGATCATTTATATGGAAACGGAAAGAGAATATCCGCAAGGATATCAAAGACTTACTCTCACAGCTAAGGCAAAAATGCACTTCCTGCAGAACCATGGGGGCAGGTCAGCTGAGCTCTCCACTGGGGGCAAGTGGCAGAGCTGGTGATAGCCTGAGGACGCAAGGCGAGCATGTAGAAGGATGGAGGACAAATATTAGTGCAAAAAAAAAAAAAAAAAAAAAGACTCAAACCCAATCAGATGTGTAAATTTGAACAGCAGAGCTGAAGTCGACACTAATCCTTGAGACTTCAGAGAGCCACTTCTGCGTCCCCAGCGAGTCACGACTGTAGTGCAGTCTTACCAAACCCCTTAAAAGTCATCAAAGACACCCAGAATAGTTCTCTATTTGCTTTATAGATGCTATGGCATTTATAATGCAAATTGTACCACATTTCCAACTCCATTCTTTTAAAATACATTATCACAAGTACATGCTAATTAGTTTTATCCACAGGCAGAAGAGTTCCCCGGCCATTACATCATGCAAGAAGTCACAGAACACTTATATAACTATATTTATGCATTTTCTGAAGACAGTGTGAGTGCTGCATCATGCAGAACAACCATAGACATTGAATATTAAAGTATTAGTTCACTTTCAAATGAAAATTACCCCAAGCTTTACTCACCCTCAAGCCATCCTAGGGGTATATAGCTTTCGTGTTTCTGACAAAGACAATCAGAGAAATATTAATAAATGTCCCAACACATCCTTGCTTTATAATGTGATACTACCAAATGATTATGAGCTGAAGAAAGTGTCTCCATCCACATTCATCCATCATAAACATATTAATAAAGGCCTTTCGAAGCGATGCGTGCAAAAAAATATTTAAGTAAAATATCCAGCTTCCGCCAGACCGTCTTACTCAAAAGTAGGTTGAATAAAGATGGCATATGACGTAGAGCGCAAGTATTTTGAAGAATACGGAAGGCGATGAAGGTAATGAATTACTTCATTACTTGTTAAATATGGATATTTTTTTACACACACACACGCATCGCTTCGTTTCAGAAGGCCTTTATTAACCCTCCGGATCGGCGGAGAATATGTTTATGATGGATGGATGTGGATGGAGACACTTTCTTCAGCTCATACTCCTTTGGTAGCGCATTACTGCCATTATAAAGCTCGGATGCGTCAGGATGTTTATTAATATTTCTCTGATTGTCTTCATCAGAAACAAGAAAGCTATATAGCCCTAGGATGGCTTGAGGGTGAGTAAAGCTTGGGGAAATTTTCATTTGAAAGTCAATTAATACTTTAATATTCAATGTCTATGGTAGTTATGGTACTAATTATTATTATTATAGATACACTGTAATATATTAATTTGCCATAATACATTATTATTATTATAACAGAACATTTCCTTAGTGATAAGTGGTTGACAGAATAACCATCAGCCATCCCACATAAAATAATTAGGAAATATATTTTTTGTCATTATTTTTTTAGATGTACTGTAATATATTGATTATAATTATTATACCAACAACAACAACACAAAATTGTCAAATAAAAGGCTTTCTAAAATGAGCATATCTCTGCCCCAACAATATTAATAATTATACTAACTATTAAAAATAGTTTAAGGGAGGGACATGCTCAGTGTAGAAAGTTGTGATGTTTTCCAGGAAGAGAAGGAATGTGAATCTGAATTTGTATATCTGCTAAAAGTCAACTTTTAGGGGTACATTAACATACGAATGACCTCAAAGTTCAAATCCCAGACCTGAGTAATAACAATGCCGATGCTTCTCTTTGCAAATGACATTTATAACTGCGAGTTTTTTCGAGTCAATAGTTCTTCAAAATGATTCATTACTTTTCAAAGCAAAAACAAGCTGTTTTACTGTGATAGATCCAGGTTTCGTGTGCTACATGAAGAGCTAGGCGCCCATGTCTGCCTCACCTATTCCACACTTCCCGCAGATAAGAATTTCATTACCGGGAACTACAGACATGTCAGAACACACTGAGCATTTTGGTTCTTCCCCAGGGACACCAGCTGTGCGAGAGAACAAGAGAATAAAGCTTCAGTTACTTCGTCACAAAGCACTAATACCATCCGGTCACAGACATCTCACAGGACACCATGACATATCAAACAATATTTCTGCTTTCTAGCTCGCGGATTAATTATTGCTGCTTCTTTACGATTTAAAAACCCCAGGTTCGAACACTGCATTCCCACCCTGACTTCTTACCATGCTGTATGTCTTTCCAAAACACCCAGAACTTGGAGTTGTCTTCAAACGTCACAAAGCAAGTCTGTTTTGAGGCGCTCACCTATAGGGAGATGGAACGTTCACGTTGTGAAATGCGAACATAAGACTGTAAAAAACATAACTACGTCTACGCCAAATGAATTATTCAGAATTAAGAGCGCATTCTATCAGGTCATGAACAGCTCTTGTTTGTTTCCTCTAGGGACCCATTCATGTTTGTCCTCTTTGTAGCGGACATTGATTTTGGGGAATTTTTATATATCTAGTGTATCTCAAAGACAGTATGATTTTCTTTTTTTAAGAAACACATTTCTTTCTTTTTTTATGTCCTCTCTAAGGTACATAATTTTCACCTTGAACAGGATAAAAAAAAAACGAACAATATTTCCAATTAAAGGACACTTTTGGCAATATAACACAAATAAATGCTCTTGTTAAAGACCCATTCACACCAAGGATGAAAACTATAACGATAATAGTTCTAAATATAAAAGAATAGCAGAGTCCACAACTATAACAGTACAGAGAAACGATATCACTGGAATCCCTTTTTTCCAGCTGATGAACGTTAAAAACAATGAGAATCCATCATGCTTTAAAGAGCATTTAAAGCGGCGGACGACAAAACTGTAGCGGAGTTTCAGTAAACAACGATATCATCCGCTGGTGTGGACGCTAATATAGTTATGGTTATAGTCATAGCCATCATTTTTGGTGTCAACAGGCCTTTATTATACTATTGTTTACCACTGGAAGTTGACATTCAAAAATTCGATTTTTCCACATATTGACACAAATGATGATAAAGCAAATTTTGCATACACAAATATTGTTAATACCATTTTATAGAATATATTCAAGTCTGATTCATCTATGTTCAAACTGAGATTTAGAAAAAATAAAGAAATCTTTTGTTTTTAATACTCCAAGCACTTTAACAACTGCATTCCAAGTCGCAATGCTTTTTGTTGCTGTGTCCCAGGAGGATATATGGTGTGTGAAATAAAACAGAGATGTTCTGTGCATTCAGTTCATGTTTAAATAAGCCCGTAGTGTATCAGTGACTCACTCTCTGGATTTTTCCCAGGTAGTAAAGGCCATCAGACCAGCGGCACAGAACGTACTGGCCCACGGTCAAGTTGTTCTCCTGGTCGCTGCAGGTGTTCTCTCTCTTGGGAAGTAGGTGCTTGGGTTCTAGAGGTTCCGACCCGACTGTCAGGTATCCGTCCCGACAGGCCGATTCCAACATGCTGACTGCAGACACACCTACACTTCCTCTGGGTCAGCAGTAAAACGCAAAGAAAGAACACACAAAGATTGCATCAGGTTTATCACATGGGATGTTTCCCAGAGATGCCAAAAGTGGAATTACTTGCATCATAAACAATCTTTTGGAATTTTTAACTGTACTTCTATGTAATTATTTAAATATGTAAACCTTAGTGAGCAGTGGCCACTTATCTCTAT
The DNA here is from genome assembly GCA_037194245.1 of Opsariichthys bidens. Lineage (NCBI taxonomy): Eukaryota > Metazoa > Chordata > Actinopteri > Cypriniformes > Xenocyprididae > Opsariichthys > Opsariichthys bidens. The sequence continues at coordinate 16,474,348 of CM074288.1, read as the reverse complement.
AAAAACTCCCACAGAAACCGAGATAAACACTGACATAATAAGGGTTTTTGCCCACTTCGGTTTAGTTGCATGTATGAAAAAAAATACCCAGAAAATGGCAGCAAAAAGGCTCTTTGCCAGTTGTTGTACAGTCTATATTCACCCAAAAAGTATTTACAGATGGGAAAAAAACGGGGTTTAAGGATTTATATTTTCAATTAATTCAAATGCAGAGCACCATCAGTCTAAATGCATGGCTCATCTCACATAATTAAAGCTTTAAAAATATGACAGTCTTCGAGGTTTCATGGAAATTCATGGGACTGAACACTGAAGATATTATGGAAGCTTGTTTCTTCCACTGAATAAAAAATAAAAATAAAAAGGTAATTGCGACCATCCTTTTTTATTGCAATTGCGAGTTTACATGATATAAACTCGCAATTGCATGTTATCAGAATTGCTAGAAAGTCAGAATTGTCTTTGATTGTGAGAAAAAAAAAATCAGAATTTTCTAAAATAGTCAGAATTGCAATATAAACTTGCAATTGCGAGAAAAGTCACAATTTGGAGAAAAAGTCAGAATTATGAGATATAAACACGTAACTACAAGTGAGTCAATAGTGAGAAAAGTCAAAATGCAGAATGCTGACATAAACTCCCAACTGTGCGAAAAAAGTCAGAACTGTTAGATATAAATTTGCAATTGCGAGAAAAAAATTCAGAATTGTGAGATATAAACTCGCAATTGCAAGTTAAAAAAAACAGAATTGCGAGAAAAAGTCAGAATTGTGAGATAAAAACTCGCAGCTACGAAAACAGTCAGGATTGCGAGAAAAGAAGTCAGATTTGTGACGAAAGTCAAAATTGAGAGGCAACTTGCAATTTTCAGAAAAGTCAGAATTGCGAGAAAAAGTCATAATTCTGAGATAAACTCGCAACTGTGCGAAAAAAGTCAGAACTGTCAGATATAAATTTGCAATTGCGAGAAAAAAAGTCAGAACTATAAAAACTCACAACTACAAGAACAGTCAGAATTGCGAGAAAAAGTCAGAATTGTTAGATAAAAACTCACAACTACGAGAAGAGTCAGAATTGCGAGAAAAAAGTCAGAATTGTGACGCAAGTCAAAATTGAGAGGCAACTTGCAATTTTGAGAAAAGTCAGAATTGTTAGATAAAAACTCACAACTACGAGAAGAGTCAGAATTGCGAGAAAAAAGTCAGAATTGGAACGAAAGTCAGAATTGAGAGATATAAATTTGCAATTTTGAGAAAAGTCAGATTTCTGAGATAAACTCAAAATTGCGAGAAAAAAGTCAGAATTGCGAGATAAAGTCAATAATCTTTTACATTTTTTTAATTCTGTGACAGAAATAAGGCATGAGTTATTAATTAATCTGATTTTAAGGAACTTTTTTGTTTTTAAAGTTGACAAAATGGATGAATCAATAAATACCTGCTTTGTTGTCATTCGTGTCGAAATGTTCATGATGTTTAAACTCATTTTAGAATTTTTTTAAAATAGCAACGTAAACGATTCAGTGTCGGTTGATTTGAATGATTCAATGACTCGATCATAATACAAAAAACTTTTCGCCACCAATGATCTATATGAATGTCATTTATTTAGATTACTGGTCACCGCCTACCGGTGTAACGGCGTGATTTTTCTCCCCAAAACAGGAAATCCCGCCCTTGGAGCAGATTCAATCACAGTAACGACTGCCTACACCCAACCCTGATTCGTAAACCTACCTGTAGCCTCAGCCAATGAAATTTTTGAAAATCGTCTGAGAAAAAAAAAAAATTCACGAGGCGTAACGATGTAATCTGCAGAAAAAGTCGCTGAACAAATCTTTTAGGTGAGTTGAATCAATATTGTGGGTGAAAAAACACATTTTTTTTTAATTATTTTCAAAATTTGATTAAATTAAATTTGACACAAATAAGTGTTTTTATTATTAATAATTTTATAATATTTTATTATATAATTTTTTTTTTTTTTTACATTATTTTCAAAATTGTATTTGAGCGACATCCAAACAAATTCATAGAAGCTGAACACTTTACACACGTTTGTTATTTAAAATGAGTTATATTAAATAAATTACCATATAATTTATTATATGACCTTTATCTATTACTTTGAAGACGTTCACAGCTTAACCATTTTCACAAATTGTGCAAGTATGCAGCCTACAACAACCAGGTAAGTATGTACTCAATGTGCATGATGGTTTTGACAACCCTGCAGGAATTCTACAGAACTGCAAAGAGACTCATCCAACCACAACTGTGCACATGGGGAATATTGCCTGACTCAACCTCAACCCTGATGAGTTAAAAAGGGAGCAGAGAACCAGAGCTGGTTGACTCATCGTCAAGATTTACTCATCTCGGCCAGTTTTCTTTCACTGCCATGCACCAGACCTCTTCACAAACATTCAAATCAATCGAAACCAGCCGACCGAGAATCACACACTATCTGCAAGCGTGCTATAAGTTCTTTCTCAGCGTGAGAGAAAACTATTGCATCATCTTAAAAAGTCATTTTACAGCCATGCACACATCTCAAAAAGTCTATTAATTCAGCTGCGTATTTAAATCTATGAATCGTTGCACCCCATTTGAAGACATGCAACATCATCAGCGCGCGCTGGAAAACTTGCGCACTGCTAAAACTTTTCTCAGGGACTCCGACAAGTTGTCATGCTGGCTGGAATCAAACACAACATGCACACAAACTCAGTATTACTGCTTCATTTGCATGAATAAATTCGTCAGATCAGCACAGCTGTGACTGTTGCGCGCTACAAAGCAGCAGGTTTTGAATCGGGTCACATTCAAACACATCTCGCGCTGAGATTACCGCTTTGATTTCTCTCCAATCCCGCGGGTAAAACGCGCCAAAAGTGTAGATATTCCTCCTCTGGCTGCCCGATGTCACATTCGCGATATGCAAGGGAGTTTCTGCTGTTTTTACAGCGCAAGCGGAGCAGAAATGCAGTCAGTGCACGTCGCCATTTTTTCACCTTTTCCCGCGAACCATTTACGTTTTGCTTATGTAATTAACATAACCCGATCATCATCATCATCATCATCATCATCATCCGCGTACAGGAAGTACAGCAGCAGCGGTCTCGAGGAGGGGCTACAGAAGCTCTGGTCCAATGACAAAATAAAGACATTAAACGCTCTGGTACAAAACATGACAGTGGAAATGAAAAGTCCAAAAAAAGTGCAAGTCAGAGATGAAACTCATGTTGAGGAAGAAGGCGGACGAGCTGACAACTGACAATATACAGCGGATTTATTCAGATACTAAACATTCGTATAGTTACTAAATGTATACTGTAGATCTACAGAAGGATAGATAGATAGATAGATAGATAGATAGATAGATAGATAGATAGATAGATAGATAGATAGATAGATAGATAGATAGATAGATAGATAGATAGATAGACAGATAGATAGATAGATAGATAGATAGATAGATAGATAGATAGATAGATAGATAGATAGAACACAGACAGACAGACATAGATAGATAGATAGATAGATAGATAGATAGATAGATAGATAGATAGATAGATAGATAGATAGATAGATAGATAGATAGATAGATAGATAGATAGATAGATAGATAGATGATAGATAAAAAGTTCAATTTCATTTTTTCTATTTTTATTTTTCTATTTTGAAATATGAAATGTATAGTTAAAGTTTTACGTATATAACTATATAGCTATACATTTTATATTATCAAAAAAACTAGTTTTAAATAAAGTTACAGACAATAGATATATAGACGGAAACAGATAGACAGACAGATAGATAGATAGACAGATGAGATAAATAGATAGATAGATAGACGGACATAGATAGATAGATAGATAGATGATAGATAGATAGATAGATAGATAGATAGATAGATAGATAGATAGATAGATAGATAGATGATAGATAGATAGATAGATAGATAGATAGATAGATAGATAGATAGATAGATGGACATAGACAGATAGATAGATAGATAGATAGATAGATAGATAGATAGATAGATAGATAGATAGATAGATAGATGATAGATAGATAGATAGATAGATAGATAGATAGATAGATAGATAGATGGACATAGACAGATAGATAGATAGATAGATAGATAGATAGATAGATAGATAGATAGATAGATAGATAGATAGATAGATAGACGGACATAGATAGATAGATAGATAGATAGATGATAGATAAAAAGTTCAATTTCATTTTTTCTATTTTTATTTTTCTATTTTGAAATATGAAATGTATAGTTAAAGTTTTACGTATATAACTATATAGCTATACATTTTATATTACCAAAAAAACTAGTTTTAAATAAAGTTACAGACAATAGATATATAGACGGAAACAGATAGACAGACAGATAGATAGATAGACAGACAGATGATAGATAGATAGATAGATAGATAGATAGATAGATAGATAGATAGATAGATGATAGATAGATAGATAGATAGATAGATGATAGATAGATAGATAGATAGATAGATAGATAGATAGATAGATAGATAGATAGATAGATAGATAGATAGATAGATTTATTGATAGATAAGTAGAAAAGCTATAGTTGTATAAAGTTATATAGATAGATTTCATTTTCATATCAGATTTTAAAATATAAATTGTATAGTTATATATAGTGTTATAAAGGTTTACATAAAGTTTTATAGACAGACAGGACTGCAAATCAGAGATGTTGGCGTTAGTTGACAAGTTGTGGATGGATGGATGACAATACAGACGGAATATTTGAATTTTTAACTATTTGAATCTACGTAATTGATATTTTGAGCATGTTTGTTAATGTTATTTCTGAAAGTTATTATAAAGTGTTATGTTTTATATTTGATGAGTGGATGTGAGAGAAAGTGAGCTGTCAGCATATTTGCCCGTGGTATCAAAGGTTTGCTGGCAGTGCAACTGTCACAATGCAGTTACATTTTTAACACATAATGGCTCGTACTTGCTGGCATTAACAGTAATATTCTTAGATTTCTGTGAAATTCGGACATTGTGATTCAGGCAGACATCACAGGGTCACGGCGAGCTGACTAAATGAAAAACTTTCTGTCGCGAAACTAACCAGACTGGGATGCTGCCGAATACCAAGAGAATTTCGTTTTGTGGTGCAGAGTGTTGATTTGTACATATGTTGAACCCTTCTCAAGTGCAGTAATCACTCGAAGAAACCACCTGTTCTTTTCATATCTCTCATTCTCTTGTGAACAACTGAATGTGTAAGGGAATGTGAAAAGTGGAAGGGGAAAAGTAGCTGCAGTTTCTCTCCAAAGTTGGGTTCTAATAGTTATTTTGAGGACTTTTAAAAACTACTTACCAGCTGCAGTGGATTGATTTTTTTTTTTTTTTTTTTTTTTGCAAACATTCCTGTAAGTGTTAAAATGGTGTTGCAGCTTGAAAAACAAAATGAAACAGAAACATTTGCAGAAACATTTCAAGTAAAAATTAGGTGATTTTGCACATTTACTACTGCATGCGTAGCATTGGATGCTTGGTGAAAAAATTATGGATGTTCATAGTGAAAATACATATAAAAAAATGCAAAATAAATTTATGAGAGCATTTGATGTTTTTCATGTGCAAATCTGATACTATATTTAATAAGGATGTATTTTACACGAGATGGATATCAAAGGTTTGATGATAATCAATGCTCAAAATAAACACAAGTACAGTAAGCGGAATGATATGATTTGCACCAACCAAAGCAAGGACTTTTATTGCGGGTTATTAGTTAACTGAAACTAAAACCATGAAAAACTCTTGCTTTAAACTAAATGATAAATAATAATAAACTAAAATAAAATCTGAAAAAATTAAACTTACTATTTCAGCTATTTGCCAAGACAACATTTCTCATTTTCATTTAGTTTATTTGATGTACCAAAATAACTAAAACTGAATAAAACTATGTAGACATATGTATGTGTGTGAATTATAATATATATATATATATATATATATATATATATATATATATATATATATATATATAAATGGAAAAACACAATTATAAAGACTTTTAATTTCTATCAAAACATTTACACAATAAAGATGTACCCTACTAAAAATGGAAAAGTTTGTGTTTTCGCATAAACATGTTTGTTGCATACAGCACTGTCAAAACCATAGACATAATAAATACATAGATGCCCCATTGGCCGCTTTGAAACGTTGCAGCGATATGTCAACGCCTCCGCCATATTGCTGAGGGCAAGACTGCACTGTACATACAAGTAAACTGGCGAGCTGCGCTTTTTCTGGATAAAAACCAAAATAACGTTTACATTTATCAACTGATTTCAGTGGTTTATGATGTACAAAAAGTTCCATCTCTAGTTACGTAAAACCTCGATACTAGACTTTAAAAAATATTTATTTTAACAGTCAAAGCTCCGACTTGTCCTGTATTTGACTGCTTTATTCTTGGATAAGAATTGTAAAGACGCCCATAATGAGATAATTAAAATTTTCACATTAAACGAAAAAAATGATTTCTTGTTGTGGAAAAGGCATTTTCTGTCTTTTAACCCATTTGAGCTTTTCTTGTGTTTAGAATTGACCACCATTGTGAAAATGAAGCAAATCGTCAAATACAAATCAAACACGCTGCTTTCTGTATTTTTATAGCACTAAAACGATACAGATTTTTACAGATACAAAACACATAATATTAAAGATAACTGATGGATCCTTTATGGTAATACATATGATACGGTACAACTACAATGCAAATAGTAAATAAAAGATAAAGTGAGAAGTAATAGTAAGTTTGTTGTATAGGAAATAGTTTATGTTGTATGCAATAGAATATAGTCAATAATAAAGTGTATAATATTGTCAATAAACAGTATGTGGCTAATAAATGTGCGTTGCCCTGCACAATATGGCGGCACCGTTGACGTACGATCCAGAAGCGATCGATTCGTCACGGCTTGACAATGATATTTTTGCAGTTAATTCGAGTAGGTTGTATAATTTTACATTTTGAACGTATTACTAAATGTTATATGTTGGATTCATGTTTGTAAAAAAGACACCGTGGTCCTGACGTTATTTCACGACCGTTGTAGTGTCCGAATGAAATTTCGTAGGTTCAAAGTGTAGTGACATCGCCAACTACTGGCCTGTAAGCAGAATACAGCGCTTTTACTCGCTTTCACAGATCTGTCTGCACAGTCATCATTTCGTCTACTGTATGCGAAAAACGCAAAGGAAAAACGTAACCGTTTTTAGTACATGGTTGTCATATAAACATGTATCTGCAATGTTGAGACGTGCAATGAACATAAACAAAAAACAGGGGTTTTAAACAAATTTTATTACATATGCAATATAACAGGATGATATATAAAATCTAGAAGAGTTCATTCCATAATAAATAAAAAAAGTAATATCCAAAATTTCTCAAAAAAGAATCACTGTTTAAAACAAAAAGAGCCAGGTGTTACTCTAAAATGAACCAAAAGAATCAAAATGCAGTAGAGTTCGTTATTATTTCTGGGTTTGTTACTCTGCTCTCCATATTCATGTTATCCAAATCCTCTCTCAGATCCACGATTTTTTCATTCCCTAAGGAATCCGGTCCTCCTTAACAACCAGGCCTTCACGGTTCAAGAGGAGGTGTCCACCACGCACTTGATATAGATTGTGTCTTCCTTGCAGTAGGCGTGCTTAGTCGACCTCAATTTCCCCAGAGGAAAGAACAGGGGGCACCCGCTGGCCACATTCATCTCTGAGAGGGGCCGGTGGAAAGATGCAGAGGACAGGTCAGGACGGAAAGCGTCGATGACGTGCTCCCTCTGGTTCTGATCTATGAGAAAGAACGTTACCTGCCAGGTACGTGCAGTGAGATGTTAGTGGAAGGTCATGGAAAATGCTGATGGCACATGATTGAGGAACCAAAGCAGAAGCCACTATTAAAGGGGTCATATCACACATTTATTATTTCATTCTTTGTCCTGAGGTGCACTTAGTGAAGTTTTTTTGCACCATAAACAGTTTAAGGAGCATTTTCCACTCTCTCTTATGCTTTGAGAATAAAGAATTTTCATTTTTCATCAGACGCTTTTATCCAAAGCGACTTACAAGGGAAGCAATTAGGGGTTAGGTGTCTTGCTCAAGGGCACTTTAGTCGTGGTATCGAAGGTGGAGAGAGTGCTGTTCATTCACAATCCCCACTTTCAATTCCTGCCGGCGTGGGAATCGAACCTGCAACCTTCAGATTACAAGCCCGACTCCCTCACCACTAGGCCACGACTACCCTATGTGAATCTAATTCTATGTGAATCTCTCCTTCAATGTGAACATTTCAATAGCGGAATAATAAAGCAATCTACTCTACAATGTGCTGTCAAACTGATAAAATCAGACTTAAATTAATAAAATAAAAATAATAATTTGGCCCAAAAAGTATTGCCTATAAACAGGAATTCAGAGTTGAAATAAAGCGGCAGGGATGTATGTCTTCACATTAGGTGTACTAAACGTCCTTCAGTGCTCACTTCAGAGTGCTCACTTCAAGTGTTCTGTCCTCTTGAGTAGAACATAATAAAGCTCATTTATTATGACAATCACTGCAAGATAGCAGCAACACAGTTCAATACGTGAACAGCATTTTAATCGATATGTTCGGCCTGGGACTTATGGACAGCTATTTTAGTATTATTTATAATATGGTATGTTATTATTTTTAATTAATATTTATTTTTAGATTTTCAGTTTTCATTTCAATTTTTGTTTGTAATTTTGTAAAGTGATTGTTATTTTTATACATCTGTTTAGTTTTCATTTATTTTTATTTCAGTTTTAGTCATTTTATTCAACTTTTATATTTATTTCAGCTTAATTTCAATGAACAAAAACATGTTAAAGATACAATGTCATTTTTTTTTTAATATTACAATATCCAAAAAACTCTTGCACAGTGTTATATATTTCGTTCAGCTGTGTACGTACATTATCCTAAATGTTTCCAAGAATTTGTAAACTCAGAGAAATTCACAATTTTAAATAGTGCCCCGTCCCTCTCTTGTCACTTGTCGCCTGTCAGTGATGTAATATCTGCGTTATCCCTGGTTTCCGCTTTTACTGCATATTAACCATGGCAACAAACACTGACAGCTGCGGAATGTCTAGCGGCAAGCTGTTGTTGTTTCGTTCAAATATTATGGACCATGGCAAGCAAACTTTGGGACATAAGGAGAAATAAAACGAGGATCAATATCGGGGTGGCGTTTCAGAGATGGCGAGAGCTTTGCGACAAACTTTAACTTGACAGAGACGGCGCTCTTGCACGTTATTAGACAGTATGACATTCTAATGTTGATCTAGCTTACTGTTAAGTTTCATATGGTCAGCAAACTAATACACAGAATAACAACATTACAACTTTCAACACACTCAAATACAGTTTAGTATGATAGTGTGACGTTAGAGCAAGAGAAACAGCACTGCGTTACCTCACAGTTTTAATTCATCAAATAAACTGACCTGTATGAGTAGCATTTCAGGACTTATGAGTACTTCTGTAGAATGAAATGTCCTCGTTCCTATATATCCGCCAGGACTCTCGTGTGCCACTGATATTTGTCTCTCATTAGTAATCGTGTCCACCATTCTCGGCCACGCTGAGCTTCATACCACAGTCATGTTAAAAACATGCATTCACTCATCCATAAACATTATTTCCCCATAAATATTATTAAATCCATCAGCATGACGACAAGTTCTATGATTCCATATTCACTGCGTCATCAATCTACATCTTTGTTATTGTTTTGAAGAGTTTAGCGACCCCTAGTGGACGGAAAAAACTACATAGTGCACCTTTAACAATAAAAACATTGCTTTTTAGATCGTTTGGGGGGGGGTGTACAAAAAAAAGATTGTTGTAAGTGATGCGGGGATGCATCAGTTGTGGTAAACGGAAGCTCAAGCATGTTCGCACGACGTGCGAGAACCAATGAGGTTCGTTCTCGTGTTACGCTGCATGTTTGAGCTCCTGCAATAGGTTTGTTCTTGTGCGTCAAGCAGGTGCGGTTGAGCTTTTGTATATGTCCGCTGATCAATGTTTGTATGTGAATAAAAGCCTAAATGAAATCTTTTCATCATATAAAGCGATCAAGTCTCTTCTGAAAATTTGGACTAAACCGCTCAAACCATATGGATTAGTTTTACGGTCTCTTTATGAACTTTTTGAAGCATCAAAGTGTCAGGTCCGTAGGCCATCGATGGAGGGACAGAAAGCTCTCAGATTTCATCAAAAAGATCTTCATTTGTGTTTCGAAGATTAACGGAAGTCTTACAGGTTTAGAACGGCATGAGGGTGATTAGTGACAGAATTTTCATTTTTAGGTGAACTATATCCATTTAACCAATATAGTTAACTAACGTTAACAAATGAACGCTTATTGTAAGGTATTATCTAAAAACTGTCTTGTACAACTGGTCAGGATGTTTTGAGTACTTAAATTTGCATTATAATTTCATAATACATCAATATTTGAAAGATCGAGGATCATTTGATTCCTCATGATATGACTCCTTTAATGCATGAATTCAGCAAGTAAGTGTCATTAACTTTACAGCTGTACATAAAACGAATGATTGATTCATTGATTGACAGCTTGATTATAGCGTTTACCTTGTGTCTGAAGGGCCATGAAAGAATGGGGTCATATTCTCCTTTCATTATAACAAAGAAAAGAGAGATGTGCGTTCCCTTTCCAACCCCATCGCCGTTCAAATAGAGCCGCATGCAGACTTTAAATCCATACCTGGCGGTGTAGAAAGCTGAAAAAACAATGCATTGTCATTTTTATGTGAAGCGTGATGGGCTTTAGTTAAAACTCTTAAAAATAGCAGCAGATAACCAGAGAGCTTCTTTCATCTCAAAAATCAAACGTGTGGCTTCCTTTTGCTGACTGTTGTATTGGCGGAACAGTTATTCTGATATCCTATTCTGTAATGACGGGAAAGAAAACAAGTCAATGAAATTACCTTCAGTTGTTCTCTTTCAGTCTTTCTGTCTATTACAGTTGTGTTCACACAGACACATGCCCACTGGGCAAACAGCCCCATTTCAGTCTTTATAACTGCTCCACATTTGCTTTTTTTGCTTTCCCTTTCTCTGGTACCAACTCAATTTTTAGCACTGGTCTTAAGAATGAGCATCGATTCTGCCTCAATATACGATAACAACTAAGCTTCATTCAACGCAGCTCTCCTGATGAGTCCAGTCTGATGCATTAAAGTATTCAGTGCTGGCAAAACTGTTTTGCTTCGGCACAGAAGTGAGGGAGCCTGTGACTGTTAATAATATATTGATTATGTCAGTTGAAACTGCAAATGGAACATGCTTAGAAAAATAAGGCCTAGGAGAAGATTTTTCTGAATAACAACGTAGATATACGTTTCAGTCTATGATGCACAGCTGATGTGAAGGTCTACTTTCGTTATATATCAAAGAGCAGCCTGACATGTGTCGCCATAATCCCTGAACAAAAACATGCAGCGCTACCAGTGTAGTCTGATTCACAAACGAATGACTCTTGTGAGCCAGTTTAATCACTTCAATAGACTCACAAACTCAGGAATTACTATTTGAGTCAGTCTTATGTATCTATCACTTAAAGCTGCAATATGTAATATTTTCAAATGTACGTTATAAGCGACTCAAGATGGTTTTAAGATGGACAAGCATTTGGAGCCATACTTCACTGACAAGCTGCGCATAAAAAACTATTGCAGCCTTTGCCATTTCTTAATCCCACTAAGAATCGTGTTTGATCAAATTATTGCGCAAGTTATAGCGCAAAGTTATTTTTCGTATTGTGCGATAAATCATGCAGCCCCATTATATTTTGTTCAGTTGAGTACTTACAAAATCCCAAATATTTACAACTATTTGCAAATCGTGAGAAAATTGCTATTTTAACCAAGGATCCAGAACATGTAAAGGAGTCGCTTGTCAATGGCGTCATATCCAGTTTTATTTTGTAGAAACCGGGAAACACCAAAGACGCTTTAATATATTACACGTTTTATTAGACAAAGGAACAACTGTTTTGATACATTTATAGACAGAAAACTAATTTTTATATAGCTAAGTCAACATTGTTTGAATATGAAAGCTCTAGCGCAAGTTCTGTCAGGAAGACTCAAATGTTACGTCACTACTAATTTAGATCTAACCAATCATTATCCAACACATGTAGTATATAAGATCGGTACTCATCACACTTGTCTGAGTTCGCAGATGCTGACGCCAACCTCCATCCTCCCCACCACCACCAGGATGGTCCCTGTCCATACCTCCCGGGGGTCGGCTACGCCCCTGCCTTCATCTTCAGGCAGGAAATGCAGAGTCCGCAACCCTCAGGATCTAAGCTACGGACGGGGCCTACGCCAAAGAACTTTATCTTACAATGTTTGCTTGCCAATTGTTAATAAATTTTATTGCAAGTTAATTTACCTCCCGAGTCTTTCTGGTAGAACTAATTTTCTTGATTTTTGCGAGTATCATGCTTTATCAAGCCTCAGGGAAAAAAAACTATTTTGTCAAATAACGTTAGCTAGCGTAGCATAATCAGATGCAGCTTTATTTTTCAGTAACAGTAATACAGAATTTTCTCCATCATACGATACGTTTTAAAAATTAATTGCATGCCATTTATCAACACAAGCTATCCAGCATTTAATATGATATTCTAATATCGATCTAGCTTACTGCATTGTGCATCAAGTGTCTCACAGAAGCCGCCGAGCGAACGCAGGTGAAGACCACATGTCCCAAGATTCCACGCTCAAACTAGGCAACCTCTAGCGGGCGAAAAACTACATATTGCACTTTTAATGAACTCATTGAATCTATCAGAGTGGTTACTGAGTCGACATCAAGTTATCATTATCTTTTAGTGTTGGGAGGGAAGGAAGGAAGGAAGGAAAGAAGAAGGAGAAAGGATGGATGGATAGATATTCACTTCTTCTTTTGTGTGTTCCAGAGAAGAAAGTAAGTCCTACAGATCAGGCAATAATGACATAATGTTTATTTTTGGAAGAACTCTCCCTTTAAGAGCAGTGCAGGAGATATGTGCTTTGTTACCTGGCGAGTACTGACTGATCTTGTGGCCGCTGGCAGCCTCTCTCAGTTTCTGGCCGGCATCACACAACCGCCAGAGAAAGGTGCCATCATATGAGACGTCCTGCTGGTCGCTGATACACTGCTGCAATGAAGTGATGTGCATTTCTTTCCTGACCAGCCTCTGCTGCTGCTCGGCTACCTAAAATGTGATGGAAAACCATTATCATGGATGAATCACACAAAGGTACAGATTGGCTCACTTCAAACACATAAAATTAATGTATCATAATGGACCTTCAGAGCTGGTTAAGGTCGGGAGCCTTGTGCGAGACACTTCGAAATATAGAAATAGAACGAGATGGCTGCATCCTATTAGACACATCCTTTTTTTCCCCCTCAACAGCACTTGGAGAATTGTCACACAAATCTATTTTCTACCTCTCATTCCCCTCTCATCCTTACTTCAACTTATCTCTTCATTTTCAGCACTTCAGGAGTGTCATCTCGTCTCCCGTGTGTTAAATAACCCCTCCAGGTCGAGCGTCAGAGCACAAATATAATCATTTGTTATCACCTGCCGGTGTTAAGATGAGCACAGGGACAAATAAATTATCATTCAGACCCCCCCCAAAAACGAATACCTTTGTTAGTTTTATGCGAGATCTTATTTAAAACATGAATAATGCGACCTAGCGGCTGCAAATAAAAAACACATCACAGGAAACAAATGTTTTCCAAAGATTCCTATATAGCATTCCAGGTCTTTTGTAGCACAAACACAGTCATTAGCTCCAGCCATGTTGCAGATTCACAGCATGAGATCAATGCCTAGTTAACTGGAGGACACATCAAAGTAATGAAATCTGTTGTTGCTATTTACGCACAGTGGAAAGCAAGTGCTTCGATAATCCTGGATATAACGTGATATCAGGGCTGTGCAGCATTCAGAACTGAATTGACAGTTGAAATGGGGTAGCGGGATGCAGAATTGTAATTTGATTTTTAATTGAGATAGAATTCAAATAAAAAGAAATTCATATAGCTACGTAAATGTGTAGTTTTCAATGATACGGGCCATTTTCAGCATGAGTTACCCATAAACATGTTATCATACACACAACATGAGGTATTTCTAGAAACGTTAGATGACATTAATGATGTTAAATTAACGTTTAAAGGCCACCTAAAGCAATCTGATTGATATTCATTATATTTAATAAATTAACTTTATAGTATACAGGGTAAATGTTTATTATCAGCACACTTGTGTTGTTTATAACTCACTATATTTCATTAACAATGGATTAAAATTTTAAAAAAAAAATGTAATCTGAAAATAATGTGATGGACATTTGGTGCTGACATTTTATGAATTACTTTGATAATGCTGAGTTTTGAGAAATACACTTCAGATCAAAAGTTTAATTTTGAAAGAAATGCAAGGATGCATTAAATTGATCAAAATGCCTTGAGTTAAAAACTTATCATATATAAACACGGAATAAACAAACAGACATACTTATATAAAATTAAACATGTAATTAGTTGCCAAACTTGTGTTAGACTAATAAACCTCCAGTGAAATTTGGTTCAATATTGGAGACAAATATCTCTTCCTGTCATTCCAATTCTATTTCCTGAGGGGTGTGACCAAATCAATGAATTGTGAATGAAAAAGTCATGAACTAAAAAATAATTTCTTACAATTTTTGTTATAATACTGATGATTTCCGTAGTACATTGTATGTATGCATAGAAAGAACATCTGCTACACAATTTTGTTTTTGAGACCATCACATCAATGGCATTTCAAAATGTCCAGTTATTTTTGTCTGACCCTTCCTGACAAGGCGTGCAGCTGCACTGGAATTCCACTTTTCAAAGTAGTAAACATGACTGTGATAATCTTAGCAGATAATTTGCATGCGAGTGTCAGTCTGGCAGCACCACGGCTGTGTTATCTTATTATCTGTATACGTCACCACATTGTAAAATCTCTAAAAGTTGAAAAAAAAACAAAAAAAAAACTCATAATATTGGCATTTTAAAACTGACCAGTGTCAACAAAACCATTTAATTCCATTTAAAAGATAAAATTTCTACACTATTTGTGTTGTGAAACAGAACTTATTTTTTTTTCAAACTTACTTTAGTTTCTAGGTGCTGAATGATCTGCTGACTGTTGTAATTGTCCCTCTCCAGTGCGACAACACTGAACTGCGTCTTCTCCACCTCTCGGTTCAAAGCTGAGATGATGTTCTCCATAACCTGCACTCTCTGCTGTAGGGCATCCAGTTGCTGGCCAACGGCAAGTTCAGCCTGATCATCGTGGAGGCTAAAGGCTTTATCACTCACTCCCGGATCTCCCCCGTCGGTGTCAATCTCACCCTCAATCGGAGAAGCGAGGGATGCGCCACACAGTCCAGGCTGAAGAAAATCAGGGCTTTCGTGATGATCTCGCACAGCTGGGGCACTCAAGGTGCGCTGAAGAGCCCTGGTCACGTCCAAGAGAAGCTGTAGATGGCCCACATGGCTGCAGGACTCATGTTCTTTTACTTTGTCTGCATTACCCTTCAATAAAACAAAATATTGTCAGACATATTACCATGCAATAAAACGTTGCAGCAAAATGATACAAACGTTGTATCATTTCCATAATATACTACTCCCACTACTATATATACTTCCTCAAATATTTCTTCAAATAACTTCCTCAAAGTCCTTGTTTTCAGAGAATAGGCCTATGTTTTGAGGACATATATTAATTTCTATTAATATAATATAAGTTTATCTTTGTTACACCATTGGCAAATTTTGTTAGTTTTTTTTAAAAACATAAATTTAACAAAACTGCAAAAATGCATAATGAATGCATTATAATAATAATCCTCTTAAATTTACAGCATATTCTTTTTCTGCAAAATATTCGTTATCTCTTGTTAATATTAGAGGTTTAATTTAACCTCAATTTAAATGTATTTGAAAGAACGTTTCATGCCATACAACCCAAATGAACATTAAATATTTTTTTTTTTTTTAAATAAAACTATGTGCAATTTTTGTATTTGTTCATGTTAAAATATATTTTCTGTAAAATCCTTAATTTTGTATGAAGAAGAAGAAGATGATTCACTCAAATTCTTTGTGGACCTCATAGAACCCCTTGGCCCCTGGGAGTCCCAAAAGCATATATTGAAAAACCCTAATCTAATGTAATGACATTCATATATTTTATAAATGAGGCTTAAATGTCCAAAAGGTTCTGCTCAATATAAAACTTTGGTCCATAAACTATATAGACATATAAACATATTATATTATATTAACATATAAACAGGCACTGTTATTAAAAGACCAACCTTAAATGGACAACCAACTTCTGAGAAAACACACGGCTCTTTCTTTTTTGAGCTGCCTGACTGATTATTCTACAAAGGAAACAGAAAAATATTTTAGAATTGTAGATGCAATTTCACAGCATTGAGTGATCCACCAAAACCAGCTGTTCTCTACCTTTTGTCGTTTATCGGCCTTTGCAGTCTTCTTGTCGCTCGAACTGGAACATACATGTTTCTGTGAAGAAATTAGGAAAGTCACTTACACCAACTACAGTGATGAAAGTTTTTCACAAATAATTTTGAGCCACAAACTTTCCTAACATCTCATTCAGAGTTTTTATCTTAATTTGAGGCGAGAAACACATTGCATTTGAAGATATCTTGACTGATGTGTTGCGTTTGAAGCTTGTCTAAATTCACTGGATTTCTGCTTTTTTTCCCTTCCTTTTTATTCCTCTAATCCATGTCCCGGAGTGCAGGTCCCAACGGGTGAAACGGAAAAAAAAAAAGTAATATGGGACAGCAGTAAACACTCGAGACTTCGTCTGTGGCTTAAAACCGAGCCATGGGGCTTCATGCAAGGGCACGCTGACCCAAAACCATTCTAGCAACAACGAAAGAGGCAGAATCTCTTCCACTACAGGCCTACTCCCACAGTATCACCCATGTATCATACATGGATTATGACCATATTAATTGCACAAATATATACAGCATGGGCACTATCATACACCAGGCACAATGCGACACTAGGCACGGCTCAAGTGTTTTTTTGCAAGTTATTTTCACATCCAGCGCCACGTTGTTTAAATAGCAAATGCACTCGCATCCATCTGTTCGCCCATGAGCGTGCTGGTCTAAAAACGAGGTGTCTTCGGGTGCATTGTTGGCGTGTTGCTATTTTGAGGCAACTGAAAATGACTGCGCCACTGACCAACAAAAACCTCCTCTAAAGTCAATGGCACCGTTTATTTTTTTACATTTAAAGGGCAATACGCGCCTATACTCGGGTGCACAACACGTGTACGCTGTGCTTATACACACACAGAGATGCGTAGCAGCACACAAACATGTCAAATGTTAAAAGGATTACAACGTAAAAGATTTTTATTGCGTACATAAAGATAAAAATGCCTACACGTCATAATGGATAGACATGTGCATGTATCAGAATTACCTATGTGCAGTAATGACGAAGGAAATGGCTAATTATTTGACCAATCGTGTTAATACACACATGTATTTAAACTGATTCAGGTTGAGGGTGTCTACATTCCGCCATGTAAACAGCAATCCGTCCTGGCTTTTAAAGGGAATGGGAGATGACATATTGCATGTTATGCCCAAAACACACCCATGACACACTAGGTACAACCCGAGATCAGGACTGTTCCCAGTAGATAAACTTGATAGACTTTTTGGAGTGTATAATGTCCCCAAGGGACATTTTCTAAGCTTACCTGGAGCTCTCTCGATGTCAGGACACCAGCACAAGAGGGACATGTGGTCTTGTTGTTGGGACAGCCCCTCTCCAGATGCGTGGCCAGCGTCTTCCTCTGCACCATTATGCCACAGCCAATATTGCAAGGGATCAGGGCATACTCACACTGACTCTGATGGTCCTGTTGAACGAGTAATTGAGCATGTTAAATGGATAATTTAAATAAAACATGAAAATGTATTTACTCTTATGTCAAATCTAAATCTGTATGCTTCCTGTGAGTTTCCTGTGGAAACTCTTTGTGCTGCTCTTGAGGACAAGGACAGTTCATAATGAATACTTCTATGAAAAGAAAAAAAAAACCTAACCAAAAAAACACCTTACACCATAAAAGCACCATTCCAAAGAACATGCCAGTTCAATTTTAGGGAATACTTTTTGGTCTGTTCCTCACAGAGTTATTGTTTGCCTTTAAAACCTTAGAATATTAGTTTTTTTAGTACTATTACTACAAATTAGATAATGCTACTTTATTTCTATACACTTAATAACACTCTACAACTTTGCAAAAGTACTGTACATTTTGATCATATGGTTTTCAGTGAAAAACAAACTCTAAAGCACAACCTACATGTTTCTATCCTAATAGGGAGCTTGTGAACAATAATATTCTCAAAAGGCTTTCAGACTCTCTCGAGTACAGAAAGAAGGTAAAAACACAAAAGGCTTCCATTAGGCAGCCATGAGGGTCAAAGTCATTGAAAATTCTACAGTCTCTACTCGACAAAACACTGACCTCTAAAAAGGCTTTTCAAAACCTAAAGTATGCGCTTGTTATTGCTCAGATGAGGATTTATTCACAACGCTGGACAACATCTGCACAACAGCTATATGATTAATGTCTTAATGGCTGGTTCATGTTATGAAATGACCACAAAGGGACCATGCTAGGATTCCCGTAAAATATCATCCTGTGGTTGTAACCGAGTATGACTGCCTGCCATGAAATTCAGCTATTTTTATTTAACGAGTTACTATGATTCAACAACATAATGACAGAAGTCGCTAATGTGATTGATAAAAGTCCCATAATCCACATTGATTTTGAGTCAGTCAAGTGTAAAAGACATTTAAGAGCATTACAGTGTTCTCGATAGCTTTGGAGGTTTTACACGAATGTGCACCAGCCCGTGAACAGCCCCTGATCTCTGGTCTTGCATATATTAGCTTGATGTTCTAATCTAATGTACAATGGAAATGACTAGACTTTATCTGACAGCTCAGATAGTCTTCACATCAGCACCTGAGAAGTTTAAAAAAGCCTTTCATTTGCTATTAATAAATACATGATCTCATAAATTGAGTAAAGCCTTGATGTGATTACACACTGTAAAGTGCATTACAGATTAATTATATATGACTAACTTACTGAATCGTTGCTATACAGTAAGAGTATCTATAATCTTATTATGAATAAGAATCATAGCAAGCTAAATGAATGGAATTTCAATGACAAAAACAGAAAAGTACCTCAAAGTTCTTCAGGGTGCTTCTCCAGGGGCAGCCTTGGTTAGCACAGTGAACTTTCAGATCCAAAATTTCTTTATTAATAGCCGCATCATTGAAGAACTGCAGTTGAAACAAGAGGGGAAATTATATCTTTCCAAACATGAGTCACGATTTTTACACTGCCCAACGCCATACTTTGACATATAGCGATCATAAGAAATGTGAACGTAAACACATTCGCTATTACATTTGTGTAAAAGACATGAATCACCTAAGACCACAGACAGAGAGAGAAAAAGATTAGATAGATAGAAAGACAGACAGATCATCAGACAGACAGACAGACAGACAGACAGACAGACAGACAGATAGATAGATAGATAGATAGATAGATAGATAGATAGATAGATAGATAGATAGATAGATAGATAGATAGATAGATAGATAGATAGAACATCAGACAGACACAGACAGATAGAAAGACAGACAGACAGATAGACAGATAGATAGATAGATAGATAGATAGATAGATAGATAGATAGATAGATAGATAGATAGATAGATAGATAGATAGAACATCAGACAGACAGACAGACAGATAGATAGACAGATAGATAGATAGATAGATAGATAGATAGATAGATAGATAGATAGATAGATAGAACATCAGATAGACAGATAGATAGATAGATAGATAGATAGATAGATAGATAGATAGATAGATAGATAGATAGATAGATAGATAGATAGAACATCAGATAGACAGACAGACAGACAGACAGACAGACAGATAGATAGATAGATAGATAGATAGATAGATAGATAGATAGATAGATAGAACATCAGATAGACAGACAGACAGACAGACAGACAGACAGATAGATAGATAGATAGATAGATAGATAGATAGATAGATAGATAGATAGATAGAACATCAGACAGACAGACAGACAGATAGATAGACAGATAGATAGATAGATAGATAGATAGATAGATAGAACATCAGATAGACAGATAGATAGATAGATAGATAGATAGATAGATAGATAGATAGATAGATAGATAGATAGATAGATAGATAGATAGATAGAACATCAGATAGACAGACAGACAGACAGACAGACAGATAGATAGATAGATAGATAGATAGATAGATAGATAGATAGATAGATAGATAGATAGATAGATAGAACATCAGATAGACAGACAGACAGACAGACAGACAGACAGACAGATAGATAGATAGATAGATAGATAGATAGATAGATAGATAGATAGATAGATAGATAGATAGATAGATAGATAGATAGACAGACAGATAGATAGATAGATAGATAGATAGATAGATAGATAGATAGATAGATAGATAGATAGATAGATAGATAGATAGAACATCAGATAGACAGATAGATAGATAGATAGATAGATAGATAGATAGATAGATAGATAGACAGAACATCAGATAGACAGACAGACAGACAGACAGACAGATAGATAGATAGATAGATAGATAGATAGATAGATAGATAGATAGATAGATAGATAGATAGATAGATAGAACATCAGATAGACAGACAGACAGACAGACAGACAGACAGACAGACAGATAGATAGATAGATAGATAGATAGATAGATAGATAGATAGATAGATAGATAGATAGATAGATAGATAGACAGACAGACAGATAAAAAAATCAAAAGTAAAAAAGAGTTTTGATTACTTGTTCAAGAGTCAGTACACTAGTGTCACTCTCAACACTGGGATCCTCTTCTTTACATTTTGTGCACACGAGGTCCTTGTTGTTTCTGTATGAAATTGAAGCATTTATTAATAACATTTAAGGCACATACCCTAATCCATACCATTTTACAGCTGCTTTTCTCACGTTATGATAATCTACTGAGTTCACATACACACATTTAACTTTACATACCCCTTTGGGGCACAGTGATTATAAGCCAGAATTATTACCAAAACACACATCACTATCAAAACCGAAAATAAAATCAGTTGCCATGCAAGCCATGTCTGGTGGGTTGTCGTGCAACTACAGGTTCTGCTTGACCGATTCTCTTACCTCACCAGCCAGTTGACGCACGCGAGGCAGTAGCGGTGACCGCACACCGTTTGACGCGCCTTATTCAACACATTATTACAGTTGCTGCACAAGTACTTCTCTTTGGGGACCTCATCGCAGATACTCTGAGGGAAACCCGACGGGTACTCGTTCTCACCCGGTGTGGACGAAACCCCGTTTAACGACGGGTCTGAAGCAGCTAATCCTGAAGCCATTTCAGTTTTAGACGAACCGCCTGGACCTACAGCACGTAATGGTGATTTATTGATATGCTTCTGACTTTTTCGTGGTATACCCACGGTAGAAAAACACCACGGGGTTCCCCCTGTTCAAACACCCGGAAATATTATTGCTCTGTTTTTCCGCTCATTTATCAGACACGTTGTTGTGGATCTGGCTGATAACAATTTGAAAAGGTTAAAAGAAAGAAAGAAAGAAAGAACAAATTGAGTGAGACAATATGAGAGAGAACAAATGTGTGGACTTATGAGCAAAAGTGATACAACCCGTCTTCTGCCCTAGTGAGTGAGCATACTGAAACAAAAGCGCTCACTTGCGCGACCCCGCCTACATGAACGCGCGTTCTGTTCAAAAACAGAAACGGTGATCTCCAGCAAGTTGATTTTTTATTTTACCTGACACATAGCCTAAAACCTGTCACAGAAGCGAAAACAGTCTGACATGGCCAGCCTGCACCGAAAAAGTATTCCTTAACAAATGCTTAGGCCCTATAATGAATTGAAATTTGAAATGATTCAGTTGAACCGATTCACAAAACCAAAGCTGTATGCGCTCACAAATCGGACTGAATCTAGAGAACTCGAACTCTGTGAACCGAGCGAGACTTGATGAATCGAAAACCAATTCTCGGAAATGAATCGGACTACCCCATCACCCCCATCACAGAGTCACAGCGTAAAGCGCAAACGATTCCCCAAAGAGCTGGACAGGCAGGTCGGCGTTGAGACACAGCCTCTTTCTCAGAACTTGGCCTCAGTTCACCGTCATATTCGTCAACACGGAAAGTCCCCATTTGAAAAACTACCTGCGGTTCCTATGTGGTGGACACGGCTGCTTTTATTTTTCATTTTCATCCGTGTCTGTTAATCATAAAACTGGCGTGTCGACCGTACTGTATTCAGATAATAAATTGTTGATCCAGAGAGAGAGAGAGAGAGAGAGAGAAAGAGAGAGAGAGAGAGAGAGAGAGAGAGAGAGAGAGAGAGAGAGAGAGAGAGACTAAATTGTTGATCCAGAGAGAGAGAGAGAGAGAGAGAGAGAGAGAGAGAGAGAGAGAGAATGTGTATTATGCAATAATTCAAGAGTGACAGTCTCTTCTTGATGTGTTGTTTTGTTCTGTTCATTATGCTTTGCAAAGCGTCCATGCCCTCTAATGTATTTAAATAATTATTAAATAATTACATTATAATTATTATATAACATCAATAATAATATATTGATTGTAGTGTGGCCCATTTCCATCATTTCTATAGGCTATGCTACTACTCCATTAAATAAAACCACAGATATTTTTATCATCTGCCATTCATTTTAGTTTGTGAAATGAAGATGAAATAATCCAAAAAGTGGTGCTGCTGGTTACAAATAACATAGAAATTATGCACTGAGACTATATGCTGCCATTTATGCTCTTTAGAAAGTCAAGTTTGGATCTCTGACCTTCGCGCTTGGAATATTTGACTGTACAAATATATAGCCTAAAGATCATTGATCATGTGTTTATCATTCGAACGGCATTTCATTTTAAGAGAAAGTGGAAAAACCCTCAGAGGACCTTTTTATTTTCACTCTACTCAAACAGGAATCTCCCACTTCAATAGCAAGCTGTTACAGTATGACATGCAAAAAAATCATTAAAATCTGCAGTGAGGCTGACTAATCATAGAGATTACAGTTACATTGCCATACTTTATAATGTGTTTTTTTTTTTTTTTTACATCAACCTGTGATGCTCTTTAACACCATATATGCTGATAAATGAATGATTTACTGTGAAACACTATGCGATGACACACGTTGCCTTAACTGACGGCAGATTAGACAATAAGAGAGCGAGGGAAAGAGATAATTTTTGCTAAAGAGTCCGGATGGGGGGTTTCAATGTCTGGTTGAGGGGATTAATGACTTGGGTAAAACTATTCACCTCTACAAGGAACATTCTTCACCTCAAATCAATTATTCTGTAATGGGAGAGCAGGGCTATGCTGGCCTGTTTTTCATTAAACAGCAATCACATGAGGGACCAGTGCATCAAAATGACTGCAGCAGGTGGCTGTTGAGGGGCCCGAGAGGTTTCATTGAAAAAGAAGATGTTTGTACCCTCATGAATCACGGTGAGAAGATGCAATTCAATAACACTGAAACCTCATGATGCAAAAGCTTAAAATGCGATGGGCCTTATCGATCGGGCTGGTCGGGAGGCCCCAAACAACGACGTCTAGTGTGCTGGAAACAGAGGTGAAGTATAGGGCAGCATCTTCTGTAAATCTGTCTGGGTAACAGACAAGTATGCATGTTAAGGATATTGGAGGAAGGAGATAAGGAGCCAGATGTGTTTATGACTTGCTGAGTGCTGAATATCTGAATTTTTGATCTTGGGTTCTGCTGAGTAGATGCACATCATTCTAACACTTCCTCCAACACAGATACTGCAACCGTTCTTGGAATCCAGACATGAAGAGTCATTCTCTCACAAACTTTCACGACAAGAGATAATGCATGAGGGAATCTCACAGAAACAGACAAGAATATGCCTCGTATTTCATACACACACACTCACACATATATATATATATATATATATATATATATATATATATATATATGTGTGTGTGTGCATATAATGCAAGATATTGATGACAGTGAAGACATGTTACAAAAGATTTCAAATAAATGCTGCACTTTTGAACTTTCTATTCATCAGAGAAAAATAAAATGTAGCATTCTTTTCACAAGAATATTAGGCATCACTATTTTCAGCATTGATAATAGTAAATAGGGGTAGTCGTGGCCTAATGGTGAGGGAGTTGGGCTTGTAACGTGAAGGTTGTCGGTTCGATTCCCACGCCGGCAGGAATTGAAGGTGGGGTTTGAGAATAACACTCTCTCCACCTTCAATACCACGACTAAAGTGCCCTTGAGCAAGGCACCTAACCCCCTAATTGCTCCCCGGGCGCTGTCGCAACAGCTGCCCACTGCTCCGGGTGTGTGTGTGTGATCACTACTCACTGCTGTGTGTGTGTGTGTGCACTTGGGATGGGTTAAATGCAGAGCACCAGTTTTGAGTATGGGTCACCATACTTGACAACACGTCACGACTTTCACTTTTTAAAT
Source organism: Opsariichthys bidens (assembly GCA_037194245.1). NCBI lineage: Eukaryota > Metazoa > Chordata > Actinopteri > Cypriniformes > Xenocyprididae > Opsariichthys > Opsariichthys bidens. The sequence continues at coordinate 16,449,481 of CM074288.1, read as the reverse complement.
GTTTCTTGAGCACCAAGAAATAAATAGGAGTAGAAAAAAATGGAGTAAATTACATCTTAAAATATATTAAAATAGGAAACAATTTTTGTAATCAGTAAAAATATTTCACAATACTGCTTTTTTACTGTATTTTTGTTCAAATAAATGCAGCCTTGATGAGCATAAGAGGTGTTTCAAAATCATTACCAACAACAAACATTTGAAGCTAGTAACCTTTCTAGAAATAAGTTAACTTGAGTACTTGAACTGGGTTATAAGGATGAGCTAAATGAATATAATAGGGTTCTAGTGATATTTATATAACATGGGATCACTTCCTTGTTGTCAATTTTAAGAAATATATATATATAGTAATAGTTTGCCAAACATATCCACCTTATTCCAATGCCTCATGACGCTTTGCGCGAATTATGGGTGTAACTTCCATTAATCACAATTAGTGAAAAGTTTGCTCTATTAATGCAATAATATGTAAAAAAAAAAAAAAAAAAAAACGGGGTACAATGAGATGACATTCAACTCATCATTCAACCACTGAAAAACCAAAAGACAAAAGAAAGTAAAAGAGCATCAACAAGGTACTTTCAACAGACCATGAATAACCCCAAAAGCGAGATTCTTTCCACAGCAATAACGGACAGGTTAAATATCACTGTAGTCATATATATATATATATATATATATATATATATATAATATATATATATATAAAACATATTTTGCCTTAGTAAATATGTTCATTAATTTAAGCATTGCTTATTATTATTTCAAAGTTATTTCCGTAATTTTGACAGATAATAAATTGTATTTACCTGTGAAAACAAACCTGGAAAAGAGATTGAAGAGAAACAAGAGATTATTAGTGTATTCCAGTGAGTTATTAATGCGGTATATCGTCAATTTAATCGGGAGAGCAAATGTGCAGTTTATGTTGTCCTTTTTCATACTATTACAGCGGAATGCGTCTCGCTATATGATATCCTTGTTATAACATGTGACGTTACAATACAAAGCGTTACGTTGTTCTCATGACGTCTGAAAATAAAACATGAAGGAAAATGTACAGCTCATTCAGTCAAACTTTGAAATGATTTGTTTCAGTGTTTTTGAATGGAACTTCCCAAACTGGAAATGCCACCCAAAACGCAGTAGGCTCGTCAGGAATAAGGTGGACACAAACATGGTACTCGTGATGGAAAATTCATGTAAAGTGTCTTAAACTTTCAAAATTTCAGATTTATATCCAGTCGTATTCGTCAGGTAACACAAAGTTTTATTAGGAAATAAAATGTTTAAAAAGTAGGTTGCTGTCAACTTATGAAAATGAATGTTGCATGATTGCTGGATATTAACCATTTTCCTTTCCATAGGAGAGTCACATAAAAAGTTAAAATCTCTCCTTTCCTCCATTTAATGTCATACATTTTCACGACATTCCTGAAACATTCATCAGCTGAGAGTCTCATTATGCTCTCTGGGAATAGATTGGCACACTTGCAAATATTTAAAAGCAAGGCAAATTTGACAGTGGCAATATTCACATAAACCTGAGGATTTATTATTGGCCTACCTTCTCAATTACCAGCTAATGAGCTGACCTCAGCTGACATTCACTCCCAAACTGCTAAGGAGGAATTCGTTTACTTTTTCTGTCACAGGAAATGCTTCAGTCACATCGAAAGCGCGAGCATGTTATAAACTGTGGATGTTTATTAAATGTCACTCAGAACATGAAACACATTTTAATGATCAACAAAAAATACTGCTAATACAAGACCCCCCAAAAAGTGGCTGGAATATGACGAGTCCATCGTAATTCCTACCAAGCGTTAATACTGTACGGTAGATCTGGGTTCGCTTTGATAGCTGGTCACAAATGATGGGTTTGGGGGATGTTAGGAAGGGCAAGATGTGTAAAGAACGGAAAACGTCCTCTTGTCATCCTGGGGTGCTGTTATACTGCAAGACATGCTCAATTTCACGGTTAAATTATTTACATGGATGACTGGCAAGCGCAGTCAGCAGACAGGTGTAGTTTTAGAGGCCATCAGCAGGGGTTCCTGAGTTCCAAAAAGTTCACAGAGAGCAACTATAGGACCACAAACTGAGAATGTGTCTTTAACCAAACGCTGTAGCGGATACACGTTCTGTCCTTTAGCGCAACAAAATCTCTCTCAGTCCACATCTCACATTTCTCAGTTCCATACCCGAGAGGAACAGCAAATTTCTTTTAATATACCTGTGGAGAGCAAGAAAAACATGGCATGATGAGGTGCGGGGATGTATTTTATTGGCATTTTCTCTTCGTTTTGAATGTGCATGCTAGGACAGCTGGAGCATTGAAATCCCTCCTACAGTTTCAAGAGGGAATTGACCATGAAACTCAATCTGCATAGCGGCGTTCATCTTAAACAATTTCATCTCACTGAAATGCCTGCAGTTCTCTTTATTGAGCGAGAATGTGACACAAACTTGATCAAAACGCATCAGTTTGGTTGGGCTGTGGCAGCTGTTTGCTCTGTTGTAGTTTTGAGTTCCTTTGACATTGCTGAATTGGTTTTACAGTAGGGGTTGGCATTGCAGTATATACGATAAGTTAGCCATTTGAACATAGATAAACATTTGAGCAATAAAGCAGGTTGATACTGAAATGCTTTGCATTCTTAAAATACTCTGAGGGACTAGTTATCCTTTGATTCATAAAACTATTTCTTTGAATTCCTTCCAATATAGATACAAAAGTGATTGTAAAACATTTCGAAACAGAAATGACTAGTTTGATGTTGTTGTTTAAAGTGCAGACAATGTTCATCTTTGACAGGATAATCAATGTACAATCACAACAAATATGAAGATACAAATAAAGTATGAAACCGATTTTCACATTCTAAACACGGGGTCAAGTCAGTAAAGAACATGGACATTGCAGGATAAATGGCGCTAGTATACAAATAAAACAGCAGTTGAAACACGTTCAATATTGTGTTATCAAAACTAATAATACAATCACATAAAAACACAAGTAAATGGACATTTTTGATGGTTGAAAGTTGATAGTTTGGAAGGGAAACAAATTTTCATTGTCAGTGCCATATATTGAATACAAAAGTGAAAGTTTTGATCAAATTTTCAGTGATTCAGTCGAGTTTCAGTCATAAAGAGTGACTTGATTCGTTCCTGAATGAATCAGCATTTATGAACAAATCGGTTGAGTAACTGATTCAACGATTCACTCATTTCTTTCATTCCTGAATGAATCAGTGTATTTGAACACTCTATGATTCATTACTCACTTGAGTAAACGAGTCAAAAATTCACCCATAAAGACAATAATGTGTTGCCACATACTGGCATAACAATATTACGTGCAGATAGAGTCACTGAAAATGTATTAAACTGTTGTATTGTTTATATTTACTCTTTACTAATTCCATTTCACATGTTTAAGAGCTTCCAAAAACAAGTAACTTCCAAACATATGCTATTTGCTACAATATGTGTGCTTTAAAATTGAGATCTTTGCCCATTTTAGGGTAAACTATTCCTTTTTAGCGAAAGATTTGGAGAATTTCACAATTTATCTAAATCAAATGACTTTAAATTAATGCATGATCATGTAGTAGTGGCTAACCAATGAGCTACTGAATAAGCTACTGAAATGATCTGTGATCTGACAATAAAAAAGAAGTGTCATTCTGTTCTTTTCACAACAATAAAAGCAGTTCAACCCAAGTTCACTTCTCAGATCTCCTCTAAGATTAAGCCTTCAGCTCCATCAATCAATCTCATTGAGATTTCAGGTGAATCTGACCTACTGTGCATAAGACAAGATCCAACATTCTGCTAACCGGCAGTAACGCCAAAGGTTTACTGTGTTTTCTGAGAGATGTTCAGCTTCTCCATTGATAAACCTTCCACCGACTGACCTGTCAGAGTGAAAAATGTGCCTGTATTGGCCCATCACTCTCAAAGCCACCACTGTGACACATATTCTCTTTGAGCATCCCTGGTGGTCAATAACGTATTTACTCCACATGTGGGAAAGCCTAGTTACCTCCCAGATATTACAGCAGTGGCTGGACACACCAATAGCAACCTTGTCATGTTTAACTACAAGTTATCGATTAATCACTGAACGAAAATAACATAGGACAAGCTGCCTCTCCGTTGGATGTTTGAGAAGAGTTAAAAGTCTTTATTTTTTATGAAAAGCTACACATTCTTGCTAAATTTCACAGCTACAGAAGTTTTTTTTTTTTCTTTTTCTTTTTTCTTTTTTTTTTAGACAACAACTACTGATTTTTTTCATTAGTACATTTTTTGACAATACCTGCAATGTTTCATCATAATAATATTCAGAGATGTGAACAGTAGATCAAGAGAAAAACAGCAGCCCACTGGGCATTAGCACGAACACTACAAGATGGTGGGAAAACGGGGATTGAAAGACGGATAGAAACAGAAACATGAGAAAGAAGTCGTATTCGGAAAGTTCTTGCATTTCTGCACCGAGTGTCTCTAACACATACAGCCATCTTTTGAGTTCTTCTAGTCGAGTTTTGTAGTTCTCGCTCATTTATTCTCCTCCTTGGTTGGCCTGATCTTCATCTCTGTGAATTTCAGCGAGTACTGCCAACCCGTCCAGGACGACCACTCGATGCCGTCGGCGTACGAGGTGTGCTGGCCGCGCAGGTACTGTCCGTTGAGGTTGGAGGTGTGGCAGTTGCGGTACCACCAGGCGCCGTGGTAGAAGGACGCGCAGTTATTCTCAGAGTGGTCGTTGTCCTTGTCCTTAGTGGTGAATTTCATCCCGTTGTGTTTGAGCAGCGAGTCGCCTGCAGCGGTAGATGAACGTATGATGGAAAGAAAGATTGAGAAAGATTGAGAAAGACAGAGGAAGGGTGGAAGAGTGAGCGTGTGATAGACAGGGACGGTGAGGAAAAAAGACAGAAACAAAAGAACAAGTGAGTCATTCAACCGCAAAGTCTCTGTTTATCCGTATCATGGAAAGTTTAGAAACTGCAGTACACAGAGTTTCAACAAAGAAGTTTTTTTCCTCAAACCTATAGTGAGTTAGCTTGCTGACTACAGTCTACATAGGCAGCTGCCTTCTAAGGCATCAATGGAACCTCAAAATAAGCATAATACATAATAAGTATTCACAAATATCAGGTAAAATGGCCACTAAACAAATATTACTTTTTTTCTCCAAAATATTTTTGTAATTGACATTAAGGCTCTTTTTTTTTAATATAAAGCCAGCATTCAAATAGAGGGCAACAAAAATGCAATGCAATAACTGTAACTGTAATCATAATGGGAAATAAATATATTGCAAGAAAATGATGTAACTGCACTGCATTTTATCTATTGCTTGTTAATTCTTCCCTTCGAGAAACTTTCAAAAACATTAAAAATCAAAGAGCCTTAAAACTTTTGTGTACTTTTATACACATAATGTATAGCATAGCCGACATTCCTGCATTTATACTTGCTTTTTACAGCCTTCAATTCATAAAATCCAATTGCTTAGAATAGTGATGCTAATACACTGCTTACAGGCTCATATATCGAGCCGTTGGATCAATTGGACACGCATTTCACAATAAGTGTGTTTAGATCTGCATATTGAGCTTGCTAGCTCTGCTGATGTGGAGAGAGACAGAAACCAAAGAGAGCAGCGTTTTAACGCGTTGCCGTTAATGTGCCCTTATTAAGCTCTGTGATGTATGTCTCAGGGACGTAATGTTGCAGTGTGCAGCTAGGCTAATCTAATCCCGGTTTCCTGCCTCCATACCGCCCGGCTCCATTGGACCCGGCCTGCTGACAAGATCAGCTTTTTATTGCCAGCCTTGCAGTAAAACCCTTCTCCTGTCCTCTTCCTCTGACTCTAATTCTACTCTGCTGCAACATGTATCGTGATAGCCATTTTATTGGGACAAAGGAGATCCAATTGATGCTGTTATGTCATATTGTAAAGTGCGTTACACATCATAAACTTGTTTCTGGTACCTCATAGATTCATCATTGTGGTCTAGCAGATAACGAATCAGCAGAATGATGGAGGTATAAAATGACAGCATCTGGACTGTGAAAGGAGACCCAGTGAACAGCTGTGGAGATTGGCAGCAGAAAAACGAAACAGGGGATTGCTTGACCTGTTTTAGGAGGTTTAAAAGGTCTAAGATGGTCTTTGGCTGTCTTGAGCTGGTCTAAGATGAGAATCCAGCTATCTTAAACCAGCTAAGAAGTTACCATCTTAGACTGATTTAAAGAGATATTCCACCCAAAAATGAAAATAATGTCATCATTTACTCCCCATCAGGACATTTCTTTTTTTTCTTCTGTGGAACACAAAAGTTTTTTAAAGAATTTTAGTAACCAAATAGTTTTGGTTTCCATTGACTTCCATTGTATTTTTTTGTCGGAAAAAATACTTCATCAGAAACCATTCTTCACAATATCTTCTTTTGAAACCTGTATGACTTTCTTTCTTCTGTGGAATATAAAACAAAATATTTTGGAGAACATTGACAACCAAACCGTTTCGGTTCCCATTGACATCCATTATATTTTTTGCCCATATAGAGGAAGGGAATGGGAACCGAAACTACCAACATTTTCTTTCACAGAAAAACTGAAAAAAAAAAAAAGTCATAGAGGTTTGGAACGACATGAGGGTGAGTAAATTATGTCAGGATTTTCATTTTGGGGTGGACTATCCTTTTAAGATGGGGTTCAAGCTAGCTATTTACAGTAATTAGCTAGTCAAAGCTGGTGTAGATGGTTATCTGAACCATGTAAGTCGAGCTGGTAGCACACCTTGAACCAGTAACATGTTCCAAACTTACTATCATGTTCCAAAAGCCAACTTGAACACCTTACACAGTATGCTGTGGTAAGTTTTCACCAGTTTAAGCTGGTGTACCTGGTCTCTCAGTCTAATCAGCCGAAAAATGATCAAAACCACTTGAAAACCATCAAAACCTAACAGCCTAACTATTTTTGGAGACTAGCTAACCACTTTAGGCTCATCAGGAGAAGCGGCTTTATACTCTTTATATGAACAAATCTTAAGCAACTGCTTCTGCAATACTACTATGTTGCAATATTCATAAAGTATTCCATTTCAAAGAATCCCCAATCATACAAACAATGCTGGGAAAAATACTCATTTGCTAGAACGAGATGATTAATCATTGCAGTAAATTGCAGATTCTGTGCAAAACAGACCTCACAATTTGCGCACCTGAGGGGGTGTGTAGCTTGTGTCAGCATGAAGGTGCATCTCCGATTTTTATGAAATGTCTTGAGACAGACCCACTCAGGAGGGCGATACAAGTCATTAGGTATGCGCATGAATGCATAATCGCATAAATGCCGAAAAGCACTGCAACATCAGAGAGAAATTATACACTCCTCTACTTGGACAAGCATTGTTACAAAATAATCAAACGCTCACATGCAATTTCGGTTCTTATTCTGGCCTCCCTAATGGTAGTGAAAACATTTCTGTGCACTTGCAAAACTGTCATTAGCACGCTTTGAAGTTGGCACTGTATTAGTACTCAAAGTGTTTACAGAGATCAGGGCATCATGGGTGTAAAAACTCATCTCAGGTAATTATTTCTTCCCAGAGATCCCCGCTGTGGCTGAGCGCTCTTCCTCTACGCTACCGTAAAGGCCTTTCATTAAACAGAGTAGTGTTTAAGACACCATGCTTGTGTTATGATATGCAGGCAGTTATGATGTGAAAATTCTCGCATGCAAGGACAGAGGGTGTGAGGAACACTTTTACACTAAAAGATTTTTTTTTTTTTATCTCAGTTGCAAAAAACATCACAGTAATTTATGAAGAACAGAGGATTCTGGGGTATGGTTCATCAAAATCTCCGCAGGGATGCGCTGTCATATTGAAATAATGTCATATCAAATCGGTACATCGGCATCAGTGCACAATCTCTAAAACACTTTCAGACAGCTGCTTTACACAGTTTTAGATGTCTGCTAAAGAAGTAACTTGGACGGTTTAGACTAGTGCTAAATTCCCAGATGGATGAGATTCGTTGTGGTTTTGGATGCAACATATTTTGCACATTTTAAAGTGCTACAATTATCTTCATTATTTTAATTTTTGGTCTTATTGTGCATAAATTCACAGCGTGTATAATTCTTTCTTTCTATCCATGCATCCATTCAACCATGAGGGGTGGAGTTTTGATGAGGCTTGAGGATTGATGACAGTTTGAGGATCCAATGGAGTTGTGAGGTTTAGTCACAAGCTCTTTTTAATACTTTTCATTGGTTAAATATTTGTAAGACAGACATAAAGGGTGATCAACAGTAATGATTTATGAAAATACTGACGAAACAAAGGTTTCCGAGACATTCAGCAAATGTATAATATCAGAGAAAATGATACTTTGTGGTAAAGTGAGCATAAATAAAATTCCTGCTTTTGAATTGAATTGAATGAAAGCTGCCTGCCTGCATTCATTTGTTTTCACATTTGATTTTATGGCCACAGTTTGCCTTTTACCATTGGCCTTGTGTCAGAATTGTCCCTTTCTAATTTTTTGTAAAGGTTGGACTCTGAGGAGGGACTTGCTATATGTCTGACAAACCATTATTAAAGGTGTCAAGGACATCTCACAATGTTACCCTCTAGGAACCTCAGTTTCGGTCTGCGAAGTTGGTGTTTGGTTGTTTTTTAGCTAATGTTTTGTTCCACACTGCTGCTTACGCTTAAAAAATGGCTATTTGATTTTATTGTGCTAAAAGATTTGATCTGTGTTGATCTCTCTAAGTATTTTACTGAAAACTAAGTTTCATACTTGAGCAAGCACAGCTCAGACGAAAAATCAAAATGTGATTTAATGCTTACGGTCAGTCCAACCTACCATTCATGTACACATTAATGCTTTAAACAACCATGCATGCATTTCAATCGAGACAGCGGCGTAAGAGTCCAAACAAGACGTTATTGATAAGTTTGGGAATCAATGTGGCATGACTCCTCCAGCGGGGGATGTTTAAGACAGCCTTGCTAATTAGACGCGTGGATGCGGTATTCTCCTCTTGATTTATGTTAATAGGAGTGTTTGTTTACGTCTCCCATAATAAGCCCAGTGGCTGCTTTATTGGGATGCCATAGATGTATTCTACGGCTTCATTATCCCTGCCCTTTCCGGCACACGGCGAAGGTCACGCCTGCATCCGGCCCCAGCGAGGAGGGCAGTGCTCGGGGAAAAACACCTGAGAATAATAGAGTACGGGACCCAATTAACGTTAAAAAGAGGCCCCGGCGACAGCGCAGGTGAAGCATTGAGAATTGCTCATCACTTTGCCTCGGCACAGGCGATAACCCGCGGCCCCCGTTGCTTTGCGTGCCACAGGAATATATCTGAACACCACTGACAACAGGGCAGGAAACTTTAAATTAGTCTTGTGATTCTCATGATAGTTTCTATTCTAGGCTGAGCTTTTTTGTTTTGCTGGGTGCAATTCAGGCCACTAAGTTTGGATTTCATATCTGTGCTTAATGCGGGGCTTGTTGAGCATTTGCAAGAAAAATATAATATTTCAAAATATAATGCTGAATAGTTACAATTGCTTATTTCATCAAAATACTGTATCTGTGATACTAGCTACCTATTAAAATATGTAAAAACAAATATTTAAATATACCATCTTTATGCTGTTTCTACAGTAATGTTGAGAATCAGTGTACAAATTACAATCTATCTATCTATCTATCTATCTATCTATCTATCTATCTATCTATCTATCTATCTATCTATCTATCTATCTATCTATCTATCTATCTATCTATCTATCTATCTATCTATCCCTTTCTCTCTCTCTCTCTCTACATATATATACAGTATATAACAACAAATTTTAATGTTAGATGGGAAGTAACCGTGATTAAATACAGAAAAAGTTATGCTTGACTATTTGATGATCGATTATCTATCTATCTATCTATCTATCTATCTATCTATCTATCTATCTATCTATCTATCTATCTATCTATCTATCTATCTATCTATCTATCTATCTATCTATCTATCTATCTATCAATCTATCTATCTAATACTTACTTCACTAATAAGTGAAGTAATCAATACATGCAATTTCATGCAAATGTTTTATGTTAATTGTTTGCTATTTTCTCTGCTGATATTTCTAATGTATGCCCCTAAATGGAAAAACATAAAACAAAGCATTATTTCTGACACTTTTCATGTCAGTTAAATTGTCTGTCATGGTCTAAAGTGAATTTTCCTGGCCAGAATAATCTGTCAAAAGTCTGTCAAGGCGAGACTCCATTTCAGCCGAAGAGCTTTTACTAGCATTTACCTGAGGCTCCCCATTAAACCTGACATGAACTTTGGCTCCAGGCATCAATGCAGGTCCACGATTGAACTGATGTTGTGCAGGATGTCTTAAGAATACAGAGCTTTAAAAGCAGGACACTATGACCTGTGGCTTTTTGCGAGACCTCTGGCTTTTCAATAAATGTAATAGTTTTTGACTCCACACTGCAGGTAAGCACAGGAACTCTCGGTCTACGGCAGAATAGTGTGAATCATACCTGCAGTGCCAGAGTAGTCCGCGATGCTCAGTGGGTAGCCATCCTCGTCTGGGTCAACAGAGAACAAACCCACTCCAAAAGAGCCGTACTGCGCAAAGGAGGTACTGTTCTCAAAGTCCTCCAGGTCAATCCTCAGCTCGTAGTTGGCTTGAATGGTAAGTGCATGGATTCGTTTCATGCCTGAAAGAGAGATTTATATTAAGCTAATGAAAAAATGTGCAGATGAGATTTATTTGAATATAAAGAAGGTGCAAAGAGACATGAATGATCCCTCAAACAAAATGCATACATACATACATACATGTACCCCTGGACCACAAAACCAGTCTTAAGTCACACGGGTATATTTGTACCAATAGCCAACAACACATTGTATGGGTCAAAATTATAGATTTTTCTTTTATGCCAAAAATCACTAGGATATTAAGTAAAGATCATGTTCCATGAAGATATTTTGCAAATTTCCTACAGTAAATATATCAAAAAATTTACTTTTGACAGTGGATATGCATTGCTAAGGACTTCATTTGGACAACTTTAAACACACATGTTGTGTTTATGTGTTTTGTGGGGACTTTCCATAAGCATAATGGTTTTTATACTGTACAAATTGTTCATACTGTCCCCCCCACCCCTAAACCTAACCCTCACAGAAAATGTTCTGCTAGTTTAGATTTTCAAAAAAGATAATTCTGTATGATTTATAAGCTTGTTTCCTAGTGGGGACCAACAAAAGGTCCCCACAATGTCAAGATTTACTGGTTTTACTTACGTTGTGGGGTCATTTGGTCCCCACAATGTAAGGAAAACAAGTACACACACACACATATATTTTTTTCAACTAACATTAGCAATGAGCATCAGTACATTTGCTACAGTATTTGTTACGAACTTTTGATTTTAAAAATATATTGTAAATCTTGATATTATTATAGGTAGTCATGGCCTAATGGTGAGGGAGTCGGGCTTGTAACGTGAAGGTTGCAGGTTCGATTCCCATGCCTGCAGGAATTGAAGGTGGGGTTTGTGAATAAACAACACTCTCTCCACTTTCGATACCACGACTAAAGTGCCCTTGAGCAAGGCACCTAACCCCCTAATTGCTCCCCGGGCGCTGTCGCAATAGCTGCCCACTGCTCCGGGTGTGTGTTCACTACTCACTGCTGTGTGTGTGTGTGCACTTGGGATGGGTTAAATGCGGAGCACCAATTTCGAGTATGGGTCACCATACTTGACAATACGTCACGACTTTCACTTTCACTTATCAATGGTTTAGAAGTATTTTTCATTGTTAGGGGATTTTAACTAATGCGGTTCATTATTGTAGAGTTTTACCAATTTCATTATTATAGTATATTTATAAAGTATAGATATTTTACAAGTTACTTTACTTTAATATGTAGAAAACAGAAAAGGTAATTTTCTGTCAGGACATTGTGTGTTAAGTTTAGGCACATTTCCTTTAACCCCAAAACACACACATTGTGATGCATAATTCAAAATATGTGTAAAACATCTGTGAAAATCGACATGGAAAATTTCTTCATATTAACACAGTACATTTTTTAGAGTGTTGAAAGGCCTGCCTTTACAGCTTAAGATAGTTGTGATACTAGTGAAATCATTAGCATTGACGTTGTCATTTTTCCCCTCAAAATTGTACTTTAACTCTACTGGCTAACATCTGTGACTGGGTTATTTGTTTTCAAACTTCTTACTCTAACATGAAAAGAACTAGCAGCGAACTTTAATATTCCACTGCAACATTCATAGCAAAGTTCTATGGGAAGCAATGCAACATTGTGATTCTGAAAGCACAAGGTGCACGTCTTCTTCCTAAGAGGGGCGGCTCTGCTACAGACATAAAGTCTCATTCTTAGCTAAGACCGGCTTGAAGGACTCTGGTCGACTTCCTGGGATCAATATCTCAACGGGAGACCCAGATTCTAGTAAGTTCTACTCTTAATATTCCACCCAGTTTTCACAGAGTGGAGAAGAGGTGCTTGACAGGAAACTAATGTGCTTGCCTACAAATGAATTCCCTTTGTAGCCCGTTCACTGGCATGTGCGTTGCACCCCCAGGACAGAAAATCAATACAGCAGAGTTTTGCTAGGTCTAATCGTAGCTTGCTGCTGGTCTTCAGCTGTTCTGGACCACAGAGCATTTTTGGGTAGCGTGTTAGGTGAATAAACTTTAGCTGCATGCGGCCATATTTGCAAAACAGAACATGTTGCTTAAAAAGCATCATACTGTGCCTAACAGATGTTCGACAGCCATTAGATATGTACCCAAAAAAAAAGAGCTACGGGTTATAACAATTATTAACATTAACACCGACAATGAGATATTGTTTTTGAGGCAATGTGAAGCCAATCACAACTCATTTCATTTAGGAACAAATAGGTTGGTACTTGATTTTATATATATATATATATATATATATATGTATATTTATGTATATGCGTATATAAAACTTCAGAATAGCATACACTAATAAATATATAAATGTATAAAATCTGCATTTACTATTACAACCATGAACATTTATGCAAATATTAGTTATTAATGGTATTTTAGTATTTTTATATACCATTACAGTATTTATTTATATATATTTTAATTAGTCTTATTTTCATCTGTTCAGATATTTTAAGTTTTTATAATTTTATGTGATTATACCATTTTTATTAGCTTTTGATTTTTTTTTTAGCTTTATTTTTATTTCAGTTTTAGTTGTAGTAATTTTAGTACTTCAACTTCAGTTAGTTACCAAGTTTTTTAAGTTGAAGTTTTTCATCAATAACCCTCTCTCTGTCTCTGGATTAAAAGGTCTTCTTTTTTGCCTGCTATGTCTTTTAAGAATCACCCATTTGCATGTGAAATGCTCCCCATACTTTGAACCTAAAGTTACATGATAGCCTGGGTGAGAAGCAGCAGTCTATCTGCCTCCCTCCAGTGCTGCAGAATAGACTAACATTTGTTCAAATGATATTGGCATAATAACAGAGATGGTTATGATGGCTTTGAATGGAGAGGGACTGGTGTGGTGCCGTTCCAGCAGCAGCCGAGCGCAACATCAGGCTCTATTAAGCACCAACACCCTTCTAATGGTCTCTGCGCTGACTAAATGGATAGGCCATTTGCACTCGAAGGTCATTTCTGTTTCAACCCAGGGACCCAGAAATGTTACACAGAGGTGCGATATATCAGAACAGGCGTGCTAAAGACAGAGGGCTGGCTGTGCTGTTCTTCACGTAAAAACTAATGTGCGTATGATTATCTTCACCTAGTCTGGGTTTCAAACGGCTCCATATAACCTGATATGAAACCCATTTGCCTATTGATTTCTAGCCCTTGCATTAGCTGTACTACTAGATATATTTATGGAGATGAGAAATAAAAACCCGCCCTATACAGCTATGATCAACTGTTTAGCTGAGCTTAACGGAGAAAATGTAAAGATTACAGATAAAAATGTGCGATTAATCGTGAGTTAAGTCATGATAACGCAATTAATCAAAATGAATATAAGAATCGGACGATAGCCCTAATATCTATTTATCTATCTATATTTCTCTCTCTCTCTCTCCATATATATATATATATAATTTATACACACACACAGACACTTTTGCATGAGTAAGAAGTTGATTGAATTCTCTCAGTCATGAAACTCTAGAGAGCACAAGCTGATAGGTCTTATACATGCAATCTGCAAGCAATCACATCATTACCACATGGCACAAGCTGATTTGCCTCTGCTGATCCAGCAGCCAATGAGATTGCAGTTCAACATTTAAATAGTTTGATTCAGTGATTTCTGTAAGCTAGTCCTGCAGCGCGCTAGCAGAGTTCCCCTGAAAACCTCCACCTCCCCAGCTCCACCTGCCTACATCTGCTAAGCGATTTAAGTATGCTTATTTATGCAGCAGCAAATCTTACATGCTCACAGCAGCATGACTGTGTCTCCATTAGCAGTAGCAAGTCCATACTTGCTCTGCGACAGCTGCAATAATCTATCACGATGTTTGGCACTCTGTTGAGTTGCCACTAGATATAACATCTGGTCCATGAAGCAAAACCTATTGAGAATGACTGCTGTAAATCACATGTATAGGTTGGATATGGAGGCAATAACATCTCTGGGTGACTTCATCTAGCTGCCAGTGTTGTTGACACAAAGCCGGTTTGATCTGTTTTTGGGAAGCATTGATCACCCCCGAAACTGCTGTCTGAAAGCCCTGCAGGGAGGAGGTCGCTCCACAGCAGATCTGACATTCGTCTGAGTCCACACAACAAAATCAAACACAAACCCCTCGACCTTTTATCATATCATTTCCACGGCCCTGATGAAAGGAAAAAACCTTTTTCACAAACCCTTATAAAAGAGGTTAGAACGATTACAAAATGAGAAACATAATTAATGAATGATAAATTGAATAATTAAGCGTCATCTGAAGAGATGCACTTGTCAAGTGTTTATCAGTTTAATATCATTCTGTTCTTTCTGTATATTGTCTATAAAACACAGCTTAAAATTTTTCACTCTAAGGAGTAAAATTTGGGAAGAATGTCTTTTGGCTATTGGAATGAACATTTACATATCTCCAGGCATAAAATTTAACATGCTCTGACATCAAACAGAAATCTTTGAAATGTAAGTACCGTAGTTATGTTTAAACTGTGGATTTCCTCTGAATTTACATAATTACATTCAGGGCTTTAATTAAATCTCAAGAGACTCACTCAACCCAAGTAACAATAATTTCTTAGAGATATATCAAACAGTGAACATGTTGCCCTGAATTAGTACGAAGTGCTTAGGTGTAGAAGGTAGTAATTAATCAATTGTTCTGTGAAAGCCACTTTGAAGTGGCGTTTAACTTTGAAAGGCTTCATGTCGGGCCTGAATGACTAAATTAAATAGTTGTTACTAAAGGGTTAGTTCACCCAAAAATGAAATTCTGTCATGCATTCACCATCATGTTGTTTTAAACTTGTATGACTTTTGTTTTTCCATGAAACACAAAAGAAGATGTTAGACAGAATGAGAATCTATCTATCTATCTATCTGTCTGTCTATCTATCTATCTATCTATCTATCTATCTATCTATCTATCTATCTATCTATCTATCTATCTATCTATCTATCTATCTATCTATCTATCAACCAACCAACCAACCAACCAACCAACCAATCATCTATCTATCTATCAATCATCTATCTATCTATCTATCTATCTATCTATCTATCTATCTATCTATCTATCTATCTATCTATCTATCTATCTATCTATCTATCTATCTATCTATCTATCTATCTATCTATCTATCTATCTATCAACCAACCAACCAACCAATCATCTATCTATCTATCTATCTATCTATCTATCTATCTATCTATCTATCTATCTATCTATCTATCTATCTATCTATCTATCTATCTATCTATCTATCTATCTATCTATCTATCTATGTCTGTCTGGCCTAAAATCTTCAAACTTCAAGGCTTTTACTTTTGTCAAAGTTTTCAAAAACGAACATACCAAATGTGTCTCGACAAACTGTGTTAACAGTGTTAAAAAATTACATACATTTTTGTCATTTTATTTCTGCATATTCATATATTCCATGAAACGAGGGACTTTGGGGTGTGTTTCGACCGCAGAAACCAGGGTCTAAATGTTCCGGGTAAAAATTTCCCCCTCAGAAAGTCCCTGCTCGCGAGGTACTACTTTTTCAAAGTTCATGAACTTTCAGCAGGGACTTGGATGCTAAACATACTGATTGGTTGAGTTCACGCAGCATTTTGATTGGTTAACTCCACGCAGAATGTTATTTCAACCACCATTTATAAAAGACGGGCCAATGGACCGACGACGAGGTTCAGGCTTTATTAAGCTTAAATGCGGAGGAAGAAATGCAGTGGGAACCGGAAAGTTGCGCGCAGTGCTACGTCACCAGACTAATTTGCATAATCTTCACGGTACTTTGGACAGCAATAGAAATGCAGACAGCAACAGGTCTGGATGAAGAAAAAGTTCCTGGGAAAAAAGTTTGGTGGAAACATGCCTTTTCAAATTTAAATTTCACATCCTGTTTGAACTGAATTAGAATTTAAAATTAATTCTCAGTTCAATTCTGTATGGTGTATGACCCTGGTATTTAGAAAGACACATTGCATCTAAACAGTAAAATGACTTGTTGCTTCACCACTGGACTCTGAGATTCTTAATTTCACGTTTCAATTCCTCTGATGCCTCTTCGAAAGAGGCGCAATTCGTGTTTCAATTAGAACTAAACTGAGGCACTTGAGGACGTGAGGCAGTGGTGAAAGCGGAGGCCCTCGTGCTGAGCTGTGCCAGCGGAGGACAGATTTCTTTCTGACAGGCCAAGAGCTGCGCTCATTTTCTCCCCATGCAACCGTCCTCTGCTATTAATTTTTAATCAAGCTTCTCCATCTGCGTTTCAGCGAGGTCTCTGCTGCTCCCCGCAACCGTTCTATGAGATACATCTCGCATGGCTGTTCCCCGTGCCCCGTCAGACAAAAGCGAGACTTTCGAAAAATGAAGGAGAGAGATTCGAGTTCAGTGCAGGGGTTTCCACTCTCACAATTGCACACATAAACACACAAATTCGCACATGCGATTGTGCCCTGAGGTCACGATGTACGGCGCTTTGAACACCTGCCAGCGCAATGACACAGCATCCAGCTCATCTTCAGTTCTCCGCAGGATGAATCATCGCACCTAACGTGCCTGTCCTTTCCCAGCGTGCCGCATCAAAGCTGCTGTTTACAGGTGGGCGCTGTCGACCGCACCGATATCGATTTTGCTAATTTTCTAAAGCCCGTCTGCACAAGAAACGCTCGCTGCAAGCTGTCTCGGTGAAATCCATTTTTGGGCCTTGAGCTCAATTATATGCAAATCAAGAAAAGGAGATTTAATTACACCTGATGCAGCTCTTGTTTACATATTCAGGGGAAAAAAAAGTGTCTCTTGTCGTCTGCAGGAACCTCCAGAGGGATTCTGGCAGAATATGCAACGACCCTCCCGCTGTCATACGCCAGATCGGGGCATTAAATATAAGTCTCAATAAGGTACCGTAGTGCAGTGCTTTAAAGACAGCTGAGGTAAAATGGACAAGGTGTAAAACCTAGGGCAGAACAGCTGTTTGTATGCTATTGAAAACACTTCTGTAAGCACACTTCACATCAATGCAGTTGTTACAGCGCAATTAAAAAGAGCATATGGAGACGTCCCTCCAGAGACTGGAACAAACACAGTGTTTTTGGCAATTTGCTCAACACATAGGAGCTACACAACAAGAAGACCTGCCATTATATCATTGGCTATTCACATATTCCTGACCAACCCAATTAAAGACATCGATAATGAGCTTCTGAGCCAGTAAAGAAGTGTAATTGACCCTTCGCAAACAGTTTGACTGACAGGCGATCTAACCAATGATAACCCCGAATCCGCCATCTTATTCGACAAAGCCGTCAGGGAGTAGCCTACAGGAGATTAACGTTGGTTAACTTGAAATATTCTGTGTACTCACGTCTTTCCGCGGTTGAAACAACATTCCTTCTGATGTATATTCATGTTCATTTTATGCTATAAATGAACTAGTATGGGGATGGGATGATTCTATCGATCTCGATAGAATTGAGCAAGATCTGAAACATTCCAAATATATTCCTTTGTGTACAGCATAATAAAGAAATTTATAAAGGTTTGGAACAACTTGTGGAGGAGGAGGAGGAGGAAATGATGACAGAATTTTAATTTTTTGGGTGAACTATCCCTTTAAGATATTGTGTAACTGAACTTAAAGAGACAATCTTGCCAGTTATTTTGTGTATATTTGCTCTATAAACAAAAACATTTCCAGAAATAGTTTGAACAAATCAGCTGCATGAATGATTGATTGACTCACACATAAAGACAATCACTTTTGTTAAAGAAAGAATAAGTGTTTTTTAATGAATCGTTTAAGTGAATGATTCAGTGACTCACAGTCAGTTGGCCTTTACTGAAAGAATCAATAAGTCAATGGTTCACATAAACAAAATCACTTGTTTTGTTCCTAAATTAATCAGTGTTTCTGAACAAATCAGCTGTGTGAACGATTCACTGACTCACTCATAAAGGCATTTGGTGTGTTTGACTTGAAGCGGCTCTGCGCAGACCAATCGTGTGTGATATCACAGTACAGCAAGAGTGATTAGAGGACACACAGTTCAGTTTGCTTTCGAATCGCTCTCACAGTATTTTGATGTAATATACTGATCGGTCTGTGCAGCGCCACATCAAGTTCAACACAAATAATCACTTCTTTTGTTCCAGAATGAATCTGTGTTTTGAACTAATTGTTTGAGTGAATAATTCAATGACTCGCTCAAAAGCAAAGTCACTTAGCCTTTCTTGAACGAATCGATGTTTTTAAATGAATCGTTAGTGTAGATGATTTTACTCTATGTTGAATCCATGTTAATATATTCACACAACCTCTGAATCTGTGTAAACAGCACATTTTTAGTTAAAAAGATGCAACTTCTATACAGTATAAAAATAGCTCTAGAAAGGCAAGTTTAATAATAGTATAACTGGCGCACAAGAATGTAAATAATATATAAAAAAAACACTCTTTATGCATATACACATACAACCACTTCCTTCATTAGGACTTGAAACTGTGTCTCCAGCATCAGCGCAAGAGCTCAACGTCAGCAAATCTACTACCTGCAGAAACATGACTATGAAATTAATTTATTCTAATTTAATTAAGCACATGTTTGAACTAGCACTAACAAAAATGAGGTCGAACATAACTGTCGAGCGTGATTCACATCCTTTATTCATGTGGGGACTGTCACAACAAATAACCTTTCATCTGTGGCTAAGGTAAAAACTTAATTACCATGTTGGGAGACACAAGCAGCCATCTCACGCATCAATACATAGGGAAAATTAAATAAAACAGGACGTTTTCAATAATGTATTTCCAAGTGTCATCGTAATGGAAATCAGAACAGCAGTTGGGTTTTTCACTCGCATTTTACTGCAGGTCACCCAAAGCCTCAGTTTTAAAGAGATAGGTCACAAAAATACAAATTTGGTCATCGTTCACTGACACCCATGTCATCGAAACCTGTATAACTATTCTTCTGTGGAACACAAAAAAGAGAAATTGAGTAATGGGACTGTAAACCTTGCTAAATTTAAGTCATTATTCACTGAAAGCCTGACAACCGGTGCGGTGAGTCACTCAGCTGAACAATCCGATTCATGAAGTTTTATGATCGTGATCAACTGATTCATTAATTGATTAAACTCAAATAAAAAATATGATTAAAATATGTCAGTATTTTCCGTGGAAAAGGACTTTTTTGTTCTGTTCACCATGAAAAGATGTATCGTTTCAGACTACTTGGAATATAGTGCTCTAGTCATATGGATTACATTTAATGATATATTTATAATGCTTTTGATTCCTTTATAAACCTCCAATGCTTCATTATCCATGTATTAATAGCATGAAAATGAGTAACTAGCATGATATTCAAAATTTACTCTTTATTGTTCTACAGAAGAAAGAAAGTCGTACAGGTTTACTGTGATGACCGGAAATTCATTTTTGGCCGAACTATCTTCTAGTTCCCCATTGTGGCATAAGATGTATCAGTATTAATAAGATAAGAAGTCCAGGTCTGTTCCCCTTCATTCATCTTTAAAGTTATTGGGTTTTAATGGTCGTTCGGTTAGCACTGTGGAATTATCTGGAGTGCTTTCACTGATAGCATCGTAGCAGTTTTGCATTGCCATCAGCTGAAATCTTATCAGGGACATCAGCACCCTATCTGTGTGCTGACCCGGTTTCATGTCTACAGCTCTCCGCCTGTCTATTCCTCTGCAACGCTTCACAAAACACATATTACAGTTCATTACTGCGTCAGGTTTGGCTAAATGAATGGATGCCGTGAGACAGAAAAATATGCAGAGCATCCCGAAGGTTACAGAGACTAGAAAAATAATGCTCTTTGAAAAATAGCTCCCATTAGGAATCTGAAGCATTCAATGGAGCATTGCTATTTAACATTTTTTAAAAATGCACCATCTCGGAGATTGGTAAAGCTCTGCATCTGTCTTAATAAACACAAGAATCCTTGGCCAGATGCATCCTTTACACAGTCATGAATATCATTTTGGGGCCACATCAAAAGAGACTAATTCATTTTTCATGTAGTTTGTTCAGTAGGTTGTACAAGTTAGATCCCACCGTTTTCCCTAGTGAAATAGATCAGTGATTCACAACCTGTGAGAACTTGAGCAGGTTCCATGGGGGAGGTGAGTATACCTATCTTTCAACAAAATTATTGACGGCATTGACACTGTTGTATGAGAACTGAGCTGAGCTGGACGATGACATCACTGTTTTCTCCAGAGCTGCTGGCGGGAATCTACTCTGCGACCGTTTTGGTAGCATTTGCGACTGAAAATAACGGTGAAAAAATATTTAGGCGCACCAGTTTCTCAATTCTCATGAATAGATCGATAATACAATCGGAATAAAAAGTACAACTCCCTACATGCATCTACACTGAACAACAGTTATGTTTCGGGCTGCTTTTCATGCCCTCATTCAAAGACTTTGCTTCAGTCAGCACAGCAGAGCAAGTGCCAAAGACGTGCGTGACGGACTACACTTCAAAGATTGTTTACCAGGTGAAACGGGTGATGCGTAATTACCAGACTGCCTCATGCAGCCAAATTAACTGGAAATACTACATTTGGATCATAAGCAAGGTTGGAACGGGGGCTTGGGACAAAAAAGCCTCCAAACAAAAAAACAAAAAAACATTATAATTGCCCATGTGCGTATTACTTTCGCTTTTGCAGTAGTGGTAATTGCTTGAATGGTGGGTGGGTTCATTATTATTCTTGATGAAAAACACGACAACAAAACAGTACAATGACAAACTTACTTAAAGATGCACTTTAACATTTCGTTTTGCAACCAAATCTTCGTCCATTGTCTTGTTATTCAGACATCAAGTGAGGTGAAATCTGACTCCTGCTGCTGATTTGTGCTGCGACTCTCGTTCGGCTCACTGAATTTAGCAGACGCAAAACTACAGTTTTTAACTGTAGTCTCTGTTCTCCAACTGAACTAAATGATTTTTATTGCTATAAAAAATTCAAAACGAACATTTAGAACCGACCGGTAACACCTACGATCGCACCAAGTCTATCTACATATGTCTAAGTAGTATCACTGAGTAGACTCCTGTTTCTCTGAGTATTTAGACGATTGCAAATGAATACTTACTGATCTTACTGAAGTCCAATAAACAAGGTGATATTAAGTTAATTAACTTTTTAGCCACAATACTGTCCGTTTTTACTCTATTTCGGGAAAATTGTTTCAAACAAAGCCGCACCAGAACTGTATCTCCAAACTACGGTTATTCCTGAACGAATCTGCGAATCTACTGAAAGACTCACACATAAAGATTTACGCCGCCTACTGGCGGTTTTGTTTTCATATTTACACTTTACATAGACTGTTTCTATTTAAAATATCAAGCTTTTAAAGTTTCATTTTTACATATTTCTTAATTTAAAAAATTTGCCTCCCAAAGAAAAATGTTAGCGTACAGCCCTGCTGCTGTATAGATAAATGAACTAAATTAATAACTAATGAGTTTTACGACGGAAATGAATCAACACTGAACTTACTTAAAGGGATATATGACAATCATCTTCTTTCAGACGAACACAATCCAAGCTTTATAATGGTAGCGAATGGCGCTCATGATTTTGAAGCCCAAAAAATGCATCCATCCATCATACAAGTAATCCATGGGGCTCCAGGGGGTTAATAAAGGCCTCTGATGCGACTAATGATGTATTGACGAACACGGAAGCACAGAGGATAGAGCAAAACAAAACACCGGTCACAAATTACAAGTTAGAGAAGATAAAATGAGGATTTCGATATAAGAGAAGAAGAGCTTGAGTTTGTTTCCCAGCTCTACTTGTTTGAACCATGAGAGGCATCTAAGCTTACATTATTCCTACATTCTAAGTCATGCGATGATATGGCCGTTTGCCATAAACTAGATTATTTACATTTACATTTAATCATTTAGCAGACGCTTTTATCTAAAGCAACTTACAAGTGAGGAAACAAACAAGCGATTCTTCATGAAGAGGCAAATAGACACAGGAAGTGCTCACAATACGAGTTTCATACATTGCTCAGAGTAACATAAGCTAGAGTAGGAAGGGAAAAGGAAAGGATAGGAATTTTTTTTTTTTTTTAAGAAGGGGTTAAGTGCTCATGAAAGAGACGAGTTTTCAGCTGTCTCTTGAATATGAGGGATTCTGTGTTTCTGATGAAGGTAGGGAGATCATTCCACCAGCAGGGAGCAGTGAACGAGAAAGTTCTGGAGAGTGATTTTGAGCCTCTTTGTGACGGTACCACAAGCCTTCGCTCCTTCAGTGATTACAGGCTTCTGTATTATAGTTTATTAAGTTTTAAATATGGCTATTGTTCTTACAAAAACCCATCGCTTCTCTTCGGAAGACCTTTATTAACCCCCTGGAGCCATATGGATGCTTCATAAGTGTGCATGTCAAACATTTATAAGCGTGGCTAAAATGTTCAAATATGTGTTAGGGCCACTGTATGTAACAAAACCTGTCGCGAAACATCTCTGATATTCTTTTCATTAACATAAACGCTTCTTACTAGGTGCATGAGGTAAAAGAAACTGTTTTCTGGTCTGGTGTCGATTAAGATAAACAAGGTTGGGAAGAACTGTGAAAATATGCACGCTTAGAGAAGCATTACCAGTGTCTGTCATGATCGTGTTTTGGCGCCGATCCCTTTCCATTCCAGGAGGAAAAACACTTGATTTGATAACATTTATAATGGATTACGGTGTTTAAAAACGAAGCTGAAAGCTGTGATAGCATCTCATTTCCACACAAGGAAGAAGAAAGGGGGAGAGAGAAACAGAAAAAAAAATGCAGAAGGCCAAGGACAGGGGAGAAGAAGATCAGAGGAATTTTCAATTTTAGCTCACATCTTCCCCATAAAATTCAAGGCCATCCATGCATGGCCAGCGAGCGCCACGTGGTTCATCCACGGTGCAAGATAAGTAGTCAGTCTAAAACAATTCGAATGGCGATTAATGGAACGCTTTGTGGATGCTGAGCAAGGCCATGTTTTATTCAAAGCCTCTGGAGGGCTATACTCACAGATAAATCACAGATAAAGACCCAGTGAAAATTGCCAATATTTTCATAGTGCCAAACAAGTCAGAGGGGACCACGTTGGTTTGATATCCATCTCTTTCCCTGCTTAGATTCATTCCACCAGCCCGGAGACACATTGCATCACTCCATCGAAGCAGCGATGACGGTCTCGTGAAAGATCTACTCTATTTATTTTGTCCATCCTTTTATTTTCAGCTCTCTGAATCCTACAGACCAAGACAGCTATTACCGGATATGGACGCAAGGCTGTTCTCTATTACCTTACGTGAGATGCATGAAACTGCACAGAGATCTTACATAATCCTGGAGAAAACCTGCCGTGATGACCTGTGAAGAAGACTAAATTGTAAGGTAAAGGGAGTACCAGATTCATTGTGAGAGAATGCATTGTTAAAACAGCAGTGGGGTCGGCCAGGAACTAACTAAAGCTAGCAGTCTAGATTTTTCAGTAGTATGACAGTTCAAAAAACATGGTCTTGCTCAGTATTTTTTGTCTTGTTTTCCAGTAAAAATATCTAGACATGCTTAAAACAAAATCAATCAAGTTGAAAAGCAAAACTATTCATCAACACTTGTTTTCAGAGAACATATTTCCAAGTTATCCAAGTGAATCAGTTCATTTTATGGTTCATTTCAGTGAATCGTTTCAAAATATGACTCACCAGTTCATATGAGTCATCCTGGATCTCAATTTTTCATCATCTTTGTTGTATAAAATCAATAATTAGTATGAATAAATTTATTTATAGATATTTATATATTTTACTTTATTTTATAAATATTAAAACTTTTATTAGTTACATTATAAGTAATTACATTTTTTCACTTTTTATTCACTTTTCATTCATGTTATCCACTAATGTATAAAAATAGTGTTTCTATATATAATCGCATATATATACACACACACACACACACACACACAAACTCACACACACACACACACACACATATATATATAAAGGTGTAAGTACATAATAAAAGTGCATATATGGTGATATTTAAGTCTTTATTAGCTGAAGCTGTGGATTACAGGTTATAATGTTGTAAATAATGTTCCGTTTCATGCACAGACTGATCGTTTTGCTTCATAAGACATCAAGAGCCATGGGTATTAATTTTGTTTTTTGATTCTCAAAGTGACTGCACCCATTGACTTTCATTACACGACTCACCAAGGGACACGAATCAACCGCAGTTCCAGCTAAAAATCTTCTTTCCTGTTCTACTGAAGAAAAAAAGACACCTACATAATGGATGTCCTGAGGGTGAGTAAATTAACAGCAAATTTTCATTTTTTTTTGGCGAATTATCCTTCTAAAAAGCCTCAGTGCAGTTACATGTGTTAATTACTTATAGTCTAGCAAACTACTTTTCAAAAGGAAATAGCTTCACTATAAGCTGTTATTGTTCTCATCAATACGCCACTTGCACAGTTAAACAACAAAACGCTGTTTATTCGACCACCAAATGCACCTTGCTGAGTCTTGTGTTCATTAGAAGATCAACAAAAATGTCACACTTCCCTTGGCTAGTGAGATATAAAGGTTTCTTTCTCCCAGCTGTGATCGAACACACTACAGCATCAGCTGCACTTTAGGCTGTTTAAAAATTTATTCTGAATTAACACTTTCTGACAGAAACATCTCGCTTGAGCATCTGTACAATGGAGAGTCACATATCGACTCGTGTGCTTTGAAATCCTCCGGTTTTTAAAAATTGAGGAGGTCACCGTAGTGGATTCTTCCATCTTGTGGAAGTAAACAATAATAGTGTGATTCAGAAGGGAGAGCTTACACAAGCACACACACACACACACACACACACACACACACACAACAAAACAGGATCCAGTGGAGACAAGCGGCGAAAGGAAAATATGTTTGTCAGCAGTATCTCGGCCATACATCTTTGCGAAACATCCAGGGGGTTTTGGGAGTGTAATAGAAGGATACGGATTGGAAATGAGCGAGAGAGAGAACAAACCATGAATTTCAAAATGACACGGGGAGGTGAGGATGTGAAGAAAGAGAGAAAACCAGCAGAGCTTTGATGTAGCTTGTACAGAGTTGGAAATGAAGCAAATTAGCAAGGCTATTTTGTTGTTTTTTTGTTTTGGGAGGTTCTTAAAAGGAAAATTCTGTCATTATTTCATGTTAAACGGCTCAGGATCCGCACTAATCTTGTCAACGAAAAAGGTTGTTTGCAATTTTTTAAACAATAACAAAGATGTGCATGGCATTATGATTAGATTGCATTTTGAAAACAATTTAACAATTTTAATTAATACATACTTAATATATGACAAAACAAAAGATGCCGCACAATGTTATTGCAAAAGTGAATGAAGGTTTTTTTCACACTACACTACATTTCAAAAGTTTGGGGTCGGTACGATTTTTTTGTTTTGTTTTGTTTTTGAAAGCAGTCTCTTATGCTCACCAAGCCTGCATTTATGTGATCAAAACACAGTAAAAACTGTTATGGTGAAATATTATTACACTGCTTTATATTTTAATGTAATTCCCATGATGACAAAGCTCAATTTTTTTATCAACCAACATTACTCCAGTCTTTAGAATAAAAATATTCATTGATTTCTTTCGGAGAAAAAGATAATCTCACTGTTCTCCGACTTTTGAAAGGTAGTGTAAATATACATTTAATATAAAATGTTTAATTTTCTATTAAAATGACTAATAAATGAATCCGACATGATGAAATATTTACAAAATTTAATAGATATTTTCCTAAAAATGAAAAAATTATTCTCCAAAAAATTCATGTTTTGGGTTTTACAGAATAAATTAAGTCACTCAAGCTTTAAGTGAATGATGACCGAATTTTCTGTTTAACTATATTGGATAAATTGTCCTTTTAAGAGAATGCCAATGATGGAATGTCAATAAAGCAGACCAGGTAGCCAAAAGCAGTCTTCACAGGAAACTATCACAGCGTGGCTCATTTTTGAAGCCTCTCTGGCTGTTAAAATGCATAGCAGTCTATTAATGGAGATTCTGTGTTGAGTAATGAGTGCAGAGACAGGGGAGAAATACCCAGGAGAGGCGGCCATCTTTTTAACCCACTTTTTAAAATTCACTCGGCCAGACGTGGGGAGTCTGCATACAGCCGACATCAGTGGTGAGAAAATGCCTGTCTAAGCTTAATGAAATCAGTAGGACTTCAACATCTGAATAAGAAAACAAAGCAGAACAGCAGCAGAAAGTGAGAAAGCCGAGATTTGAAAGGGGATTACTGTATTCCGACAGTCAGCAATACGTTGAGAGAGAGACGAGGAAAAACCTGGTAGAAGCACTTAATGACTTCTTTCTCTCATGACCAGCATGAACGCCTGAGGCACAGCCAGTTTATGCATGTGTGGAAAATGGAAGTTACACTCGTATGTCAAGCTGCAAGAACTAAAAGCCACCGGCATGCTTTTCTGAGAAGTTCTGCTTGTAACTAAGCCACTTCACATCAACAGCATCCATCCATCCATCCTGGCTTTCTTCACTTACACGAGACGTGTTCATGCTGTTTACATGCTCCGCCAGAAGAAATGTATGTAATGGGTCAAAAAGCCCTTGAGATAACATCTTCATTTAATCGCAAGCTGAAGCAAGAGCACATATCTGTGAATAAATTGCTATAGCACAAGAGAGGGAAGTTGACTGTTTTCTTTACCAACACAGCTGGTGATTCAACGAGTACAAAAGTCTTTTTCACGGGCTGTGTGTTAAAGAAGCAGATCAGAGCGAAGTACAGCTACATATTTTTCAAAAGATTTTTTTCTTGACCAGGACAAGGCAGCTCTATATCGTCGATTAAACATTCAGCTATCACAGGAATATATTACATTTAAAATATATTAATACAGAAAAAAACAAGAAGAAAGAAAGAAAAAAAAAAAAAACAGAAAACAACTGTTATTTTAAATTGTAATAATACTTCACAATATTAATGTTTTTACTACATTTTTTTATCAAATAAATGCATCCTTGAAGAGCATGAGACAAAAAACCCCAAATGATTCTAAAATTTTGACTTTGACTGGGCACTACAAGATCCTAGATGAGGAATAAGGGTCTTATCTAGCAAAACGATAGGCCATTTTATTAAAAAATTTTTATATATATATATACAGTATACTGTATATATATATGCACTTGCACTGTTCTGTGATGCGCCACGCATTACATAATCGTGTTGGAAAGGTCACACATGACCTAGGCTACGACTCATTTTCTGCTCCATCTTCAAAATCATACGACATTTTGTTGTAAAGTCAGTTTGACTTAGTCTTTGCACATTTGCTTGCTCGGTACTTCCACCTACGTTACAAGTGACCTTTCCAGAGTGATTATGTAATGGGGTGGTGCATCGCAGAGCTAGTGCAAGACAAGCATTTGTGGTTAAAAAGCGTACAATTGTTTTTTAGGATTTTTTTTTTAGAAAATGACAGATTTTTTCACTAGATAAGACCCTTATTCCTCAGCTGGGATCGTGTAGAGCCCTTTGAAGCTGGACTGAAACTGCAATTTGCACCTTCAATCCGTTGGAACTGTAGAAGTCCACTACATACAGGAAAATCCTGGAATGCTTTCCTCAAAAACCTTAATTTCTTTTCGACTGAAGAAAGAAAGACAAACATCGGATGATCTGGGGATGAGTAAATGATCAGGAAATTTGAATTATGAAGTGAACTAATCCACGGATGGATGGATGGATAGGTGTAATTTTCAATCCTGTTTAACTGATGCCTCCAAGACCATCACAAGTCATTGTTTCGGCCTATACAAAAAAAATGTTTCTATGCTATCCAGCTAGATAAGATTAACATGGTGGAAAAAGTCAGTTAAGATCACAATAAAGTTCTGCAAATCAAATTATTAAGTTTGCACGACATAAAAACATGTAGATGATCAACAAATAAAAATTTCAATACGCTGTTTTTAATCTAAAAAATGTACGTCTTATGATTCATTTGTGTATTTATGATGTGTCTTATTGTTATGTGTGTTGGTACAAAACACTAGACGCAGCAGCATACGGAAATGCAGACTTTACTTGAACAAACGCATGGGATCCAGGAAAACAAACGAGAACTGACAAGAAACAGAGGGCTTATATACAAGGAACACTAGGCGATAATGAGACTAATCAATGATACACAGCTGATGACAATCAACTAATGAGGATGGAAAAACTGAAAACAACCAGACATGTGACAAAAGAAACTAGAACAGGCATACATGTGACACATGTGAATGAATTTATGATTCATAATGCATGCATGTAGAAGTTTGTGCACACTAATTAAAAAGCAATGCTTTCCAGAAGCATTCCAGATCATTTTTACAGACGTCTTGAAGATGTATGTGCTAGAGATTTAGTGAGTGACAGAAAGCTCTCACACTAGCTGTCAAGCAATCCATCCTTGTTGTTATATCCTGAAATATGATATCTTGTGCAAAAAAAAAAATCAATGAATGAAATAACGGTTCTTGTTTTTTACCTCTGCATAGTCTTTTAAATATCGACCACAGCTTTTGACCTGACCAACTTCTGCAAAGTTTGCTTGCCAGAAGGAAGTTCACAGGGTCAGTCTATACTATCTGTCATTGTGTACTTTACAAAGCACATTCACGGTCTGACTCTATCTCTGCCAAGATATTGTGACAGCTACAGATAAGGACTGAAGGGCACATGATTACAAAATTCAGAGCATTTGATAAGAGTGATGTAACTAAGAGGTTTATAGGCTGAATTCCTTGAAAAGGTGGGAGTATATTATTTTTCCAATAGTGCAGAAATTGCACACTTCAGCTTTAATGAGTGATGACTGACATCACATGCGCTGTGCGGCAACGGCAAATCAGACACGCTTCATTTGAATTTCGCTGAAAAAGTCTCAAGCAATCTCTCCAGTGAGATTATGTCACCCAAAAAAATCTTTAGAAACAAATTTGCATCCAAACTACTAAAAAAAATGACTCGTTTATACTCATGACAAAGGGCAAACGAAAGGCTAAATCTTCTGTAGTGTAAACAGCTGTGCCAATTTCTGACTTCTGTCAGGGAACATTTGTGATGAGACGAGATTTGCGAGGGTCGATGAGCTTATAGGCTATGATCTTTATTTCTGCTGACGTGGAGTTGGACAGACTTTGCGACCACTATTTGATGACTGTGGGGATACGGCAGGGATAAAGCAAACACGATTAAATAACCCTTTTCTTCCATAAGAGGATGTAAGAAAAGGGTTAAGTTCATTATTTTGAGCAGGTCATCAAAAGAAGAAAGTTCTCTTGACAAAAGAACTGACCAATAGGATCCTGACAAAAAGCTCAACACACAATTCCATAGCAGGAACTTGATAAAAAAAAAAAAAAAAAGCCTGTATGAATGTTATATATCAAATTAAACCTGCTACTATCACCTCAGAGGGGTGGTGTTCATGTATGATGTGATTTTACCCCCTAATTCATCTCATTAGTTAAAAAGATGGCAAGCCCCGGGTTCCAACACTCCTCGCTCTCAAGAATGTAGTCATTATAATTAGCTTAATTTAAGAACAATAGCAGTTCATTGGAGTTCCTCACAAGTGTAACACACAAGTTTGTGTGCACGCATGAGCTTGTGATGAGGGAGTGGGAATGACTTATTATAAGCAATTCAACAGAATTATGTGAAAATGACTGATAAAAGACTTATTTATAGTGCTCTGGGAGGCTGATCTTGAATGGATATGCTAATACACTACAAAAGGAAATTATGGAATGATAATTCAAACCTCTCCTTTGATGACACAAAAATACACTCTTGTGCATTAATATTCATATTGCTCCCTTAATATTCGACTTACATTTATGCGCAAGCGTTTCATGCTAATTGGTAATGTGGCACTAAAACGATCTCTGCTTGCATGAACGCCAAAAGTAGCTCATAAGTTTTGCGAGCTCTGAGAAACTTTGTCATTTGCTTTGTTCAGAATCCAAAAGTATTGGTTTAGGCTCTGCTTTTATTTCATTCAGTATTGAAAAGCATTAGTAAAAAAAAAAAAGTCAGGAACAATCAAAAATGTGATTGTAATCAAACTGTTCACTTTTAGCAACATGTTAACGTCAATCCCTATTACGATTAATTGCGATTTATGAGAATGAATTTTAATTGAATTGGCCACATCCCAAAGAAAGTTGAGTTGGAATTTGAATTGGAATGACAGGAAAAGGACTAATGAATTTTAATAGAGTACAGCAGGGATTTTGCATTTTTGGAGGCCAATATTTTTGGTTAAATGCCTGAAATAAGGTCTGTGGTGTCATAAAAGTTATGTTCATTTGTGAAGATTATCATGATGAACAAAATGTGTAAAGGCTTGTTCACAGCAAGAACAATAACTATAACTATATTAGCATCCACTCCAACGAATGATATTGTTCTGTTTATTATGAGCAGTTCTGTTTCTTGCTGCTTTAAATGCTAAATTCTCTGATTCTGATTGGTTGTCAATCTTTTATTGTTCATCAGCTGGAAAAAAAAATCATTCTTTGTGTCGTTGGTTATAGTTGTGGTCTGGACTGTTATTCTTTTACATATAGAGCCATTTACTGTTATCATTGGTGTGAATGGGCAAGCCACTTGAAGGCAATCCAGCAGGGTTAGCAAAAAAAGGGTAACGCCTGCTAACGCTGTGTTTTTTTTTAATGAATGTCAATGCAGAGGCTTTCAGTGGTGTATAAAGTACTTGAAAACCATACTTGAGTAAAAGTACAGATATCTTACCAGAAAATGACTTTGGTAGAAGTAGAAGTCACTGTTTAGAATATTACTTGAGTAAAAGTTTTAAAGTAAGTGAAATTTTTTGTACTTAAGTATGAAAAGTATTTTTTTGAGATTAAACATACTTAAGTATTTAAAGTAAAAGTAAAAGTAAATGCAAAATACAAAAGAAGCATAAAATATTAGTAAAAATTGTTCTATACACAGTTTGAGCAGCAAGATTGTTTTAACTCTTTCTTGTTTTGTTTGCTTTGAATTTTAAAAAATGGCTAAATGTTTATTGTAAGTTTTAAATATAAAAAATACTAATACATTAATTATACCTTGATCATTCACGTTAATTCATAGTGCATTATAATTAATGTAAGAGGCAACTTTAAAATGTTAAAATGTAAATATTGAAATTAACAATGAACAACGCTTTCATTAACCTTTAATGTCACAAATGAACTCTATTATAAGTTTTTCCATTTCACATAAATCCAAACAATCGTGCTTAAAAACGGCCATATTTACGCACAAAGGCATATTATATGTAAACTTTCACTCGTTATTGGCTTCTATTTCAGAACACTTGATGAAATATGTGTTAAAGTGCGATAAAAAAAAACTGAAATCGAACACATTTCTGATTTATGTTTCTGTCGACTGCAGGATTAGGATACAATTTAAATATGCATCTTCGCTGGATAAAGAATGCATAAAATCGAACAAATGGATATAAACTAATGCCAATAGAGGGTAACAATCGTGACATTAAACAGTTGGTGTTTTTGTCACATTGAACCGACTGAGGTAACGTTACTACTAATGTCAGCATCTGCTCAGCCTCGACGGCAAACACACTAATGCAGCGTCTAGTCAACAAACTCATTACTTTAGTGATATGAAAACATATATTGTAGTGTACTGTATAACATACCGCTTTGTTGTCTGTTTTAAATCCATTTTTGAAGTGTCCCCGCGCAGTCTCGCGTCACGTGTTAAAACAAACTGTACGCGGCTTCAGTGATAGTTTTATCAGAGAGCGCCTCTAGAGGTCACTCTCGTGCCGCACTCTCCTCAGCCGCTCCAGCAACTGATGCAACCCGGAAAATGAAATCCAGCGCGGTTGTGCGAGCACTTGTTTGCACATGCTTGCTTACAGTCTGTGTTCTTCCTTTTTTATTTTGTAGTAAGTAACGAAAATCCTTTGGGGAAATGTATCGGAGTAAAAGTATACATTTTGTTTAAGAAATGTAGTGGAGTAAAAGTAAAAGTTGACTGAAATATAAATACTCAAGTAAGTACAGATTTTCCCAAAAAATACTCAAGTACGGTAACGAAGTATTATTACTTCGTTACATTACACCTCTGGAGGCTTTACTACACTGAATACATTTTTGTGGGAAAACGGTTTATTTAATGGATCAACAACATATCGGTTAAGGCTAAAATGTGATTGGTTATGAAGGCACATGTGATCTAGTTAACTGTTATGCCGTCCCCAATAATAGGACCATCTCTGGAACGGGCATATCCTAAATATCCTACTGGGATTTGTCAAGGGAATGTCCTGGTTGACCTACAAAAATGTCATCACTGTTAATGCATTCTGGGAAATGTGTTCTTATAACCTAGTCCACAAAGGCTAATTATTTAAGTATACTTAAAAAAAAAAAAAAAAAAAACGGTTACACTTTATTTTACAGTGCCGTAGTTACTTAATTACTCAAATAAGTACCTGACTATTATTAATTAACTACATGTAATTACTATAGCATTACAGTTAGGCTTGGGTTTGGTTTAGGGTTAGTTACTTGTAAATATGCACATTTACTGTTGTTACTATAGTAAGTACATGTAGTAATGTGTAATTACGGCACTATAAAATAAAGTGTTACCAAAAAAACTATTTATTTATTTAATCCTATTCAATTGAAATCCAGCAACTAAACTGGAATTTACACAACATTCCCAATTCAATTCAGAACGGCACATAAGTACGCTTTGAAACAGAGCTATTGTGAACTGTGCTTCCTATCCTATTTGTTGGAGGTGAGAGGCTAGATTGTCTCTCACTATGTGTCCTCTGCCCTCCCTGGTTTCCCTGTCACCTCATTGCTGATGAGTCTGTGTTGTTGATGTTTTCTGGAACTCATTTCGCCAGCCCTGGAGGTTAATTGTGTCTAGCTCCCTCATGTCTCTTATTGATTAAGAGCGTGGGTTGGAGCAGCTCGACTCATTGGCACAGATGCACATCTTCACCATGAGGCAGGGCCTTGAACCTCGTCACTCCAGGGATTACGGTTCCATCCTGGGCTTTCCCACAGGGACCCGAACCCCTGACCACCACCGGCACAAGCAATATCCTGTGTTGAACAGCCTGTGGAATTGCTCTAGGCTGGTCTTACTCACTGTGAAGAAAAAGGAGCAGGCCATGGGAAAAGTCATTCTCAGCCACAGCGGGCGTGAGAGACGCTGCTAGCCAGTGCTGTCCTACTCTCACTGTGAAGCTGTCAATCTCTCCAAGATGACACTCTGTGACGGGCCTGTCATAGTTCATCATCGCCAATTGAGACACAGGACCCTGAGCGCACGGTACAGACAAGTCCAAGAACAAGTCTAGACCTAAAATGTTTGTCAGGCAAAGGCGAAAAAAGAAACAAGACGTAGCCCATAAGCACTGTCATCGTAAAGAATATTTCCCTTTTTTTTCCTCGATAGAGGAGCAACCTTGCAGTAAATAAAAGAAAATGCAATTTATCTTCATGTTCAACATATTGGAGAGCGACCAACTGTCATGGAAAATACACAAACAAACCACAATGTTTTCCTCATTTCATCTCTCAGAATAGCTCATCCAAAAAATGAAAATTCTGTCATTATTTACTCATCTTCATGTCGTTTCAAACCTGTATGCTGATTTTCTATGCAGAATCTTTAAGCTTTTTTTTCATACAACAATGGAGTGTATGTCAAGGATCATACAAGTAGTCCATACGACTATATTTTAAGTATATTCTTTGTGTAAGGAACAGACATAAAAATAAGTACTGGTATTTTATTTTATTTATATTATATATTATAATGTTATTATTTAATAATAAAAAATAATATATATATATATATATATATATATATATATATATATAATTTTTTTTTATTTTTATTTTTATTATTTTTATTATTCAATTTCCATGGAAAAAATAACAAAATACTGGTTTGGAACAACATGAGGTTGAGTAAATAATTAGTAAATAATACATTTTGGGTGAGTCATCCCTTTAAAAAAACTGGTTGAGTTGAACCAATCAGCACTAATTTATAATTCCAGTGTGGAATGGAACCAACATTTCCATTGCTTTATCAGTAGACGCTATGAGGAGTTTTCTCACTACATTCAGTCTCTTTATAAAGCCTTGCTCCCTGTCCACCCACTGCCATCTGCTACGCTCATCTTTGGACACACAGCTTGGCATTTTGTCCGGGCTGGCAGCTCACCGCGGAAATATCCAAAAGTACCCCTCTTCCTTACAGTTGTCAGAAAGACAGACATATATAAATGAGAGACAATCATGACAAGCGTGTTTGTGTGTCATGACAGAAGCAGAATAACACCTCAGCTTGCTTTTAATGACATTACTGCCATTCAAAACCAAAACTGTGATTCACGGTTGGGGGTGTACTTTCACACAACAGAACTATAAACAAAAAGTAATATAGAGTAATTCACATTTAGATGGCCAGCTCTTGGTTAGTTTTCTAATTAAAAGAAAATAGTTTGATGTTTACAAACCATTTTACAGGACTGTTTATGCAGAGAATACAGACAAGCAGAAATATTACCACTTTTGGATTAGAGGAGTCAAACAAACTACTTGAATAAGGAACATTATATAGTATCTAGTACTTATTATAGACTATATATATTCTAGAAAAACGCATTTTAATATGCAGTAATATGCAGTAATGGACATTGCACACAACTAAACATTGTTTTGGAAGTTTGTGACGCCTCAGGAATGAGGAGAAAAACTGTTTGGAAACATTCGATAAATCTTTTTGTGACACTGATTTTACTAAAGCTTTTTTTTTCCCAGACAGATTGTATTACAGATAGCGACATGGATGGCTTACCAAGCCAATGCTCTCCTGTTATCTTGCCAAATCCTTCACGATAGGCTTCCCAGTCACGGAAAAAGTTAACAGAGCCATCTTCTCTGCGCTGAATCACCTATAAAAACACAAGTTAAAATGTCATTGTTTTATAGTTAAACTCTTTTTTTTTTTTTTCCATCAAAAGTGTATCCATGCAGAGGTGACACATGGATTAGCCCCCTACAACAGGAAAATGAATGATTATTAATTTCACAGTGTTGATGAAAACTGGAACCTCCCCTGATTACTTTAAATATTGTGAAAAAATATATACAATATATAAACAATTGTTACAATACACACACACACACACACACATTTATATATATCAGTTGATATCAAATACTAATTAGGCATGCCCATATTCTCTGTTTTTACATTTTTCTAACATTCACTTAAAATTAATCTTTAAAAAACATTCAGAATTTAGTAATACTGATCATTTGAATCTCCCAAAATGAATATGCATATATTTTACAGAATGTTATAATTATGACATATAATATGACATATAATTATAATCATTATTAATATATAATATTTTCATATGGTACATTATAATGATGTGATGCCTAAATGCACTTGTAGCATTTTATTTATTCTTGCATTGTAGTATTTTATTTATTTATTAATTTATTATTTCTTAATGTTTTATTTTTAATCTATTCAAACAAAATAGTACAAAATTTTACTATTAGCCATTCAGCCATAACACTAAAATAATTATCAGCTTATCTGTACCGGCCAGAATCAGTGGACCTTTCAGTATTGAATAAAATACATACTTATACTTAAAAAAAAAAAAAAAAACACTCTGGAATTGGCTTTCCCATAAAGGATTTATGTAACACTGTCTTAGAATTTGGCCAAAATACATTTTGGAACACTATACGGGGTAAGTTGTCATAATCGAACCTGACATTTAAATAGTAAAT
This sequence comes from Opsariichthys bidens, assembly GCA_037194245.1. NCBI lineage: Eukaryota > Metazoa > Chordata > Actinopteri > Cypriniformes > Xenocyprididae > Opsariichthys > Opsariichthys bidens. The sequence goes on along the minus strand of CM074288.1, from coordinate 16,412,737 downwards.
AACTGTAAAATGCAAATCAATTCATGCCGCAAGAACATTAAAGGCACAATATGTAATTTTTGCTGCTAGCGGTTGCTTATTCAAAACAAAGGCGTAGCTTGATCATGGGAGGTTTTGTCTTTACGTCTACAGCCGGTGGAAAAGAATTGGGAATTGGGACTGGAACTGCGTTTCTTGACAAGAATGCACCTACAGTCTGATCCCTTAAAATGATGTCTAGGTAGGCAGCTCACTAGGTTTTGGAACATAAAGGCTTTGTGGCCATTACCAGAAAGGCCAGTACAGCATCTTGTCATAATCTTATGCCTACCCTCTGCTCTTTCTACTTAAAAACAGAAACATAATGAATCCTAGAGCTTCGGTCTCTAGGTAGCTAACACACTGTCTCTTTCCTGCAGGTAGATCCTTTGTCTTTGGTATGCAGATGTATTCTTTACTCTGAGAAGAATGAAAGGGAAACATGTAAATTGACTGGAGATGGATATTTCAGGAGTGCGGTACAGAGGACGAGTATAGAGAGGTCGGGGTCCTCAAGGGAAAGGTGACGCACACGTGGAATTCAAAGTGAAATTCAGACACTAATTGACTCCTGATCCCTTTATAGAAGATTAATCAGGCAGGCAGTGGATCAATGGCTGTTGAAAATGCCAGCAAAGGAGAAGTCTTGCCATCAATGTAAATGAGCCAAGCACAGTGCCCTCCTCACATGCTCACCGGTGCTTGCCAAGACAAAAACACACATGCCCCTAGGGACCGTTCCCAGAGGAACATCCTCACCTAAACAAGATGGGAACGATTCCACACTCGAGGAAATCCACCTTCCGACCTCAGTTACAAATATTACAATCATATACCTGTTTATGAGATGGCGAGATGTCAATGTGTTTGTTTCAAATAACGCAACTCACCCTCATGTCGTTCCAAACTCGTAAGAATTTCTTTTTCATGCAGAATGCAAAAGGTGACCCTCAACACACACACACAATGACTTGATCGGATATATTTAAAGATGTTTTATTATTTTTTAATTTTAAGTATATATATATATATTATTTATAACTATTAACTATGTTACAGTTTTTTATTATTATTATTATTATTATTAATATTTAATAAATGTATCATATCCTTAGAAGTAAATGATTCCACACACAAGGAAAACCACCTTCCAACCTCAATTAGAAATATTACAGTCTTAATTCATTCATTTTTTTGTCTCAATCTGATATATTTTTATAAAGATTTTGTGATTTTTAAATATTAAATATTTTATTGTTGTATATATATAAAATATATCATTTATGGAACAGCTATATATTGCATATTATTATTAGTGAATATTATTATATATAATATTTGATATTTTCTGAGCAACACAGAGGGTGGCTTTTTACCCAGCAATTCCATTTTGTGAACAAATACAGTACAGCAACAATTTTATAATTGAAATAATTATTAACTGTTACAATTATTTTTAAATAATAAATATTTGTCATTTTTTTTGGTATTTTTAAATATTGTAATTTTGATTAATTACTTCAAGATCGCAATAAATAAACACAGAACTGACAATTCCCCCTGACCTCTGAACGGCCCCTATTAAATGCAACATGTGCTTTGTGCACTGCGCTATGAATTGCTATGACGCGTGAAAATCAAGTTTGTGCTGCTAGAAGCGCATGCACTGACGTACTTGCGTAGGAGTATGTATCAGGCCTGAATGTACCAAAGGTGTTTTTTCCTCGTTAGAGTTTATGTTTAGCTAAGGGGTTTTATGTGTGATGACAAACAACATATAGATTCTGAAGAAAAGACCTTTGAGTTGGACCTCCCGGGCATGTGATCTTGGAAAACACAGGCGCTCTCTCAATAAAACATGCCAACACTCTGTGCAGGTGCTTTGGGCTGCATTCAAAATTAATGGATGTGGCTTGACTCTGAATAAATCCTTTCATTGGCTCTTCTTCCAACCCACAGAGCAACCAAAAAGAGTTTAATTATTCACCATAATCTCTGTAAATGAACACTGAGTCACCTTTCAGCAGTGGGCTCACTTAATCTTTATTGTACCTCGAGTATAAAACAGGTAATTAAAATACAGGGAAATTTTCATGTTCCGATAAATATTTCATAACACCCTGCTTTGAATATTCCCACCGGCGCAGCATGAGCAGACTTCAAGCGAGGCAGCGTTTAGGTGTTGGAAAATCAGTTGCATATTTCAGGTGGGCACATCCCGGGCCATTCCCAGGGTTCAGAGAGGGGATACTGAGGGGGGGGATTGATACCTTTAGGGCCATTGTGTTACGGCACAGTGGAACAGCAGACTAAATACTTACTATACATTTAAATATAAGCAAAGGAGAACAGAGCTGTCAATTAATTTTTGTGTAAGGCATATCAGGGAAGGCTGTCACACAACATGGGGTGAGTTGTCACAATCGAACCTTCCATTTAAATAGTAAAAACTATAAAATGCAAATCAATTCATGATGCAGCAAGAATGTTAAAGGATCAGTTCACTTCAGAATTCAAATTTCCTGATAATTTACTCACCTCTATGTCATCCAAAATGTTTTTGACTGAAGACAGAAAGACAAAGAAATTAAGGTTTTTGAGTAAAACATTCCAAGGTTTTTCTCCATATTGTGGACTTCAATGGGTTGAAGGTCCAAATTGCAGTTTCAGTGCTGTTTCAAAAGGCTCTACATGATCCCAGATCCCTGTCATTTTCTAAAAAAAATTTTGAACCACAAATGCTCGTCTTGCACTGCTCAGCGACGCACCATGCATCACGTAATCACGTTCGGAAAGATCACATGTGACGTAGATGGAAGTACCGAGGTATAGGGCGAAAAACTCTCATTCTCTGCTCCAACTTCAAAATAGTCCGACATCATTGTTTTACCTTTTTTTTTGTAAAGGGCATTTGACTTAGTCTTTGCACGTTCACTTTGTAGTCACTGGATCGGTATTTCACGCGTGACCTTTCCGAACGTGATTACGTATTGCGTGGTGCATCACAGAGCTAGTGCACAATGAGCATTTGTGGTTAAAAAGCATATCAAATTTTATTTATTTTAGAAAAGGACCGATCATTTCGCTAGATGAAACGCTTATTCCTCAGCTGGGATTGTGTAGAGCCCTTTGAAGCTGCATTTGAATTACAGTTTGGACCTGTTGAAGCCTGTTGAAGTCCACTATATAAAGAAAAAACCCTCAAAAACCTTAATTTCGTTTTGACCGAAGAAAGAAAGGCATATACATAGAGGTGAGTAAATTATCAGGAAATCTGAATTCTGAAATGAATAAATACCTAATATAAAATGCCTAATATCATTTTATTATAATAGCATATCATTTCTATGATTGTTTTCCCATTATATATATTATTATTTTTTATTACTATATATTATTTTTCAATAATAAGAAGAAGATTATTTTATTTTCATCATGAGAACTGTGTTCTACTCTTATTGCTGTGTTCCTCTTTGCATCCATTTCCTAATTCTCTCCAGCTGATGTGTCCCAAAAGCAATTTCTCCTGTTACAATGAATCTCCAATGTCAGTAGAGCACACAACAGCAGACATGAGTCCTTCGACGCAGATGAGGCTCAGCTCCAGGTCGCTGCATTGGGCCATGGGCGGTCGCGCACTTTGTCTGACGGACTAACGCAGACGGATGACCTTGTTCCACAACAGACGAGATGTTGTTCTGTTTCACGATTGCCAAAGAAGACTCCGTATGTGCAATTCAGAGAGAAAATGAGCCGGACAATCTTACCTCCTTAAGACAGTTCACTTAAGTCATGTGCTCAGATGGAAAAGCAGCCTTAAGAATCGTCTTGTTATCTCTTAATTATCTACGCTTTGATTTGCGGCACTACGGCAGACGGCACACAGCGAGGCCCGGGGGAGTTCTGAAACACCTCTAGTGAGCTGGTAAAAATTAATAATTGTTCTCAAATGCTGAACCTCCCTCATATTAGCTGAAGTATTTCATTTGCAGTCCATGTAAGAGAGGGAGTGTGTGAAAGATTAAAAGGAAAATGAAAATTGTGTTGAATATTCAGAAACGGAGTGTTTTGGCTCCCTTGAGCGAATTAGATTACAAATTTATTTCACCGTTTTGAAGCCGGTGGCTAGGTTTAATTCTAAAGAAAAGGAAAAGAAGCGAGGGTTTATTGGTCTAACAACAGTTCAATAATAACTGATTTATCTTTTGGAGTGCAGGTAATGACCTCTGTAATTTCTCCGGAGATATCCTTTGTAATCTTCCTCATTTTTCATTGTTTTGCCATGTTGGTTCGAGGTGAGAGCTAATTCAATTGTTAACAGGATAACCACAGGCTAGATAAGACATTGGGGAGACCAGGGCTTGTTGTCACAATTTTCTCGCGGATGAATATTTTTCATTGGTTCATTATTGAAAAAAAAAGAGGGGGAAAAAGCCAGTTTCTGTTCAGGCACGTTAAAGTCTTATAGACATCTGAACATTTCCGCTGTTAATAATGCCAAGGGGTATGTTGTCACAGTATAAGGGGTAAGTTCCCACAATAGAACCTGCCATTAAAAATAGGCTTTCAAGCTAAATTAAAACAGCAAAATAACCATGATACATGTCTGATATTTGAAATGACAAAATACGAAAATGATTGAAATTACAACGTAACCTGACATGACTTATCTTATTAGTTGTGGTTGAAAAATAAATAGTAAATGTAAATAAATAATACAAAAATAATAATACTACTAATAATGTATTTTTTTTTATTATAAACCACAAAAAATAAAAAATAAAATAATTGAAAAATTAATAATAATATAAATTACTACAAAACGTGTAACTTATGAGACCACTTCCATTTGTGACAACGAACAATTAAAGAAATGATAGAATTCTGAATGCAATTGTTGCGGTTTCATCAGCATCTGCAGAAAACAGACATCAACACAAATAAAGAAGCGTTTTGACCAAACACCTTGGCACCATCTTTGATCAAGATCACAGCCAATGACAATCAGCATTCAAAAATAAAACGCATGAGCCATGCATATTTTAGTCGCCTAAATGAAATGCATAAAAACACTTTGTATGCCAAATTGGTTCTTTAATATCCATCGAGTGACAGCAAAAACAGAAAGAAACCAAAGACCTTTTATTTGAAGAGGAGATAACACCTGAAGTTAAAAATATCCTAAACTTCAATGAAACGCTTTTCTCCCATCTATTTACCTCACGTGCAGCAAAATATACGAATAATGCCACTCCTTTAGGTAAACAGCCTTTCCGAGCTTATGGTGGAGCATTTGTGGGCTATAAATGCTGCAGCAGTGTGGGCTGTTTTTCACCGGAGAGTCGCTACGTACTGGCAGGTTTGGTTTCATATTGCTGAGAGCAGAGAAAACAACCCTCCTGCAAAAATAACTGAAATCAAATCATGTTGTTCGCTCATATTCCCCATTGAGACCCCTCCCGCAGCCAGCAGTTGCACAACAGACCGTTGGTAACAATCTGCTGGGCTGGAACAAGAGAAGACATTCAGTGCCAAAAAACACAACCTCCTCCTGTCACTCTGACAGAAAACAGAGTCTGACCACACACAGGGCAAAGGGGAGGAGGATCTGACATTGGTCTCCCCGAGGGCTGTCAATCAACCGAGCTATAAACTTGTTGCGTCCATACCTCTGGATGTACTAGCGGAGGGACAGAGATGGTGATTGAACTTGCTCGAGGCTCCACAGATGCGTTCTCTTTTTAGAACAGCAATATTGTCTCCATATTGATTCAAAACGAAAAAAATTGTTGTCGGTACATTCCATGACGGAATTCATCAGAGCAGCCGAATAGTTAGTGTAGGGCTGCGACAACTAATCGACAACGAATTTGATTATCGATTAGTCGCGTCGGTAAGCATCAGCCAGTCACGTCGCTAAAACAAGCCACCCATTTCTATGGTCACGCATATGGAAAATAGCGGAGGGAACGGAACATGATTCAAGTTATCCGAAACATGCTTCGAACAAAAGCAAGCGTTTACCGTGTCTTGCCCTGTGATGCGTTGACAGGTGCGCGTGCCGTTTAATGCATCTGGCACGTGCATAACTTACATTTTATGGTTTTATCCTGATCTGTAGGTGTTAGAAAGTCCTGCAAGCGAGACATCAACTTCGCTGACATCAATGCGCATACGTGTCAAACAGACGTAGAATGAGAGAGCAAAAATAGACATAATATTTTTTGTTAGAAAGTAAGTGTAGGTTTAAAATTCTACATGTAAACAAAGTATTCATATTAATGAGAGCAGTAACAGTAAAGACACTATTGTTGGAATAGTGTATTAATGTAATATAACACTATTCAGATGAGGGAATGTGTATACAAAAGTTAACATTTTGTGCTTTTGTTTTTATTTAGAAATTTTAATTTCTGCTTTAAAATAGCAGGCAATCGGTTGTTTTTAGGGTTAGAATGTAATGTTTGTATTTTAACTCTTTTTTTGGGCCTATATAACCTACAGAGATACATTCACTATATTTGATTTCATAGGTTTTATATTACACACTGTTTGGAGGACATTGGGAAGGATTGGGAATAACAGGTTAGATGAAAATAATTTTTTAATTAAAAATAAATTGTTTGTGTAATAATTGTATTTTAACTTTTCAGATTTTTCATCCGATTAATCGAAAAATATTGGATAGATGAATCGATTATCAAAATAATCATCAGTTGCAGCCCTAAATTTATGTCTTGTCACCGCCTATGTTGATAAACAATATTTTGCGTTCTTTATATTTATTTATTTCTTAGACCCTGGGTTAAGGTCCTTATTAAAGTCCTGAACAGTTTAAACATCTCTTCATACTAGTTCATTTATAGCATCTAATAAACATGAATGGACATCATCAAGATCGAGTTCACCAACGTTAATCTACTAACTCCCCTGACTTCATGGTTATGATTGGTTAGATCGCCTGTCAATCAAACTGCCGGTGAAGGGTCTATTGGCAAGTTTTCCATCGCCATTTGATATTTTTCCCATCAAACTGTTTAAATCCAATGCACAGTGTTTCCTTTACTATACAATGCATGTGAATACGAGGCATGTGATTGGTTGATGGGTGCTAAGCATCTGCATTTTTTCACACTGCACACGTTTGGCACCACAATGCAGGGTTTAATATGGCAAAAGTGGTGCTAGCTCTGCTATAGAGCAGGGTTTCATAACCCGGGGTAAAAAGAGGTGCTAACCTGCTTCTAAATTACGAGTATGAAATGTTCCTTTAACCGGGTTTAAAAATGAGGTTAAAAATGGCGATAGCCAAGGTTAAGTGGAGTGTAAAAAGCAGTAGAAAGGCACAAAAAGTATTGCCCCTTTATATGGGCTATCCTGCCCCCTCAGTCAAGATGAATGTGAAAGTGGATTTTTTTAATGAAATATAATTGCGTATTTAAAAACAAATCACAACTGTCAAGTGCATAGGCTTTCAGCATTAATATTAAGCGAATATAGCAAAATTTAATTTAAGGACAATCACAGTTTGATTGGCACATTTGACCCATTAATCGACGAACTTCCAGTGCAACGCGGCACTGATGCTGCTTTAATATGTTGTAAATATAGTGCAGTTTAAGGAAATATTTTTTAAAATTTAAATTCAGTTTAAACCTTCAAATACAAAATAATATTACAAGAAGCAATAATAAAATACAATTTCCAATATTAAAAGACATTTTAGGTAAAAAACAATTTTATTTTTTAAAATATATTTTGGATAATATAAGTATATTTGGAATTATATTATTTTAAAATGGCAAAAATATATGAAGAAATATAACTAAAATAAAATCCAATGAAAAATCTTTCACATAGGACCAGATGATTTAAAGTGATTACAAAAATGGTTCAAAAAATAAATCTAGTTCTAAGAAAAACCTAGAATAATTTGTTTGCATATGCCAGTGTGACTTTAGTGTGCAAATGGTTAAGGGAGCCACCGTATGCTTATTTCAACAGACATTGCACAATTTGAAAGTACAAAATATGGTCTAGTTTCACTTGTGCAACTAAAATAAAGAGATAACAGAATGAATGCTAAAAAGCCCTGTTTTTTCTTCAGTTTATGGAGCAGATTCTGCCTCTTTCTAGACCCATGCAGAGTTCAAATGGCGCATGACGTCTGCTGCATAACTAGAATTTACCATGAATGAAAAAAATCTTTTCACAAACCGAAAGCCAATCTTTGAGACACTTCTCTATAAAAGGCTTGCAACAGTCTAACACCAAGTCATTCGAGATGACGTCAAGAGTGAGTGTAGGTCACACTTTGAGTGCTGACCCTTTCCTTCTCTGCTTCTCACTTACACCAGCTCTCCAAATTACAGAGAAATCACCAGGAATGAAAACCAGCCACACTGTCATTTTCAAATAGATCACATAGTATCTATACTGAACAGCTGTTTTATTCTTTATCAAGGCAGATACACAGACTGGCTCCCATAGTCCTGAAAAAAATGAATGAAAGACTAACAAAAATGTAGCATTTCTTCATGCATCACAAAGGACATGATTAAACAAATTGAAGGGGTGGATTTCAGAGCACTAAATGTTCTTACTGGTGAATAAATACTCAAGAATGCATTCAAGACTGTTAATCTTGTAATATCCTTGTGTATTCTGGCATTTTTTATTGTAGACTTAGACTGATCCTTTTTTGTATATTCGTTTCGGTTTGTGAAGTTACTGTGAAATGGTTTGTAAAAACAAAAATTGTTATTATTTGCTCCCTACTACAGTATGTCATTCCATAAAAGCAAACACACATCAAAATACCATAGAAATAGTTCATATGACTAGAACGCGATATTCAAAGTCTTCTGAAGACGTATGACAATACAGCAAAAATATGCTGTAAATATTGCAGTTTAAAGACCTATATTTATCAAATTGAAAATATATTATGTTTAAACATTCGAAATAAAAAAGTAAGTAAATAAAACAATGTGTGTATATATATATATATATATATATATATATATATATATATATATATATATATATGTGTGTGTGTGTGTGTGGGTATTCCCTACGTTATGGGGACTAAATGTCCTCACAGGTAAAGTAATACTAGTAAATTTTGATCTTGTGGGGACATTTTTTTGGTCCCCATGAGGAAACAAGCTTATAAATCATACAGAATTATCTTTTTTGAAAATCTAAAATAGCAGAACATTTTCTGTGATGGGTAGGTTTAAGGGTAGGGGTAGGTGTTAAAAATTAAAATAAAATAAAATAAAATAAAATAACATGGGTTTGGAACAACATAGTGAGAAAATAATGACTTTTGAATTATAATTACTGGGGCCCATTGCATGAACTGCTAAGACAAGTCTTACAAGATAAGATCAAATTTTTTTTCTGTAAGACTGTTCATAACTTTTTTAAATCAGTGGCATAAAAAGTTGGACTGGCCTAATTTGACACCGAAAAGTAAGACTGATTACTCCTAAGCAGCTGTTAGTTGGTCATACTAGTTCTGAAGGCACAGTCTTAATATAATGTCTATGTTTATGCCACTGGATATTTGATGGCATCCCAGTGTTTGGGAGCACAAATAAGCATAAAAATATGTGGGTATTATCAGTATTGTTTCAACGACATACAACATAGACTTACTTATGTGTGTCTAATCTGTGTCACCGGTTGCTCGTGACCCTGATTCTCACTCAGCGGCTTCAGGTCAAGCAGTTAAGCTGTTTGGATTACCCTTCATGTCATGAAGTTTAAGCACATGGAATGAACAGGCTCTTAAACGATCGACGCCACCTGTGAGGGACCATGCTTCTTACCTCCACAATTTACAGCCATGTAATCCTGTCAGTGCTGATAAACTCACAAACAAATACCTCTAACCCGATCAGAGCCAAGCTGTACTTAAAGACCCAAAGCTCACTTCTGATTGGCTGCTAAGTTTATTATCAATCTGCTAGCTCACACAGTGTGCCAACTGTGTCACTGTTGCTCATGAGATCAGGGTTGTTGCCACATGACTGAGAATGTTCACTTTTGAGGTGTCGTGTTCTGGCAAAGAACCAGCAGTACACAATGAGGAAAAGGCTGAGGAAAAGCTTTCAGCTACCTTTTACAAGAAGTCAGGTTTTGACCTATACTGCAGTCTCTTTTAGACATAAATGATCAAACTGAAACACAGTGAAAAAAGTACTCTCCTGCAATGCAAGACACGGCTGTTTGAGTCAGATGTCTGAATTCTCTTTTGAGACACGCAATGGAAAATGTCCTTCAAGTGAGAGAGAGGGAAGGAGAGAGAGAACATATTCTTTTTTCTTTTGGTTTAATGTCAACCCGTATTAGGGTCACTCCAATTATACAGTATATTTTCATGTCCCCGTCATAGAAAGTTAATATACCGGATGAAATATTGAATTCACATTTTTAAAAGACTGAAATCATACTACTTGGTTTTCTTTCATCACAATTTCACCGTTAAATGAACATACAGGGTGAATTTTAAATACTTTGGTTTGAGCGGATGCTGGAAATGACATGGTTTTAGTGGGAAAACAACAGCACGAACATCGGTAATAATTTTAAAATAGATGCTGAAAATATATATTGTAAATATTCCAATTTAAGTAAACACATTTTTCAAATTGAATATTTTCTGTCTGTCGCAGAATATAATATTACAAAATGTACTACAATACAATTTCCAATCTTAAAATATTTTTGGGTAAAAGCAAAATGTATTTTTTATATATTCTTTTGGATAATATAAATAGTTTTGGAAAAATATTTGTAAAATGTCCAAAAAATATATGAGAAAATATAACTAAGAAAAAAGGAATTGAAAATATTTATCTATTATATTCTTGTATTTCACAATATATATATATATATATATATATATATATATATAGAAAAAACTGAAATTAGTTTGCTGCATAAATATTATTTAGATTTCTTCCTAAAATATTTAAAATAAAATAAATTAAAAAATTAAATAAAATAAAAACAGCACACTAATTTGGATCAACAATAATTCTGGAACGGTATCAGTTGCCAAAATTTAAGCAGCTGGAAATTTGGCAAAAAATGCCATTCAACATGAAAATAAGGAGAGAAAATATTCAAAAAATATGAAACACTACAAACTAACATATCGTATACCAGAAATGTTGAGGTGGTTATAATGAGGTTTAGCAAATTATCCAAGACCTTCATTCATCTTCGGAACATAAATTAAGATATTTTTTAATTAACCCTTTAATAAATTGCCAAAACAGCATCTTACCGTAAATTCAAAGTATACACTTTTCCATAGAATCAAATCTATTCAGAGGCAAATACCTCAGATGCATGATCTACTGGTTGAGCTGCCAAAATCTGTTCAAACCAACAACATTTTAAAAATTAAAATTCACTTAAATATGATATCAATCTATCAATCAATTAATCAATCAATACCATTGACACCCAATTAAACTGCAAAAAACAGAGCAGTCGAATTCATCTAACCCCAACCCTAACCCATATTTTCGGCAGTTTAAAGTGAGCAGCGGGTCAAAACAATGGAGCAGTTCACACCACAACTGCTCAGGGTAGTTTAATGAACTTTTGGTGCTACATCCTCCAATATTTTTATCTAGAGCCAAACGCTTCCTTCAAGCCTTTCTGTTCCGTGCCCATTGCTCACGCTAAAGACGCTAAAGCACCACATTAAGAACTGCAGAGGACAGTTATTTTAACAACAGTAGAGAAACACGGTGATCAGAAAAATAGATTCTTTTGCAAAAACACAGCAGAAAACGAGAATGCCGCAAATACAATTATTTTCATCTGTCTTACAGAAGACTCTAACCGTTCAACTAGGTTTGTGACAAGTTAGACCTTTAGACGTTTTCTTTATTCATACATTTAAAAGTGAAAGTGACATGACGTGTGGCCAATTTTTGCTGTGCATTTCACCCATCCAAGTGCACAAATTCAGTAGTGAGCAGATGTTTTTGCCGCGGCGCCCGTTTAGGTGCCTTGCTCAAGGACACCTCCGTTGTGGGTAACGATCATTCACCTCCCCCTATCTACATTTCCTGCCGGTACTGAGACTCAAACCCGTGACCTTTGGGTTACAAGTCCAACTCTATAAGCATTAGGTCACAGCATTATTAATCAGCATCTTAAGAGCATTTTATAACAAACAAAGTTATCATTTGGAGATGAAAGTATTGTTATTATAAAAAAGTATTGTCTGGACCTCCATTGGGAAGGAAATATAGAGACCGGGCCTCTTGGAACTTTAATTGGATACCCCTGCTCTGGGGCGTCATGACACTCCATCTAGTGTAAACCACAGAATAAAAAAAAAGTTCCTGGCATCTAAGATGTAATACCAGACAGAGTAAAGTCAGCCATTCTTGTCCCATTGTCTTTCACTGTGAGAGTGTAAATTGATCCAAACACACAATACTGTCCAGAAAATCCACTGACACTTCAAAGGGCTGGGCTCTCGCAGGCCAAAGAGCCATTTCACACCTAATCAAGTCAGCCCTTAATCCGAGCTGGGCCTGTGCAGATAACACACTTTGAAGTAAGGAGGTCCACTGACGGGAAAACTCACAAGTCTGAAAAAAGGATTCCTTCATTCAGGCTCATACGTGCTTATTCCGCTTTGCTTCATGGTTCAAGTTTGTCAGGCTGCAGTGTCATCATTGAAATGTCCCTTTTTCTTCAAATTCAAACTGTTCTAAACAAAATTGCGGTTTAATTTCGGCCCTGTTTACACCATGTATTAACATCAGTCACGGGTGATATAATTACACTGGTCAGCCAATCAGGCACGCTTCTCAAACGTGTCTCCTGTGACTACTTAAGAAACCAGAGACCTTCCCCTTGACATACAGTATATATAAACAGATCTTTAGGACGTTAGAGTAGACCACCACTGAAAAAGCTTTTCATCTGGATCAAACTGTGACACACTACGGCCGTTTAACCCTGCATTTTGCGCTTTCCGTTTGTGATCATCGAAGCTGGAATTATAATACGAGATATAAATGAGGGCTAATGAATGGTTCAATCTTTAAGAGCCAGACGTGCTTTCATTTCAAGTAATCTCAATCTAATTTTCAATTTAAAACTTTGGCAGTAAACATCAAGTAAATTGCTAAAAAGGTTGATAAACTCCAGGCATCATTTTGCAAATACACATTAATGACGTTTAATATGCAGATTGTGCGGTTAAATCAGAAGAGAGTTGAGTCTCCATTAAAATCAATGGGACCATCTGCAACCCATCAGCGATTTTACACCCTCTAATGTGGTTCAAATTGAACTGTGGCACTGGACATTCAGACTTCCAACACCAGAGAATCAATAAACGGCAGTCATGCCGTGAAGGATTGCACAGATAGCATCTGTGACAAACTCTTGTTCGGATTCCAGCTGTGCCGTGCACCGCTTTCCAGCCCCTACTTAATAAAGTACCACAACTATCGCAATATATGTGCGATACAGAAGCCCCGTATATGGCACGTAAAGAGTGTGAGGAGTTTGATATGCCTAAAATGTGTTCTAAGACTAAATATCTCAGGTGAAGGTTGTGCAGCCAAACAGGGTATCTGTAAAGCGCAGCGAATGGGGCCAGATTTCAAGGGCTTACCCTCCAATTCTCAAGGTTAACATAGGCGTTCTCCTGTTATCTGGATCACATTAATCATTATATGAGATGTGAGCTATATTAGGAGAATCATTGTGTGCTTGAACATTACTGCATCAGGAATTTTTAAAATTCTTTTTATGAATTAGAGAGGCAAATACAACTGAGATTAGCACTGGATTAAGTTTTGTTAGAATCACATGAAAAGGCAATGAATGAATATATATATATATATATATATATATATATATATACATATATATGTGTGTGTGTGTATATATATGTATATATATATATATATATATAGGAATATTGGCTGAAATGCATATTTTAAAGTTATTTACATAATAATCACTGATTAAAAATAAATTTGTTTACACACACTTCACGCTAAATGTATGTGGACAACAAATACATTACACGGCCATATTAGAACAACATTAGAGGGTGTAAAATTGCTGGTGGTTTTCAGATGCTACCATTAATTTTAATGAACACTCACTCTCTCATTTATCGCCATGATCTAAATATTAAACGTCATTTAATTTAGTATTTACAATCAGACAGATAGATGACAGATTTTGAAAAAATGGGTTGAGTGAATGTTGAAATTCAAATCATTCACTCATTAAGATTGTGTCATTTGTTACCACCTACTGGCATATCATTTTTACCATAACCTTGGAGGGAATATGTTCGGTTCACTTAGTCTTGTCATGGGAGCGTGATAATGCGCTGTGGCCACAAGATATTAATTTGTGAGAACGTCATATTAACTTGTGGGAACGAGATTTGTCATGATAAACATATATGATATGGCTATGCATTATATGTAGACTATTAAAGGTCCATTATTGTGATATATATGGTTTATTAAAAGATGTGGAATTTGTTGACTAATCGCTTAAATGAACGAGTACTAGTCGACTAGAAAAGAAAAATATATAGTTTGAGTAGTTTGAACTCTATTCATATGATGTTAGTATGTCAGAGTCAAACACATTAACCGCAGAGAGAGGAGAGAGAACACTTAACAGTATTGTAGAAACATCCTGAAGAGCCAAAGTTGTAAGAGAAAATGTTAATAAGCAGCAAATGTTTTTAGGCAAATACATAAAACATCGCATTCAGAGCTTGAAGAAAGCCAATCAATTGCATGTAAATTCACGTGGCCCATATGATAACCTTAACCCAGAAAAAAAAAAAACACACACACAAACAGCATACTGTCTGATTCGCTTTACAGAAGAGGTAAATATTTCAACGGAACCACTTCATGTGCCATCCTCTGGCCATGTATAATAGATAAAGCATTTCATTTCACCTGGCCACTTTTAAAAAATAGGAAATTATACAGCAAATAATGCTTTTTCAAGAGTGTTGTGATTACACTTGAAATTTCAGAAAAGGCCGGCACAATCTGCACGAGAAATAATGCATTTTTCTTTCTCCGTTGAGATCAGCTTTACAATTCCAGCCTGTCTGTAATCATGAGAAATCATTACTCTCTGCTAAGATCAATGCCAGCGAGAAACCGTCTGCCGCTGTGGTGTGCGGCACCCGGCCATTTTGAAACAACCTAGGGGTAGCGCTAGCTGCTGGAATATAAATAGAGCAACCGCAAGAATCGTTAGACCTCCAGACCTTTAGTGGTCATGCAAAATTCAAACCGTCAAAGATGGAAAAAGAAAAAGAAAGATATGCTGAGACTATTCCCCCTCTGGCAATAATGTTACTTTCAACTTTCATCACCTTTTAAGATCTGCCATCAAAAACCAACCCCCTTTTTCCCTCCCTCCAGAGTTGCTTCTTGAAAGTTACAAGTGGAGAAAAATACAGCAATTAGTGGAGGACCAAAATGGCAGAGAAGGAACGATTAAGCTGCGGGAGTTTGGAAGTGGGCAGCGGTGCTCAGGCTGAAACTTTTCTGGGTTTAAATTGAAATTAGATGGATATATTTCATTCCCCTGTCATGCCAACAAAGTAAGATGCCATCGCTGGTGCAATTTCCCCTCAGATGCTTCGACTGCAGCCGTGTCAGGCCATCTTTCAAAGAGCTTTCTCTTGATGGACTCCCTCGACTGAAGTCTGTCTTTAGAAAAGAAAAAAAAAAAAAAAAACGATTCACGAACCGTGCCGAGACTGCTTCTAGGTCTGCTCTAGTTTCTTCAATCGCTCTGGTGGTGGGTTCTAACTCTTACATGGTTAAATAAAAAACAACTAATGTCCAATATGCTGCCTCGGGTTCAAACAAACTCAAAATTCAATCTAGCGACAGAAAATATCACTGTGTCCACAGCCTCAAGTCATTCCCAACCCATGTGAGAGAGGTAGCGGTGCCAGATTGATGGATGAATCATTCCTTTGACTTTTGACATTCTTTTAGATTGTTTCAAAAAATTGATTGATTCAGATCACAAAAATTATCTGAATGACTCTTTTATAAATCTGATTCACTGACTTAATTAACATAACAGCTCACTGGAGAAGATCATCAGTAAATAATGATTTCATTTGTATGTATTCTGAATCACATATATCATGAATATATGTTATATGGTCATGGAGCTTTTACAAGTTTGAACGCTCCAGACCCCATCCATTGTGACTACGTGGACCACATATTATTTATATAAATTGGACAAAATATTAAATTTCTATGTTTGTGTTCCATTCAACAAAAACATTTGGATGTACAGGGGGAGCAAATGATGACATTTTATCTTAAAACCATCTCAAAAGTCTTGATTAAAAAGGGCACATAAAATAATAATGAAAAACAACAGAAATGCATTCAGAGCATTTTTATGGGTCTTCTAAAAATAAAAGCAATTCATTATGTGTCCCAAAAAACAAAAAGCAAAAATACAGGGGAGGATAGCAATACTTAGTAAAATGCTTCAGGGGACTCGCAATATTTGATCTTTTTTTTTTTTTTTTTTTTTTACGGAAGTGCATTGTTATTTTTGATGAATAGTACTACGAGAAAGCTCTTGACAGGGGGAAAAAAAAAATATTACACAAAGAAACAAATCAATCCATTCAAGCGCGAAATAATCAGAATTTCTTGAAAAAGTGCTTGGGGTGGGGGGGGGGTGTAATTGTGGAGGAAACAGTATGCAACCTTCGGTGTTAAATGAGCTTTGAAGATCCAAATGTCAGTGCGAATATGATCACTAGTTATTGGGAAACCAGTGATGAGTTGTTGATCATTGGGAATCAAAAATCCGGTCCATTTTTTAAAACATTTGATTTTCAGTTCTGTTTTATGGTACTTTCTTATCTGTATATGGAAGAACACTGTACTACACTACTCTTGACAGCGTTTCCTGCACTGTATATATAGTGCCGTGGTAAAAGAAATGACATTTTAGCTGAGCTGTAAGTTTTAGATAGCAGTTTGAATTGGTTGTGATAAGAGAGCAAGACTGGCTGCTGCAAAACAATAACTTCTTTCAAAAGCATTTAAAAAAAATTGTCCAAGTTTGCATTTGATCAAAAATAAATAAATAAATAAATAAATAAATAACCTAACTTTATGTATTCCTCTATGACAAAGCTGATTTTTCAGCATCATTACTCCAGTCTTTGGTGTCACATGACCCTTTAGAAATCATTCTAATATGCTGATAAATGTTGAAAACAGTTGTGCTGTTATTTTCAGGACTCTGGTGAATTGAACCTTTGAAAGAAGAGAATTTATTTGATATACATATTTTTTGCAACATTATAAATCTTTACCCTCACTTATGATCAATTTAATGTGTCCTTGCCAAATAAGTAATGTTTCCTGGTGTGCACCTATAATGTTAACATGCTTTTTACATTAAAAAAAAATTGTTAAAATTTAGAAATAAAAGGCATTTTCCCTACCCTGATTTTAGCCCTCTAATTTGAACGCTCTGTTTTAAGGGGCTGTGAGACTTCAGAGTAAACCCTCTGCTGTGAATGGATGAAATCTTTGCATACGAAAATAGCTAAGTATTGCTCTCTCAAAAAACTTTTAGTACGTTTTTACTATTGCAACTCTCAAGGTTAACTAATCGTGAAAAGCATTGATCTACGGCATTATATTTAGAGCAAGGCATGAAAGTAATAAGCGTAGCTAATCACAGACATGTTGTTGGGCGCATGAAAGCAGTGATCAACTCAATTTCTGCACTCTAACAAAGGCTTTCATAATAACTAACAGTGCAAACACGATTAAACTAAGAGATTCGTTGAATAAAGCACGAGTTTTGGTGCGAGTCCAGAACTCAGTCACTGATAAGCTCGTGCAGTTTGATTGACAGCTCCAGTGACTGTATAGGGAGCGTTCGTTGATCGCTTTCTATTTATAATTTAATCACCATTTAAATAACAGATTATTTTCTACTATCCTACAAGAGAAACAATGAGAAGTTGACTGTTAAGTCACTGGTTTAGTCACTTATAGTCAATTATAGTAATAACTGGGTAATAACTAGGTACTAACCCTGAACCTACCCCTAAACCTAACCCATGTAATTACTTTATATTTCCAGTACTTTCTTAGTTAAAGGGATAATTCATCATTTACTCCCCCTCAAGTAGTTCCAAACCTGTATGACTGTCTTTGTTCTGCTGAACAAAAACAGCAGGAAAATATTTGGAATACTGTCAGTAACCAAACAGATCTCACCCTCCATTGATTCCAATTGTATTTATTTTTCCTACTATTGTAGTCAATGGGGGCTAAGATCTGTTTGGTTACTGAAATTCTTCCAAATATCTTCCTTTGTGTTCAGCAGAACAAAGAAATTCATACAGGTTTGGAACTACTTGAGGGGAGTAAATGATGACAGAATTTTCATTTTTCATCTCTTTAAGTATACTGTAATTGCAAATTACCTACAAAAATTCCTTTAAACACAGTCATTGTATAATTCACAAACTCAGCATGGATGCTTTCAAGTATCAAAACAGTTAATCAATTCATTCAAATGTAAACAACGGGGCATATGAAAATACCCAGCATGCAGACAGGTGCTAGTTTTGCAAGCTGATAGAATGTGTGAGGATGTGAAGTTCATGTCACTTCACTTCTCCGTTTCCTCACTTCTGAGTAGACATTGACATTCTGTTCACAAGCTTCCAACAGTGGTTCACATCAACCTGGCTCATGTCACACTTCTTTTTTTTTTCAACCAGTATGCTGAGAGAAAGACTTTTGGGGTGATGATTATGTAGCAGATCGTGTTAATCTGATGAAAACATACAAACCAAAACAAACGCCCAAGACTGCAATTCTCTGCCTCTTTGCTGTTGGTCAATTTAACAGAGTGTTTACGGGGGGGGGGGGGGGGCGGGGGGGGTTGCACCTGTGTGATGACGGAGGTAGAACGGGGACATTATTCCAGACATGGCTGACAGCCACAGCTGCCTTCCAGATGTTTATACATCTGATTACTGCATAA
This sequence comes from Opsariichthys bidens, assembly GCA_037194245.1. Taxonomy (NCBI): domain Eukaryota; kingdom Metazoa; phylum Chordata; class Actinopteri; order Cypriniformes; family Xenocyprididae; genus Opsariichthys; species Opsariichthys bidens. The sequence continues at coordinate 16,393,624 of CM074288.1, read as the reverse complement.
ATGAAGTATCTGCTCCAATTAACCACAGTTTGCCATCGTTATTTGTTCAGAAGATTCTAGATTTTTTTTACCCCCATGTGCACTTTCTCCCCCTGACCCTCTCTGAATATCTTTCTTTCGATTTCTACATGTATATGAGAGCAAAAATTGAACTGATCGCATTTAAAGATTTAAAAATGTAAAACTGTGTCGTTATTTTCAGCTTTCAAGCTCAAAAAGGTCCATATTGCTCACAAGGAACGACTCTAATAAGCCAGTTGTTTTAAATCAGTCTTAAACATATGGATTTGAGTCAATCTAAAGACTCACTATAAAAAGTATGCTTCTTTTGATATTCGGAAATAAATCAGTTAAAAATTATTGGTCTGATTCAGTGCAAATGGATGATGCTTCAAGGCCAGGTCTTTTATATTGAATTGGCTAAAAAGTTCAGTCTTGAAATTTTAATGTATTGATCTGAAACAGTGTAATGAGTTACTGCAAACATATGATTCCTATGAGAACATTTTTTTTTTTTTTAAATAACCTGGTTAAAAAGAGTCAAAACGTTCATGAACAGTTAACGAGTTATTGGTCTGAATCAGTGTAAGGACTCACAGTGAAAGGATGATTTTTCTGGGCCAGGACTTTTATTCGATACAAGAATAAAAAAAATGACTGATTTCAATTAGTGTTAAGTTCTTTTAAATGAACTGTTAAAAAAATGCCTCAAAATCCCTCTAAAACATACGGATTTGAATCCATGTAAAGACTCAGCGCATCCTATGATTCTTATGAATGAATCAGTTAAAAAGAGCCAAAAGTCGCAAAACAAATAAGTTATTGGTCAGAATCAGTGTAAATACTCATGGGAAATGGATGATGCTTCTGGGTCAGGCCGTTTAAACTGAACTGGATAAAAAAAGAATCAAAATCAGTATTGAACATTTAAATTATTGATCTGAATCAGTGCAAAATGTATAATTCAAAAAATCCCTTATATGAATTGGTTAAAAAGATTCAAAAAAGAGCAGTCTTGAATTATTGATCTAAACAAGTGTAACAATCATACAGCAAACAAATGATTCTTCAGGGCCAGGTGTTATGAGTTATTTAGAAAGACTCAAAAATCAGTTCTTGATTCGAAAAAGTCAAACATGCAAATTATTGTTTTGAATTAGAGTAATAACTGTATATATATATATAGGAACTATATTCGAAATCTTCTTAATTCATACAATAGCTTTTTGGAAGAAAAACACTAAAATTGAAGTCTACGGCACACAAAATTTCCTGATGCTTTTCATTTTGTTTTTTGTTCCTTTCAGAGCTTGACACACATAACCATTGTGAACTGTTGTTGTATAAAAAGGGCCAAATAAAAATGCCTTCTTCTTCAACAGAAAAAAATAACACCATGTGGGTTTGGAATGACATGAGGGTGAGTAAATAATGACAGAATTTCAATTCTGGCTGAACTATTGCTTTAATAGAACACCAGAGACCAAGCGTTTGAGAGGCGGAGAGAGGACAGCTCATTCCACCGTTAACTGGGAATGTCCATGGCAGGGATTGTGTGCATGTCCGAGCATGTGAAATTACAACCCCCTCCCCGAGCACCCCTCTCCGTGACCTGCCTGAACTCAGCCTGATCTACTCCGGTACCGGCAGAAAAGCCCCATATCCTCATCAAAAACTGCTGGAGGCTGCAGATGATGAATAGGGGTGCTGGATCTATTAATTCCATGTAACAGTTCCTTTCAGCCTCTTCAGATTTCCAGCGCTCCCGGCACGCTAAGCTAATGCTCTCGCAGTCACAAAGCAGCTTTGACTGTAATCAGGGAGTACAACATGTCACCCTTTTCAACACCATGTATGTTATCCAGTGAGAGCAAATATGAAAATACATGTCCTGGCACTTGTAACAGGCAACTGTATGTCTTTGTTCATAACACAAGGTCAACTCTGGCGCGTCCTGTCCTCTCCGCCCCTCTACCACTGACCTTAACGAAACCCATTCAGAGACTGATGACCATAAAGACGGTGTGTCATCAAATATCTTCTTCCCTTTTACTGCAGATGTCAGCCTGGCCCCCACTGTGTCTTTATCAGGATGCTCAAAGTCTTGGTAATACCATCTGTTATTTGAAACATCTTCTTTCATTGCAATAGCCTTGCATAGACAAAGATGGACTTACATAAAGCTTGTGATGTTCCCCAAGTATTGTTCAAAGAATCTCCTCGGAGGACACCGAACAAATGTGGATGCGGCGGCAACTGCGTTCTTTCAATTGTTCATCATCAGATACGTTTCACATAGTCCAATCAGTTAGCCTTGCAAATAACGGCACTAAATTAAATTAAAACAAAGGGTTGTTTTCTGTTTCATATGTTTAAAGGATTGAAAATGTTCAGATCTGAAGCCACGTGTTTGTAAGGAAGAATGTTATCCAACAACAACCATACAAAGTCATCCCTGTGAACTGAATAGACCATTCTTGCTAGACCATTCTACTTTGAATCAATCACAGTGTTTCACTATAATTGCTATTTCACAAACTGTCTTTAATAACGGTGATAGAAAAACATTGTTCAAGTTATTAAATACCTGTCATATTTGTAGTGTGCAGCATTATCAGAACCTCATTTCACTGTTTTGAGTAATATTACACGGGCAAAAACGAATGTTCACATCCCGAAGGTGTTGATATTGCTATGAAATAAAATAATAACTATTAAAAAACATGCGAGTTCATAAACGTGAACGACGAATCGCCGTCATCGCTGACCTGTTCTGTTGCTTTTTCATCTTTTTTTTCCCCTTAGACACCTTGTCTCATTTTGCAACTGTTGTAACACCTTTCATATATCTGCAGAAATGTCAATAGGTAATGCAGTCACATGGTATAAAAGCTCTCTGCAAAAGCCTGCATTCTTACATGCACAGGAAACAAATGAAAGCAAAGGCAACTTAGTAAAAGTCCTACATCTGCATCTCTTTCGAAAGTGCACGGAAGACAATTTTCTCTTAATAAAACGTCATGATAAATGATCCCGCAATGAATACAAGATTCTGATATATACTATGCTATAACATAAAATATCATTTTAAATGATTAAAAATCATTATTACAGTCCATGATTAAACATGCTTCTCTGTTAAGAACATAGCAGCAGCTTGGACAGAAGTCCAGTATCAGACTAATCCACAATCTAATCCTGTCTACGTTCAATAAACCTGAGCTTGCAGACCTGTTGCTGACCTATGACAACAACTCCGAGATGAGCTTCGAAAGACCGGAATCGTCAACAATTAAATCAAGATAAGATTATTCATAACAACTGAAGAAGTCAGTGCAAAACCACCAGAAACTAAATCACTCACACTATAACAAAAAAAAAAAAAAACCTGTCTACAGCAGAAGCGCCCTTCTGTGACACATTTTGCAGAGTACTTTATACTTTTCTGCTTGTCAGATTCTTTTAATGCATATAGCGCTGCATAAACGGCACAGCACTATCTTTACCGGTTGACACATTTCTATCGTTGCATGATATATACACTGCCAGTCCTACGTCTTATCTTTATTTTTATTCAAAAGACCATGAAATTAAAACTCTTCTGCGTGCGTCGAATGAGGAGGTAATGCTCTCGGAAAAGATAGTTTGCTCTGTCTATTTTGCATGCAGCTGCTGTAATGAACTGTACACTTGTGAAACATCGGTTTGAAGCGTGTTTGTGCATGCGAATGCATTCATGCGCGGATCTGTGACCTGCTTACTAATGCGTGGGAGCGTACGCTTAACAAGTCAATGCCTAATGGAGTGACTCATTACTAGTGATTTTCATTCCAATGGCTGTTCAGTTAATTCAGATATATTTAGCAAAAAAAAAAAAAAAAAAACAGCCCAGAGGTGACAGGAAACAACGTCCGAATATCGCCCCACCGTACTGTATGACGCTGACTTGGGAACTGATATTTGAACGACTCACCGTCCATCCGCCTCCATCAGTAGTCATGTCACAGAAGACCTGGAAGCCTGCTGGGTAATGTGTGGGGAACACGGAGTAGATACCATCCTCTCTTTGCCCGCTGGCATAGATGTCACTGCAGTCCCTAGGTCTGGAACCTGGCAGAAGATAGGAAACGCCAGCATTATCAAACCACATTACGTGGAAAGCCATTTTCATTTTTTGAGAAACCTGTTCAAGGTACGGTATGAAAAAAAAGAAAGCTTCTAAACTTCAGATCTGTCATCTTGCACATGCTGTCTAAGCAGTGGCATGTCTCTTTCACACTGCAAGAAAGCGTATGAGGGAATAGGTGTGAAACCATTCTAGGGCTCATTAGGGCTGGCTGGAGAGTTGTGAATATGTGGCTAATGAGGAGTTTTTTTACCCTCTCCACCGGCGCAGCCTTTGGGCCGGACGCTGCGCACCGGAGCCCTCTGCAGATCTGCCTTGAGACGGCTCTTGATGTTTCCAGTTTCCTTCTGCATGGAGCTGAGCGCATCACTCACCGAGTTCACCACTTTCACCATGTTGATCTGACTCTCTGACAGCAGCTGGAGAGAGAAAGCAAGGGAAAGTTTGAAGGACAGAGGATAACACAAACGATACTGAATCTCTCACTCACGTACTCACATGTCTGAATCAGCCTGATGAATACTTTAGAGCACTAAAATGTTTGATGCACAGTTGACACATTTGATTTTGATTCACTTTGCAAAAAGAGCTTTGTGAAACTTTTCATATGGGAAATAAGATATAACATATAAATGTTCAATTTTTTTTTATTTATAAAATATAAATATAAATAATGATAATGAACATTAAACATCATTATTAAAATGAAAATTACCATTTTATTACAATATTTGAAATACTGTTTATCTATATTGTAATTATATATATATATATATATATATATATATATATATATATATACACACACATATAAAATACATTAAAAATATAAAATAAAATAAAAACATATAAAAATATTATAAATGTATATAAATATAAAAATATGATAATAATACATTTTATTTATGTTTATTTATTTATTTTAATTATTTATGGTTTAGTGTTATCCTAAATTTTAAATTAAAAATTAAATACTAAAATGGGTCACCAAAGCAGAATGAATATACTGCTTCACAAACGAGGGTCAATTCACTGCTATATTTGCACTAAAGATTAACATAAATCTCCATAAATTTATCCTCAAACCATTCAGAAACATACAGTTGCATTCTTTCTAAAAGTAGTTCCCGAATCTCTCCATCAGTGTACGACAGTGTAAGGCTGAGCACCATTACTGACAACCTTCATATTGGCTGCGTGAGATTCTCCAGCTTTGTTGTTGTTGTAACATATTTTAAAATGTAATTCATTTTTGTGTAACAAAGCAGAATTTTCAGCATCATTACTCCAGTCCAGTGTCACATAATCCTTCAAAAATCATTCTAATATGCTGATTTGCTGCTGAAGAAACTTATCAATGTTTCGATGCATGTATCAATGTTGAAAACCATTTTTGCTGCTTAACATTTTTATGTAAAAATTGCTTGCCGCTAAAATCATTCGGTTTCATGATTTCTTGGCATTTCCATGCAATGATTTAGCCTTTCCTAAAAGCCTGGCTTTAACAATACTAACAATGAAGTCTCTGTATCAGCATGAGGTCCTCGGCACTGCATTAAAGTAACAGGTGCACTATGCTGCACAACACCGATAGTACTTCAGTTTAGTGGGCTCACGGCCAGTGGGTCTGGAAGCCGCTCGGTTTGAGTTTCCCAGACAGCTCTCTTTATTGCCTGCATCAGCAAAGCCGCTCAGGTCACCTCGATGGGGGAAAAAAAACTTGATTCTGCGTGAGGCAAACTGCGCCTTTCTGTTGCAGACATCAAATATCATGAATCAACGTGGCACTCGGGCATGTAGGAATCTCAGCTGGCGATTAGCAAAAATTATCCCTAAAGTGAAGCCCTTTTCCTATGACACATGAAAGCGTAAAGCTCTCCTCTGGGGTGTGAACAAGCATCAAGTTCTTTGAGAGTGTGTCGCTAACAAGTCTGTGTGTGCACATATGTCGCTGTGACAACACTGCAAGCTAAGTGTGTTGGTGTGTGCGTGTACTCGCTTGAAGTTGATGATGGCTGACGCACTGTGTACTTTCTGTGTGGATGGTTGGGACATTATCACTCGCAGCTCTCGAGACACTGGTTCGCTCCGGCACGCTGCCATAGCAACAACACTTAAACGTCTATCATTACAAGGCCTGTCCAGCATCAAAAGAAAAATGCCACACGTATGAAAAAAACATAATGTCGCCAAAAGTACAATGGATGCCATACTCTAGCCTTTAACTAACCTTTTTGTTCAATGGCTTGAACCTCCTAGCATACACTCAACAGGATGCAAGACCTTAGTCACCACATCTACTCTAAACATTGCCTCCCTTTCATTAAAGAACACAGCAGGAAACAACCAATTAAAAGATACAGCCTTCAAAGCTACTATCAATTTCAATGGCTGTGTTTTGAACAGAACACTAGAACTTACTGAATATTATAGAGTATATATTGTATACAACATTCTATTTTATTTTTCAGTTGTATGTGAAACAGCAGGCATTATGCCATGATGAATGTTTCAATGTCTGTTTACATAAACAAGATAGTAATCAGGAAATTAATTTGCTCAGATTTGTAATTGTAAACACTGTAAATCAATATTCCAGTCTGGCTTCAACTTGCATTTATCAGAATTTTGGGGCATGGAAACACCTTATCTTGAATAATATTTATTTTAGTTTCATTATTATTATTATTATTATACATTTTATAATAATAAAAATAATAAAATTGAATTAGCTTATTTTTATTATTATTATTATATGAATTTATTTATTGTTATTATTATTGACGGTAATAATATGGTTATTAAATACAACATTATAATTATTATTAATATTATTAATGTATCGAATAACCACATTATTAGCATTAATAATAATGATAATAATAATAATTATTATTATTATTGTGAATGTAATAATAGTTTTACTATTATTATTATTATTATTATTATTTTATTATTATTGTCATTATTTTAATAATAATATTAAAACTATAATATTTTAAAATAATATTTTTAACAATATGGTAATTCAAAACAACATCAATAATACTTAAAAACTATTTATTATTATTATTGTTAGTAGTAGTAGTAGTAGTAGTAGTAGTATTACCATTTAAAACATATCATTTGTTTGTTTATTATTTTATTATTAATGATAATAATGTGGTTATTCAATACATTAATAATAGTAATGAAAAATAATGTTATTGTCATTATTATTATTATTAGTATTAGTAGTAGTAGTAGTAGTAGAATTACCATTTAATAAATATTATTTGTTTCTTTATTATTTATTATTAATGATAATAATGTGGTTATTCAATATATTAATAATGGTAATAATAATAATGTTATTACCATTATTATTATTATTATTAATAATAATAACAATATTGTTGTAGATGTAATCATTATTATTTGTTTAATAATAATGTATTATTTTCTTTATTATTATTAATATCCACAGTAAAAGAACATTCATTTTTATTTGTGCATGTCCAACCAAACATAATTGTAGGTCATTTTAGATGCAGGCACTTGACAAGTCAAGCTATTGAATAGATGCTTTTTTTTCTTCTTTTTTTTGAGCAAGGAGAATCCTCAAACATTTTTTAAATATCAAAAGAAAGGTCATGGCTATCCAGCTCTTAAGACATGAATGAGAATTAAGCCAAGTTAGCCAACAAACTGTTCAATATTATAGCAAAAATATATTGCAAAACTGCATAAGTATTTCCAGAAGAAACATGCAAGGACAAGAACAGAAGGAAAAGAGCATGCATGTCTTTATTATATTTATATTATGCTAAAAGATTATTATACTGGAAGACTCAATTTAATTCAATCAGAAAATCATATACATGTACACAAGGTCAAAGAGCAGTATGGAAATAAATTTTGTGTAACAATTACTTAACAGTTGGTTATTCAATCAAACAGTGAGTCAAGATCATTTTGCGACTGGATCATGCATCACACTGTAAATGGAAGGTCAAGTCAAGTGCACTGCATTGTGGGATATCATATTCCTCACAGTAAACACTGGAATAAGAGGTGAATGTAGCAGGTCATGCAGGTATTCTATGCGTACAGAACAATACTGTGCACATAATACATACCTGTACTACATACCGCAGAAATAGCAAGAGTAGTACATAGCCAATGTCACGGCATGGTACCGGGCACATTAGCGCCCACTGACTGCACATCTACCCAACGTCTGTCTACTTTAGTCGCTCTAAAACGTGTTAAGAGATGATAAAGGGAAATGAACTGAGGTTAAGAGTCCCATGCCAAAACATTTTAGCAGATAAAGAGACACAGATAGCCCCTCTTTTACATAAGTCCTGCCTAGACAATTTGTCATATCCAGGCTGGACCTGGACATCGATGGCATAAACATTTTTTAAAAGTATTTTGCTGCCAGTTTGAGGGGCTTTCATTAATCATAGACATATTCGAACACGCTTCCTCCGCAAGACTCTGTATCATCAATAATCTCGCCAACAGAGTATGCGTCCAAGTTTGGAACACAGCTCTCAGTTTTGGAAATGACTGATGATAGATCAAAAGCGAAAGATTAATAAGCACAATCGAACAGGAGGAGACCAAAGGGAAAAATTGCTCTGCTTGCTGACACATCAAAACTTTCTTAGTATGCAAATGACGGAAAACAAGATTCTGCACTCTGAACTATTACCATAGATTGTGAATTCATTTCCAAATCTCTGGTTCTACAACAACAGCATTCAAATAATGCTAAAGATATTTTAGACTTCATTTAAAAGTCAACATTTACATAAATTATAATATAAAATGGCCTTAAAGGTATTTATGTTTATATATTTATATACACAAAAAGTTTTGAAACAATTATTTTTGACAAAACATCCCATGTTTCAGTCACGAATGCACATTTTCGGTAGTGACAGTAACGTTTTGGTAGAGACCACAAAACATTCCAGAATTTTAACTCACATGCTAAAAAACTACTAACACATACCAAAATCCTAATGATTTGACTAAAACTGTTTATTTCCCCCAAATAAAGGATTGCGTGGTCCCTTTTGTCACTACTGAAACAATGATGTCTTCACCACACTTCGGTCATGACTGTTACGGTAGTGACCATTTTAGATACTTTTGAGCCAAGCTAAAAGATGCAGATCAGTACATGTTAGCTAACACAGTTCTGAACAGTTGTACACACAATTAAATTTTATGGAATAACACTCAAAGAATAACATAAATCACCATGCAATTTCAGGATTTACAAAGAAAACATGAAATATTCTTTTGAATTTAAAAAACCAATTCACACTGTACCAACAAACACCATGTTGGTAAGTTGGCCGTTGGATTTAGAATTCTACGAGAAAAAACGGTCATGTTCACACTGCCCCAACAATCACAGACAAAACGAGTCACAGTGATATTTATTTTCAGGCAAGTTTATTAGGTTAATAATATGGCATCATATATATTTTCATTGTACTAAAGTATTGAGGCAAACATAAAAACACTAACCAGAAATCCGAAGCGCTAGCCATCGATCTGATCCCTTGCGTTGGGGTTGGTATAGCTTACACCCATAGGCGGAGTTTGGGGGGGTCTGGGGGGGCAGTGCCCCCCAGTCCAGAGCCAATTAATGCCTGTCTTGTGCTTTGAATATTTTTTTTTTTATTACAGAATTCAAATTTTCTCGTTTTATTAGTCTTATCTTATTAGTTATGTGTATAGAATGAGTAAGATATGGCTAATTAATTTTTAATTACTGTAGCTTTATTACATTCTCCCGCGATTTGTGAATCTCAAAGTATCGCGGTACGTGAGTGGACGCTCTTCTCGTTCTTTTTTACGCGCTGAATAAACAAAATGGACATTCGTCGTTTTTTTTTAATAAATCCACTACTAAAAGTGTGGAGTTTTCTAATTCTACTTCAACTATTGCTGCTAATACTACCACAGCATTCGAGGCCGCATTAGAGAACAACGCCGGTTCTGCATTAGGTAAGATATTGTAATGTCTGAAGTAGTTCTATGACAGGTCAAGGGAGGCTCTGTTTATGAACTTTAATCGGAACGAAGAACACACTGTAATCAGTCCCTCCAGAAAAACGCGATTATGCGATCGTTTGATTTCATGCATAATCAGCCAAAGTCCGCATATTTATGCGGGGGTCACATTTTTTCAAATATGCCGCACTTTCGCCGCATAAATTGCCGATTTCAGCAAGAAAAATATGCTATGATTTCATTTTCGCTGCAAAAAAAAGTCTCATATATCTTAGCAGAAAGTTGAAAATGTTGCGTTTACTTCACACAAGTAAAGCGCCATTATTTTCCCCCTGTTGCCATGGGAACCTTATGAAGTGACGTAATTACGCGCCGTGAACGTCATCTGTAAAGCCCGCGGTGAAACCATGATGAAGCGCGCCAATAATTCTCATTCTCAACAAAAATAAGCTCAAAAGACCGCGCGAAGCAGTTTCCCAGTGTGTTACATGAAGCTGTATATTAGTAGTGTGTAAAATAATTTACGTTGCAGTAAGAGATTACACTTTGTGCACTGGAAGCACTTCATTTAACAGAAGATGTCTGTTTTGTATAGCTACCTCTGTTAAACAGGAAGCACACATTTTATTTTTTTATATTTTATTTATTCATTTTTACAGAAGTTGAATATTCCTTTTGTAAAGCGACAGAACTTGTTTGACTCAATGTTTTGTAATTTTGAGTCATGTGTTCATGAAGGTCTGAAATAAAACAGAATGAGAGCTTCAATATTCTGTGATTTAGTAAGCCTGCCTCTTTACATGAAGGCAGTATCTAGTGAGAACAGGGTGTGGGGGGAATCACCTTTTTTTTCCCTCTTTTGCATCAAAAACCGCAGTTTTTGCAAGTTCCCGCAATTTCGTCGCATAAAATTGCAAAAATATCCCGCATATTCCATCGCGTTTTTTAAGAAAACGTGCCGCATAATCAAGGATTTTTGCCCGCAACAATCACAAAGAAATCCCGCGTTTTTCTGGAGGGACTGTGTAACAAGCGCACCCGTCTAACACAACTCGCTTTTTTTCGCCGCACTTCTGAACTCCCCGCGTTAACTCTATCACTGCAGATGCAAAACAAAACAGCAACTATAAAGAGTCTGTTCTATTCGCTATTCTTTGTATAAAGTCATTGTTCATTGTAAATGTATTTTATATGTAGAATGTATGATATATAAATATGATATAAAAAAAATCTGAGCTCGTGGTCTGCTGGCCTGGTAGGTGCCCCCCCAAGCACAAAAGTGAAACTCCGCCTATGCTTACACCGGTTTTTAACCTGTTAGCTGTCACCCCGCTTTTGAAAAATCCCAAGAAATGACATACCCAAACTGAAACAGAAGTAGTTCATGAACCCTTTGCACTAAAAGCTTAAGTATGGTCTCATTTCAAAGCAGACAGTTTGCAGTTTATTGTAAAGTCATAATTAATTATTGTCATAATGAAAAAATAGTTATAAATAGCTTCAAAATTTTGTACAGTTATTAGACATGTATTTTTAAGCAAAATCTTTATGAAATTAAAATTGATGTCAGCCCCTCTGCTATCTGGAAATGCACTCACGCTACATGTCTGACCATGTTATATTTCAAATCTGAGTTTTATTGAATGTTTTATAAGATCATGTCATGTGATTTTATTTTGAGAAAACTCTAAAATGCTAACTAATATTTATAGCCTTCATCCAAGCACCCATTCAGTGTATTATCTATTGTTTTGTGTTGCAAAACTATCCCAATCAATTTCAATGCTTTTAGCATGACCCATCAAAGGCCTATACAACCATTTGTAGCTAAACAATCCAAAACGCATTCATTTAAACATAAATTTTGGTTAAACCTGCATTGCTCTCACGCTTATACCTCTCTCTTTCAGCACGAATCTGAATATTTCCATTTCGCAAAGTATTTGGATGCTATCGGCTACTTACTATTTATTATGTAAAGTCCTTCACGTGCGCTTTCCAGTATTGATAATGCTAAAAAATAATCCTCTTCACATGAGCAAAAATCGCATCACTAGAGTAGAGTGGTGCTTTTGTTGAACGGCACGGACTATTTAAATTGAGTATTGTAACTTTTATATGTTTTGACTGTATTTAATTTTTACAATGAACAAACACAATCAAACCGCAGTCTTTACAAGGGACTTGCCTCACCGTCATTGCGACGGTTCGCAGCCAGGTCAGATTATGTCAGAGTTTGTTGGAAAACCATACCACACTGCTCAGACATTCCACGACCCAACAAACACAGATTAAACATGTTGGTTGGCATTTGTCGGTGCGCTTTGAATTGGCCTTAAGATTTGATTACTTAATAGCTTTTTAAATGTCTTTTATGGTTTTGGGACAGCAGTTTGCACCAATTCTGTAGAATGAACCACATATATAGAATGGGCCATGTATATTTTTCCCAAATTTTGTGTCACACAGGGTCAGTATGACACGAGAATGAGTAAATTACGACAAAATGTACATTTCTTAGAGGGTTCAAGCATAATTAAACATACAAATGACAACAATGTCATTATCCAGGCAAAAAGTGATCTTTCCAACCTAGCGTTTTGCAGCAGAAGACAGATGCAATTTTGCCAGGAGAAAAGGCGAAGTGTCAGCACGTATTAATTTCAAAGTCTGGCTGACAGATGAGTCAACATTTTCTTCCTCCTCCCACCTTTCAAAGCAAAAGGACAAAATAAAGTGGTGTCTTTGCCAAAAGTTTATTGTAAAGGAAGAAAGGCCGTGAGCTCCTCTCCTCACAGAGCAATCTCCCCGGCAACGGCTCTAATAAGTCTACGCTCATAATTAACAAGAGAGTTCTAATAAGGTCCTAGCAGGACTAATAAGTTCTCCAGAAGGACCAAATGGGTTTTTAAAAAGATGCAAGATGGTACCTGCCCTTTACAGTTTCAAGACACACTGAACATGGGTGTTAAGATGCTGTTAAAGTGCAATAGCGAGGCGCAAACTACTTCCCCAAATGCATGTCACTGATCTCCTGCCACCTCAGATGTGCTGCCAACTCTGCAGCCGTGGCAGTGACCTAGTTGTGAGCACTCCAGTCTAAACAAGGAGAGGAAGATCGCAGGTACGATGACAAATTACATCTACTGAAAGTAAATGTGCAACTGGTTAAAAAACAGATTTTTATTTAGTTCGAGCTGACTTTGCAATAGAAATAGAGAATGAACTATGATTAACCATTGAATTTGATACATCATATGTAATGGTGTTCAACAGTGAAAAAGCAAATGCTTTTGGACCTCATTGTATTTAACATTCAGACCAAAAGCATGAAAACTCATGCAATGTTACACAGTGTGGAAGTTATGCTACAAAAGTGGCATATTCACTCTAATGCATCACTATGTTTCCTGTGTTCTAGTTTCTCGGGAGCACTGAGGTGGGATAATGACTAAGGAGGCCTGGATTCAGCCAACCTCATTAATGATCCAGGGCTTTTGCCGAGTCAGATCGCTAGCACCTTGGGATCCACAAAAGAAACCTTTATCCATCCTTCAAAGAGACCCTAAGGATAGATTTACTTAGCATCTCAGCAATTCCTTTGTCACTGGAAGAAATAAACCTTCATTTGATCAAAGGTAAAGAGCCTGATTTCTGCACCACTAGTGGCAATAATGGGAACTGCATGTTCAAACTGTAGGGTAAATGTGGCCCAAATCTTTTTTTGCTCATAAGTGACACACATCATGACCATCTGAACAGCACAAAACACATCTGATCTTTTTGATTCCGATTTGGGCCACTTCCGTATGTGGTCATAAATTGAATATGGCTCTGATGTTTTGCAATGTGACCTCAGTCTGAACAGTCATATCGGAATTCATGTGACTTTTACGTCATTCTAGATCGACCTTCGTCACAATTCAACACCTTTTTCCAACCCAAAGTTATCAAGACAGTTGAAAGTTAGTCAGTGAAGGACAGTGATGTATCAGAGCTCATCGGTATGACCGCTCTATATACAAGCAAAACATTATGAATGTTTACATTATGAACGTCTTTGTTTTAAAAATTGCCTGCTCATAAATTCGCTGGGTTACTCGGCAGATCACACTTTTAAATAAATACATAATCGCTTACTTTAAGGTCCTCCGTGTTTACCGTATGACAGAATGCGGTGTGACATCTTTTATCGTTCTTTTGCGCATGCGGGGCAGTTCAGGACCATGATCTGTTCACACCTGAATCTGATTTTGGCTACAGTTAAAACAACAATAGCTATGTTTCCGTCCTCCTATTTTTATGTGCATCTTGGGATATCACAAAAAAAAAAAATCTGGATGGATATGCCAGGCTGCATATAAATTCTAAAAATGCACATAAAAAAAACGTATAAGCTCAACTGAGTCAGATACATTTTTTATGCTATACTAAGACATGCGCATAAACTAGGATGGAAACACTTTTACAGAATAAATTCCTTGATGCAGATCAAAAAAGACGTGACTTATAACACTAAACTAACCAACAAGCTCTAATTTGAAGCAAAAAGTATATGAAAAGTCATAAAAAAACACAAGTTTATAAATAATTTTAATTCTATGATTAGATAATTTGCTAATCCAATGAGGAATTATGAATGATATATATATATATATTAATCCCAAAATACTTCAGAGCAGTTTTTTAAGCAATTTTTGACTTTTGAATGATTTTTTGTTTTTTTATGCTCATCAAAGGCAAAATGTAAGAATTATAATCTATCAGAAAAATTGACCACAGTGGGTTCATACACAAAAAACTGCATTTCTGAATAATACATTTGCCAAGTACTATTAAAAGATCTAAAAAACTTTAACACACATTCACAAAAAAGATGCACAATTGTCTCTTCAATGTCACCGAAAGTATTTTTTTTCTGAATATTTTGCATATACTTAAGTACACTATTACAAGGGTAGCAGCTGTGTAATATTTTTTAAAATGTGACTTATTTTATCTTGTTTGTTAATAAAAATTTGTGTGGAAGAGACCAGGCGACATTCCAATTAACATTGTATAATGCCATCCATTTAAAAGATGCTGGAATAGATTTTCTGTTAATAAGATCTTGAACAAAGTGGTTATCGAATTTGTCCTCAAAAGTCAAAATCTCTTCTACTGAGAGAGAATTAGAAAATTGTGAAAAGGAATAAAACTGACAATTGTCGTCTATCAACTGACTAACAAAAAGAATGTTATTTAAATACCATCTCTCAAAAATAATTATTTATCTCTGTAAGTAATATTCTCAAGAGGAGCTTAAATGCACAGTGATGATGAGCTGATGACAAACAGCTGTGGTAATTGATGAGTCTCCATGACAACTAACAATTGGCAGGAAACTAGGAACAATGAACACATGTGACTGAAAACAAACCAACTAAAAGTCCATGAAAATTAAACTAACTAAACATAATTGTGACAATAACCATGATAATAAAGCCTGTTGGTGAAATGTTGCTAATTTAATGGGTAATTTACCAAGTGAGAAGGGGAACTGTAACAAAAATTCAATACCTCCAATTTTCTTAAAAATAAAACTAGGAAATGTGTCCCATATACAGTCTGCTTTTTTAATAAACCAATTTAATTTTAACACAGTTAAAGAGGGTAAAGTCAACAACGCCAAGACCATCACTAATTTTATTTCTCAGAACCTCCTTTTTCACTTTGTGCGATTTATTTTTCCATATGAAATGATATAATAATAGAAGAGATGAGAAACTCTTGACAGACCCTCTGCCTTTGACAATAAGACTCGACCAGCGAGAAATAAGTCTCTTGCTAGCCAAGAATTGAACTTCTTTCTAATTATGTCTTTAATAGGATTAAAATATATTCTGATACATACAAAAGGCCAATGAGGACCATTTCTGTTACTGGATTCAGGTGATGACTAATGGATAGTTGTTCACTGGGAATTAAAAAACGAATGGGATGTTTAATTCTAAAACCCTGTTGGCGCTGCATTCTTCGGACAAACAGGTAATGTCACCATATATCAGGCCCGTCAAACAAAAGGAGTAATTTTCACTATAATGTTTGACTAATCGCTTACTTAGAGCTGTCTCTGCACATGAAAAAATTACCTTTGGAAAAGATAAATTTAATGATGTCTGTTATGATTTAATAGAGCTTACTTTATATAACATGATCGAATCCACTATTTTCTAGTAAGCACTGGGCAGATATTGCATTTCATTTCATCTGTAGAGAGTAAGTAAACACAGGTTATAGACAGATCTAATCATATGAGCTGAGGATATCATGGTATACCTATAATTAAGTTTTGAAATTACCCTTCAAAACTCTCGTTCGGTATTCTTGTAATTCCGCTCAATGGCCTCATATTTGCTTTCAGATTTATTCTGCGGTTTTCAAGGAGAGTGTGTACAAACCAGTTTATAGCTCCCATCAACTTAACCAAGACAAGCGTGTGTGTCCCTTGGGCTGAGAAATCCATCCATATCACAAAGTTATCTCTGACTCTGTGATAAATAATAAAAAGTTCCCATGATATTACCAGGCTATATAGTCTAAACTCCACAAGGCTGTGGAATACAACCCCTTCTTTTCAACCCAATCATCCCTATTGATGGGGCAGTGTTTTTATTGTCTGGCCGAGGGAATGTAATGAAAGCATGGTCCTGGTTTACTGGCTGAATTCATAAAACGCTGATCTAAATGTAGGGGCCGCAGATCCCATCTGTCTCTCATTCTGTCTCCTGCTCTCCAGAGCCAAGTCTGAAATGATGCTATCACATATCAGACAAACAGGACACCTACGGCACTTTGATAAATATTTTAAAAATCACAATTACGCCATAATTTATTCAATTTAACAAGGGATTTGACTGTTTAGATGTTTAGTAGATCATCAAGATATTCCTTTTACAGAAACGGTATTTAAATATTTCTGAATTATTATGTGTTACTGGGAAAATTGTAATAGCTGTTTTGATCAAGTATAACAGTATATAATAAAAACATAAACACTGGGTTTTTCACATGTTTAGTACTAGTTTCCATAGTTTTTCCATAGAGTTGATTATCGTTTGCACCTGATGTTCATTTCGCTAATGAGTTTCTCTGTTTTGTCTCTGTGTTTTGATATATACATATATATACAGCATATATAAATATATATGCTGTCAATCGGTTAAAAAAATTAAATAATGAATCACACATTTTTTTCTGTAATTAAATGTGATTATAATATTATTATAATATGTTCATATTATAATAATTTTACAGTTACTCTCTAAATTAATGTAGAAACAACTTAAAGACAGAATATATATTAAATATTAGTTTAATGGCATCTTTTTATGAATTAAGGCCAGTGTTGGTACTGATGTCTCTATGAAATTGATTAAAAAATGTTACAGAAATTCAACATTACAGTATAACTGAGAGCTAAAAATGTCAACATTTATCGGGTTTAAAAAAAACAACTTTTAATTTAAGTGAACTTAAAACAATCTTTACATAAATCCACAACAATAAATGTCATATTTACCTGTCTAACAGGTAGGAAATATACATAAATTGAATAACGTTATAAACACTTTACCGTCTTCAATGCACAAATTATAAACAAAATATAGCTTAATCCTTATTAACTTTCGACAACTTTCCCAGTTATCTTTGTTCTTTGATTAATTTTAATGACATCACAGCAACTGGTTTATTAGGCCACTGTCACTTTAAGAGCTGCCGCTGCCGAACATGACGCGGATCCACCTCATATTTTCACAACTCTTTAAGTTCAGTATTTAACTCATTTAAGACTACTCTTGTGAGGATTCTCAAAAAAACTGGCATTTTGCCATATTTCTGTGTTATTGTATGTTCAAGCGTGAAAGAGAACTTGATACTGGCTCGTCTTTCCGTGCACGAGTCATGGTATTCACAGACCGCGCGTTCTTGTTTGTCTTGTGTTGCTTGAAATGGATTAAAAGTATTTGCGTAAATAAGAGCGTGATTATATAAATGCATGCTAGCCAAATTATGACGTAAAAATGGACGCTGCATTAATTGCGATAAATAATTTTAACACGTTAAACTAAAAAAAAAATTAATCGCGTGCGTTAACGCAGTAATTTTGACAGCACTAATATATATAAATATATATAAACTCACAAACGGAGATAACTGTGTAATATATATTTTATAATATTTTGGATATGAAATACAATCATATAACATTAATCTAATATATAATATGTAATGTAATGAAATGTAATATATATTTTATAATATTTTTGGATATAAAGAGGGACAAATTTTAATAAAGAACATTTAAATGGGTCTATATCTCTTGTACAGACATCATGTGGTCGACTGAATTCTTTGCTATAATGTCCTCGTGGTGTGCCACATCAAAAAAGTCCTCCACTGTTTAACCAGCTCCAATGCGTTTTGTCATCTCATCTTCAAATGCACAGTGAAAATGAGGTGTGTGCCTTGTGGGGATGTTGGCATACGGCTGCATAGTGTGAGCTCCATCACCCGCTAGTTCACGGGCGAGTCATTTCCCTCATGTTTCAATTAAAAAAAGAAAAGAGAATGAAATAAAGATGGAGCCGTTCATCACACGGAAAAAGCTCATAAAGAGCTTTAGTATGCCGACAACATATTGGCAGAAGAGAGAAATGTTATCTTGTAAACACTGGAAGATTTGTTGAATGTTTGAGAAACCTTAGTATTTCAGCCTCAAATTACTGTCAAGGATAAATAATCTCTCGTCTGCTGTAATCATCGAGTGTTACACTCATAAAAGGTCATAAAGTGGGAACTTGTGGGACATTGTGAGTAATGGTGCTTGTGATTTTCCTACACTCTTCCGTCTTGATGATCCAGACGGTGCTGATGAAGCTTTTTACAATAATGACACAGGTGAAGGAGAGGCAAGCAGTATGGTACTTTAAAAATGCTATCGGTAAAAAGTTCAGCAAAAGGCAAAATCTGGTTTTCAAGAGGAAGGTGTCAAGGTCTGTTCACATGAAATCAGATGCCATTGAGCGACACAGAAGCACAATATATATCAAAGTTGGGCAATATTGAGATTCTGAATGTCTAAAAATGTATCATGGTTTCCAAAAAAATTAAGCAGCAAAAACTGTTTGATCATACTAAGAACCATTATTAATACTGAGCACTTATTAATAATTAAGCACCAAAACAGAATATTAGAATGATTTCTGAAGGATCATAGATACTAAAGACTGAGAAATATTTAGTGAAAATTCAGTTTTATTTTATAAATGGTTGGTGATTTTCTTCAGCATTTGAATAGTTAAAAAATTCACCTAGCTTCTGAATAAACCTAGTTGTCGCTGGATCACTAAAAAACATTATTTTGAAAATAAATGCACTATAATAGCGATGTACCACGAGTTTTTAAAAAAGCCACGGTCACTCTTTTCACCACAAAACACTTCCCTTTCTATCTTGCACTATTAATAACGCGGTGTTAAAGGAATAGTTTGCCCAAAAATGAAAACTCTGTCATCATTTACTCACCCTCAAGTTGTTCCAAACCTGTATGAATGTTTTTCTTCAGTTGAACACAAAAGAAGTTATTTTGAAGAATATGGGTAACCAAACAGTTGATGGGCACCATTGACTTGCATAATGTGGAGGAAAAAAAAGTACTTTGGAAGTCAAAGGGGCCCATCAACTGTTTGGTTACCGACATTCTTCAAAATATCTCTCTACAGGGCTCCAGACTAACTTTTCCACTGGTTGCACTGGCGCTACCAATATTTTCAGTTGGTCGCACCGGCACATGATTTAGTCGCACTTTTTTTTTTGTTACAACAGTTTTAATCAATGCATGCTTGATGAATAGTCATCTTAATCTTAAATATATTAAATCACATTGGCTGATGGCCAATATAAATCTGGTATATATGTATAATTTATATTCATTTTAATTCACATTTAATAAATTACATGAAAAGTATGAAAATTAACCGAAATTTATATATATATATATATATATATATATATATATATTTTTTTTTTTTTTTTTTTTTGGATCGCGTTTCGAGTGAAGCTGAACTGAAGTCTGAATTCATTTCACACGGACCGACTGTCACACACAGAATTCACGCGTTCACGCGGGCTACAAACACTTAAGAAAATCATACAGGTTTGGAACAACTGTATGAGTAAATGATGACAGAATTTTCATTTTTGGGTGAACTCTGCAGTATCACTGCCTATGGATAGCAGATGGTAAACCACATTTAAAGAGTTGTTACATTATAACCAGGCATATATCCAGATGAGTGATGTAAAGTTCCGAATCAGGTACCTGGATAGCAGTAGCTGGGCAATGCCATAAAGTCCCAGCAAAGTGTGCCAGATCACACAGTGCGCAGCATTCAAACAACCTCATACTCAGAACCAGCCAGAAAGATGTGGTTGCATTTGTAAGTTTAACTAATTTGCATAATTCCTTTAGTGAATTGGCCGCTAAAACAATGCAAAAACCACTATCAATGCTGCCATTCATTCTTCATGAACTCTCCCAGAATTGATGTATTTTAAAATCTTATTATGCGAGTTCTTCAAGCCAGAAATTCAGACTTGGTACGCACAGGAAATTGGCTTTGTGGATAATGCTACAATTCCAGGGACAAAATCATTTCAGGCTGATTCTTCAGAAGGACAAGTGACATTTCTCAAACTAACCTGGATAAGCCTGCCCTGTTCAGACTGCAGAGTGCTGAGCTCCTGTCCAATGTTGCCCTGGCCCTGTCTCAGAGCGTTGTACTCCATCTTCAGCTGACTGGCATGGGCGGACAGTTTGGCCACTTCCTCAGCCAGTTTAACGAGCAGAGCCCGGTCCTGCCCTTTCACTGACTTCAGATCAGTGTCGTGGTCGGTGAGAGAGTGCAGCAGTGAGGTTTGCACGCCCTCCAGACGCAGGAAGTTATTGTTGTAGTCGGGGCAATTGGGGTCAATGAAGATGTTGATGCGGGAGCCATCGCCTCTCTCGATGGTTACCAGGGCATTAGCCTCATCCTGGTTAGTGCTGATGAGAGGGGGGCCGTCAGGGCCGCTGGGCGCTTGGTAATGGTTCATCAGAAGGATGATCCCGGTTACCGTGACAGCCAGTAACACGGCAACAAAGAGCAGGATGGTGCACAGGAGATAGCTACAGCTCATCCTCTGTAGAGAGCGTGAAAAACAGACACAGAACGAGATGCATTAGTATACAACAATGAAAGACATGTCTCAAAAGAAGCATTAAAATGACCAGCACGTCATAGACAAACGGAAATGTGTTTGTTTTTGTTTTTTCCCGCCCAATACATTTTAATCTTAAATACAACTCCGTAAAGCTGATACATAAGTAATATGCACTGATTAAACTTGCAGGAGGGCATATCAAATCTGACATATACCGATAACACAGATTCAAAAGTAGGTTTCCCACAACTGCTGCTTACAAATTTCTAAAAATCCCTGTTGAGCATTAAACATGGATGGAGATGCCTCTTGAAAGTTTAATCTGTTATTATGTAACACCTGAAGACTTCTGAATGCATAAATTCAGGCTTCTCACAAAAGTGTTTATAAAATACGGAAAAAGAAAATGTATTTGCCCGCTTGCCTAAGACCTAATCATCATCCCTTGCTCCAGATAATTTAAGTCAGGATGATAGTATTCACAGCACATAAATGCAACATCAACCAGTAGGAAACTCAAGATTTTCTCTAAGCTCAGACTTTTAGAATTGGGGACATTCTGATAAAAGAATCGTAGCGAAAGCAAACCGATATTGATTGTAATCCCATTTTCATTTTGGATGCACCATGTACCTTATGAATCATTATAAAGCTAAAATGTGACTCAATTAGCTGGTTTAAGAAGCAAATAAACTATAGTCACTGTGAGAGGATGAGAGTGATATTGTAAATATATGAAATTGCTCACATCATCAATATAACTTCTGGGACTTTAAATCAGTAAGTGTAAGTTTACATAGCCTTTACAGCATATACAAGAGAAATCTATGGATCATCTATTATTTTTTTCCCGCTGAAATTGTTCCCGTTATAGTTCCTGCTGGATTTCGTCTTCCACATATAAGCTTGATAAAGCCCGAACCTCGTCGTCGGTCGTACTTTTCAAACTTAATTGTTGATTCAAATAGCAAACACGTCTTACTGCACGCACAGCGACAGAGTTTTAAAAACGGTGGTTGAAATAAAATGCTGCATTGAGTCAACCAATCAAAATGCTTCGTGAACTTAACCAGTCAGTCCCACTCCCGAAAGTTCAAAACTTTGAAAAAGTACCTCGTGAGCAGGGATTATCTCAGGGGGAAATATTTACCCTGAACTTCATTTAGACACTGGTCTCTGCGGTCGAACCACCCCAAAGTGGGGAAAGTTCCTGTGGTGGAAACGCAGCTTATGTTTTGTGATAATTGTTCATGAGTATCTTGTTTGTCCTGAGCGGTTAAACATGTCTACTGTTCTACTAAAAATTCATCCAGGTGTAACATCCTTCGGTTTTCCAGTATCTTTCTAGTGCAGATCCATATTTTCACAAAGAGGACAACCAATGGACACACAACTATTACAAAAGGTGAAAAAAAATTAACCTTATTCTCAAGAAAGGCAAAAAGATCCATTAAGAACCAGGGGGTGTAAACTTTTGAACAGGATGGTGATGAGTAATTTTTTCTTATTCTGTTTAAAGATCATATATTTTTCATTTAGTACCTCACTTCAGAAGAACATAAGTTATGTTTCCCAGAAAACAAAGTAAATACAAATTACCCTGATCATCCCGATTAAAAAAAGGGGCCTGTGTATAGCCAACATATTTCCAGAACACTGAAACCACTTTATATTAAGGCTATCGTTTGAGCTACAAATAAACGAATTACATGATATGCAGATTAATAAATCAAATTAACCCCACACACATAAAAAAAAAACCCCAACAATAACGTGGCAGACAAGTAAATCATTGAATAGACATTACAAAATAAGTAAGTTAACATAACCAACCTACAGTCCACAGCAATCAATTTTGCAGTAGATTTCGGGATACGATTAATTGCGTTAATTTTTGTATCACAGTCTTCAGACATATCAAAAACATGTCTTGCTTCGTTTCACTTATGCACGCAAGCGTCTCTTCCTCTTATTGTGCACTAAAAACGTAGCAAAAATCCGGTGTACATTATGAGGAGGGGCGGCAGCAGCTAATTTGCGAACACTTTACACTGATTTCTGTGATTTCCCAGGGCCCGAGCGGTGGGCTGGAATCTAAACGAAAAGATGAGCAGTGTTTTCGTTGAGGCTCTAGGAAGGCAAATCCCCACAGGGCAGAAGACTAGAAACCACAGACATAAGCCTTACAGCTCAATATTACGGTTTGGTTAAGTGCCCAGAGTTGACAACTCTCTCATCTACGCGAGTGTGTGCCAGCGTGCGGGACGTGTGTGTGTGTGCGTAGAGCAACAAACGCAGATATAACAACAAATGAAGTGAAGAACATTTGATGGGAAACTAGGGAATGCCACGCAGGCACTGGAGAGGGCTTGCTTATCATTTTGCTATGTCTTTTCATTCAGGGGGAGCATCGCTCGCCCCACTTTTATACAAGTGCCACTTCAACACTCCACTTGACAGCGGGTGCCGCTCCCTCGCGCGAGCTTCGAGTACATTTTCTACATTTATTTGTCGTACTTTTACATATATGCCAGAGTGACTTAATGTCTATGTGCCGTGGTGCCATTTATGATTGAAATTAAATCACTGACACTCAGGCTGAAGCAGAGCACAGCTACAATAAGACATGGATCGACAGTAAAAACTATTTCTGCTCTCCTGGTCGGGTTCATATTTCTATTTGCCAACATATTCACTTGGCCCAGCACAAAAAAGGATTATAAATATCTACATTTTATGAATATATAGCATTTACGTTCATAATTTAAAGTTTAAATGTTACAGTCAATATTAAATATTTACCTTCAAATTACTTATTATTAAATACATTTGTTTAAATTATTTATTTAAAAATATAATTAGTAATAATTTTCTACACATAAATGTTAAACTAAAAATTGCATTGAAAACGGAATAGTTTATTATTGTAAAATTATTAGAATTATTCAAATAAATAAGCAAACAAACATTTTTTGCTGGAAAAATTCATGACAAAACAATAGTGACGTGCTAGTGATTTTTAAACTATTCAAATAGATGCTGAAAAGTTTTAGTAAATAAAACTCATCAATGTTAGCAACTTAATTTAATCATTTATAAGTTTTTTCCTCAGAGAAGACCAAAGTTTGAGGGTTAGTTTACCCAAAACTGATATTTCTGTCATTAATTACTCACCCAATTACCAATTCAGATATTTTTGATGAAATTTGTGTTTTATCCCCCCAAAAAACCAACGTTAATTATCTTTACAACGTAAACATCGTAGGCGACTGACAGTGAAGAGATGAAATTGTTGAATAAAGTTGTTATTTTTGTTTTGTTTTTGTGCAAAAAAAAGAATTCTTGTCACTTCATAAGACTATGTTGTATTTTAATGATATCTTGTAGCAATTATGTTCCTTCTCGGATTTCATCAAAAACATCTTAATTTGTGTTCTGAAGATAAACGAAGGTCTTACAGGTTTGGAACGACATGAGGGTGAGTAATTCATGACAAATTCTGGGTGAACTAACCCTTTAATACAAATTCAATATTTTGATGGAAAATTTGGGCAAGTCACAGTTCCATCAATTGGCCCAAAACTTTCTAACATTGGCCAACTTTCCCAATTGAGGAATAGTCATAAAACATAGCGTTAGCAACACCAAGGCCATGGGTTTGATTCACAGGAAACGCATGCACTGATAAAACATATAACTTGAATGCACTTCGGATAAAAGCATCTGCCAAGTAAGTCCGACATTTCAATGTGAAGTTAAATCACCAAGTGTTGTACACCTGCATATGCAAACACACTCACGGATGCAATAAAAAGACATATACCCTCTGAGAAGTTGATTTAACAGTCACTACAGTGAATAATGGACCCTGCTCTCATGCAAAACTTCCAGTAAAACACATCTAAATTTACAATAGCTGTTGTCCCTGAGTCACGAATATATTATTCTGCAGAGGTTTTATATTGTATTTCTATACTTGTGTGATAAAGAATCTCTTTACAAGATACCTATGAACAAAAGCAAAAGTGGAGCCCGGTGAAGAGGGCCCTATTCCCGCAGTCCCACTGCATCGAGCGCAGGCATTGTCATATTTATTTTAAAGATAATTAATGTGCACAAAAGACTCCAGCCTACTTCATCATGCAGCACCAGTCGAGAGAGGCCTCAGATCAATTTGTTACAATAAAGCAACAATACCTGCTGTCTGCAGGAATTAGCCGGGTTTATATCTGACCCCTCCGCTGCGAGCATAACGCATACAGCCGCGTGACAACAAAGACGCGGGCGAGACCCGGCTTTTCCCTCCAGAGCAGCCCTGTGAGAAATCCTTACCGATACAATGAGGCAGCAAGCTCGTCTATTCTGTGTACGAGTGCCCCATCAATCTTGCTCTTCTTCATTGTGATAGAGGCTCTCTATGGGTGTTAAGGAGAAAAACCAGGGACACAAACATTCGGTCGCCATTCCATGACCTGCATCTTAACTAGACGACGGGCCGTAGCTGCGGGCCTTTGGAGGCGTCCACGCACCTTTTCTTCCCTCTCACAGTCTAGTGGGCAACAGGTATTCAGATGCCCCCTGAACAGACACAGGTTGAGATTAGAGGGCCACGCTCAGCTGAGCGCAGACAATATTTGATAAGGGCTTTTATCTGTCGTGCTGAGACGAGGCTCTTGAATGAGGAGAGGTGAAACAGAGGAGCTGAGGAACAAAAACACCACCGCATTCTTTCCACCGCCCACCTTAGACCTCTAAGACCCACAGCAAATCGACACTGATACCGACCGCAGGAACTAAGAGGGAGGTCAAACGCGTTGACACGAAGGGAACGTCAGACGACAGAGCCGATGATTGCTTATTCGGGGAGGTGTCAGGTTCTCCTCTTGACATTGGCCTCCAACAAAAGAAGATGCACGACAGAGTAACCATCGCCTTGCCATTAGAAATCACAGTGAGGTCTATATAATAGCTCAATGGTTTCTCCCTGACAGCAATGAGATTAAATGGAAAGCAAATCAAGACCAGTGATGCAAAGTTTGAAATAGACCCCAAAAATCTCTGTCTCTTCCAGGGTTGTTGAAAATTAAGAATTGGCTCCTTTTCAGAGTTTAGGGGTAGTCGTGGCCCAATGGTAAGGGAGTTGGGCTTGTAACCTGAAGGTTGCCGGTTCGATTCTCACACCAGCAGGAATTGAAGGTGGGGATTGTGAATGAACAGCACTCTCTCCACCCTCGATACCATGACTAAGGTGCCCTTGAGCAAGGCATGAAACCCCTAATTGCTCCCCTTGTAATTCGCTTTGGATAAAAGCATCTGCCAAATGAATAAATGTAAGTTTATTTAAATTTTAATTCAAATTCAGGACTTTAATTGGAATTTAAAAGGCATTCTCAATTCAATTCTGAATGGTACACAACCTTGGTCTCCTCTAAACTTTCAGGACATATTGAAGAAGATCCTTCATACTGGAGGACAGAGGTGTTTATGGGAAATCATATCAGCTAACTACTTAGGTGCCTCAGGGTTCTTCTGTTTATTTCATAATGAAATTTAAGAGAAACAACTGAGAAAAAGTTAAAATATAATTGAAGAACTCCATTTAGTCTCCAGAGCTATGAAAAAGTAACCTCCAAGCAATAAAAATTTCCTCAGGGTACGTTCGCTCACCATTATTTTAATTGTAGGTTATATACGTTGAGATACCAAGGAAAATTGTCTATTGAATGGTCTTCTCTCTGTTCTTGAACAGCTAATTTTTAGAAGGGTCAGCATCTACCCTTGAGACACATATGGTTTAATCACTACTTTAAAAAAAAAAAAAGCCCTGAACCACATTCATTGCATTTGTGTGTCCTTCTAATCTTATGCAGCTTTGCTGAATATAAATCATGCTGTGAACCGCCTCAGGTTCATATTGGTTTTTCAATGAATGCATGTGCTCTGAGGGGTTTTCAATACAATGAACAGCCAGTGAGGTTGCAGGCATTTTCAACAGTGATTTACAGGCTGTAAGGGCATAGCTTCTTTTTAATGCCAAATCTTTTAAAGTCATTTTTTCAGGTGTCACATGTTCTAATATATGCAATAATGTTATTGCAAGTATGCCCTTGACACACAGTATAAGTGAAAATTAAACAAAACTAAGCTTTTGAAAGTAAACGTTCATAGAAATCTAAATCTAGGATATGTATGTCGCATGTGAGAAGACTACCATGTGAATACCAGAGGCCTATAAAAATACCTTTAGGCCTATAAAAAGATGTAATTTCTGATCTCAATGTGAAAACCAATATATCATGTGCTTTTACATTTATTTATTGAACTGGTACTTTTATCTATAGTGACAAATCTAAAGTAAATGTAACTGCATTGTGCTTCTGAGCATACAAAGTTGACTCTGAAATGTATTTTGCCTTAGCATTTGTAGCAGTGGTCAGTTCACGTTCTACTTGGCAAAAAAAAAAAAAAAGTAACACAAGTATGTCAACATAAACAGACGTTTTGTTAATACATGTTATGGAGCACCAGCTTTGCGAGACTCTAAGTTGCTGTTAATATCAACAGTTAATGGATAAACAGATGGAAAACGGTTTAAACATAAAGACGTAATAATGTCTTCATGCATGCAAGAGTCAGAAGGACAGCACTCCCAATCAGCACCCGATAAAAGAGTTGAGGATGTGTACCACAACATTTGCTTTAGCTCAGGGGTCCCTTTATCTTGCAATATAAATCTACAGCTCCTGCTGAAATATTGGGGTGCCTCAAGGCTCTAATCTAGGGCCGACCTAATCTTCTTATAAGAGCTTAAGTTAGAAGAATGCTCTCCCAGCTGTGCACATACATTCAGAGGGTGAAACAAACAGGCTAGCAGTCAGACATATGTAGTTGTTTTCTTTTTCCCCAGAGGTACAGATCTCCCGGATTTAAGAGTGCAGGGTATTCATTAACTACTGTAAAGGTCTTGATGAGTGACCTTTTAATGTTCTCAATGCTTCAGCAGAAAACCAATCCCAGAGAGATGAAAATGCATCTGCTAATGTGTATGTAACTTGACCTACTAATAGCATATATGCCAAATATAGGCTATTTATATTCATTAGGGTTGAGAGCCTAGAACGGGGTCTTATTCAAAACTAGTTCTGTTCTCTTTTTTCCCCTTTTTTTTAAAGAAAAGAAAAAAAGCTGTAAATTTTGGTTCTGCTAAAGGGTTTTAGGCATGCATTCCTTTACCAATGCAGAAAGTAACGCACCAAAATACTTGTGCAACGATGTCGCAACACTGCTACGGTTTTTATAAAGCCAAACATGCGGCAGAACTAGACTTCCAAACAATTGACTTTTTTTAACCAGATCTTTCTAGTGAATCAAAAACCATTCAGAATCAGTCCAGTTCTCATACTCACTTACTGAGCTGCAATTTATAGACGACTTTCATCATATACGACTCACAAATGAATGCTTTTTTAGAATTTTATTTCACTGAATGCTTTTGATATAAATCAGTGGTTACTGACCGATTGACCGAGTTTTGTAATTATTAATGTTATTAAAATAAATGTCCCAAAAACTTGCATACATTACATTTTTAACAGTCAACAGAGTTATTTTATACTGCGCTCAGGTTAATGTTACTGCCACGGTTTAGATCAAGGTCTCATCTGAAGACCCCTTGAGCACTTTCAGACCCCTTTAAAAACACACGAGTCTTAAATGTGGTCAAGCTCCAGTTGTTTTACAAATTAGACACTTGTAAGGCCAAACGCCTGAAAGCATCGCCCGTCAACACGAATTAAGGGATCACTACGCCGTTCACTCTGAATTACACAGCAACCCGAGGCCTAAAAAAATATCTTGTGATACAACTTGAAAGCAGAAATCCCAACAACTAAGTCTTAGTGCTTTGGGCAGACCAGATGTAGGGGATTATTCTTAATCTGCAAAATGGCCACACAACTCTAGCGCTTCTTCTCCAGTTCATTTATCACTAACGTCGCATGGCAGTAAGACGCGGGAACCAAAGTACTGACTCACTACGAGATCTACACTGCCGCATCCACACAAATCAAAACACACAAACCAGCACAATCTGCTGGCTCAGAATATGTGGCTTCATTAGCCGGTTTGAAATGATAAATAGTTTATTGTGCGTGGGGAGGGGCTGTGCCCGAGGCTGTCAAAAGCAGACTGTTCTACCAGCTCCACTGAGGCTATTAAAACGGCATCGCACTAAAGTGTGAACTGCTTTTCTGAGCCAATAGGTGATGACATCCTGAGAAGGGGCCCTCGGAGTATCTTTGAAATATCTCACGAGCATCTCCAAAGCAGATAACAGCACCTCGCCTACAATCTGAGGAGTTACTGGTGGGTCAAAACACTGCGACATGCTCATTATAGCCTGAGGTGAGCGATAAATATATTTCTACTTCCTGCATTGGGTGAGAGAGGTAAACAAGGCAGGGGAAATGAATTAGCATTTGTAGTGCACTTTGTAGTACTCGTATAGTGTGCTTACAGTTAATTAAAACAAAAAAGAAACCATGGTTTTTTAAGCATTGAAACTTCAAACTGAGATCTACACAAGCGCAGGTCAAGAACAAACAATATTGCTGGGTTTTTTGCGTAACAGCACTGTGTGATGTTTACCGAAGGCATTTGCATGAAGCGGCCATACTCTGAGCTCTGCGTCACCTTGAAGGAAATAAGCGAGGGCCACTCAGAACAGAGGAAACCAACACTTCAATGATACATACTGCTTCATGAAATTGTGCTGCTAAAATGGGTCTGAAAACTTGGCTATTAATTTTTAATCATAGTCCTCCTCCACTGACCCTAAACCTTCTTTCTTCAAACCTTAAATAACTTTGATTTGTGTGCATGACTGTGTGGAAATGTATGTCTGCTCTCTATGTTGAACAAATCTTGCCTTTTAAGCTCATAATTGAGCTCTCTTTAATATCTCTAATGTTATACTGTGAGTAGTTCTCTAAAGACACTTATTCAAAAACAACCTTTGATTCAAGAATTTTTTCTTTATGAGAGAATCAATGAATCATTCACAGAACCAATTCATTCAAAACAGTTAATTCTGCTTTGGATTGTTTGGAAATATGTTGACGTAGCAATATAGTCTACAGATTAAGTTACTTAATATCAAGATTTTCTTTAATGAACCATTGCATAAAAGTAATATCATTACTGCAAAGTTATCATACAAAATAGGTGTCACTTTAAAGCTCAGAAGCTTTACAGTGAATATAAGGAATTTTCTTCAGTAAAAGCATTATACACACACACACACACACACACACATATATATAAACATAGTCTTGTCATATATTGTTAAAAAGGTCTCAAGCAGAATACAAAAAGCATATTTGTCTTAATTTGAGACCCAAATATCCAGAGTGTTTGTATGAAAAATCGACACAGACGCATGTGTAAACCGTATTCGCACTTGAGGGTTTTGTGTCGTGTTTTGGTTTATAAATTCACTAAACATTAGTAAACCATATAAGATCACATATCTTTATTTAGAGCAGGTGGTCTTGATTCAAATGAGCTCACACACAACATAACACGATACGTAGATCGTGAGAACATTCCTGTGTAAAAACATAACTTGTGTCTTGGCTAATGCATTTGGACTTCCTGGATCTGATCACGTGATGCAGTGTTTTCACTTGAAAGCTCAACTAATGTAAACTCGATCTCAGGTATGGTGGGAAGAGATAATGTGTCGAAACCAATTGGACACTGTTTTACCATGTGCCAAAGGAGTACAACTGAAAATGCACTAGATGATCATCGATTATCAACCAGGCTCTTATTTTTTGTAGCTTGTTCTATGTAATAAGTATTTCTCATTTTTATTGTGGACTTTACACATTTAAGTAGGTCTTATGTTCAGCAAAACACTTATTATCACTTATTTGGAGAGGTTTTTCCGACTTAATAAAAGTTTACCTTGGCTCCAAATGTAACAATGATTGCTTTGAGACAACACAAAATTTCAAAATATCTGCATGAGCTACGCTAGAGTGACCTCTACAAAAATAAACTTTGGGAATGTGCACAATCTCTCCAAGTCTATATACAACAGAAAGGGTTTACAACTGTAGTGTTTGTCCACTCAACTGACTGTTGACATGATTTAGCCTCAGCGTGTGGCATGTGTGTGTGTGTGTGTGTGTGTGTGTGCGGCTTGTGTATGCGTAACTCGGCAGAGTGGCAAGCAGCAGTGACAGTGCCTTCCCTCTGCAGGCTTGCCTGTCAGTACACACCAAGGACAGGCAGCGATGTGTGCAGGCAGCGATTTGTCTTTCAGGCCTCTTCTGGGCTCCAGAGAGCTGCTTCTGCAGGGATGCCATAAGTCACCATTCACACTCCTCCTCTCCACTCCCTAATGGCTGACACACAGAAGTCAGTTCGGGCTTTGCTCTGACACGCTGGATCAAAACTGCAGGGGACAAAAGATCAGCTTGTACACACATGCATACACACACCCGGACCAACGGATGCCATAAGATGTAAAAGCGCCTCTCATTTTTGTGACGCCAACAGTGAACAAACAGATCTCAAAATGTTATTTCGCCATGTTTGAGAAGCAAGTGAAATGTTGTTTCGAATGTCTTGTGCACAAGGAGAATATGAGTTCAACATTCTTCAAGCAAAAGTTCAAAGGAATGAGAAATTTTCAGGAGAGATGCATTTGTGACATTTAGTTTAGGTGTCTGAAATAAACAAGCTTCCAGAGGTGCTTTATATAATTTTACTGGAACATCACAGTGTGTCTCAAGTGCTTGGTTTAGTGGAAACTAGAGAAAATAACATTTCATACTCGGTAATTTTTGGACTAAGATAGACTGGCTCATTGGTTAATATTAGTTAATGTTCTAAGATTAACAAACAGTAAAATGAACTAAAAATGAGAAATACATTTGTTGCTGTATTCATTAATCTTTGTTAGTTAAAAATATAGTTTGTTAATGTTAGTTCACAGTGCATTAACTAATGTTAACAAAAACAACTTTTGATTTTAATAATATATTTGTAAATGTTCAAATTAACATTCATTAAGATGAATAAATCCTGTATATATTGTTCATTCTTAGTTGATGCAAGCCAGACATGGCATGCAGGAAAAAAATAGTAGGCCAAATAGTGCGCACGACAAATTTGTTCCCTCGACTTACTAAATAATGCACACGATTTACTATGTCGTTCCCTCGATTAATAAATCATGCGCATGATGTATAAATCGAGGGAACGAAATAGTAAATCGTGACAACGATTTGTTTTTTTTTTCTTAACTAATGAAACCTTATTGTAAATTGTTACTGATAGAGTCGTCTAGTTGTTATCGTTAACTAAAACTAAAAGGAATAGAAATAATTTTTGTTAAAAATTGAAAATATAAATACTAGATGAAATTTAGAAATGTTGTCTAGGCAGCTGAAATAAAATAAGTTTAAAGTTGAAATAATAAAAATATGAAAAAATCTAAAATGACGAAAGCCCACAAAAAAATTAAGTATTAAAATCAAAAATATAATTTGAAATTACTTTTAAAAAATACTACAATAATACTAAATGCTAAAATAATGCTGGTCGAATGGTTCTGATAGTGATTTTACTCAGTAAATGTGCAAAAATTTCCCTTTAGCTGGGCCAGTACCATCAAGGTATATCTATGTGCCGTACCTACCATTAATAGTGCATATTAATACCTCAACGACATGCGGGCGAGTAAAAAATGATGAAGTTTTATTCTGGGGGTGAACTATCCCTTTAAAATAACTATGTTGTCTGTTTATTATATTTCTATATCATCACATTCATTTCAGACTATTACTTGTAGTACTACTTGACTACTTCTCTTTTGAATAGGAAACATTATAATAGTATTTCAGTATATATATATATATATATAATATATATATTATATATATATATTCTATAATACAAGAGGCCAAAAAACTTCAAAAACCACAGGTGAGGCAAGATTTTAAAGTGTTAAAACTCAGCAATCGAGAAAGCAAAAGCAAATGGAAGAATTGTACCACTCATGGAAAGTCACAGCTTGTGGTAGTTAATAATGGTCATTTATTTCTGTTACAGAGAGACATTTTCCCCCAGAAAGCAGACTACTGTAGAGACTGCCAGGAAAAAGTACTGGGAGGAAATGTCTCGGTGAAAGATTTTGTGATAAATTTCCATAAAATGTTACGTATCATAAGGGTCAGACAAAATATTTTCAAGTCCCATTATTAAAAAGACAAAACAGAAGGAACAGAAGGAAACTGCCAATCGAAATCTTTTTAAAATTCAAGGTTTATGCGCAGACATTCAATCTCGGAGCTTTCATACACTTATGAACACCATCACGAAATGCACTTCGCTTCAAAATGGGGACCTTCAAGAATTAGCCGGTAATTTGAGCACAAAACCCTCTGAATGGCGTACGTTTTGAACCCTGGCATGTGCTGAGCATTTAAAATGACACAGCCGGTTAAGGCTTCACAGTGCAGAAACTAATTAGATTGTCCATAATGGATTCCATCTCACTTTATATGATCTGACTTGACAGCTGCCAAAGCTGTTGTGAAGTATGAAACTATTTTTTTGTGCGTGTGTCTGAGTGTAATCATTTGACCGCTCATTTCTGGCTTTCCACATATGATGTATATACGCTTCTAAAATCCCTGTTAGTCGATGACCAGCTCTCCGCAGAGGTCAAATCCATTTGCGCCTCCTGCAGGTGGCATCACACCACAGGATAACCCCGGGGCAGAGCGGCACCGAAAACAGCCCTTTAAAAGCCATCAGAAATCCCAAGCCACATGCACAAACTCAAGGAAGTTATGTCAACATAAATGCACAGTAAAAGTGCAGTAAAAGGTGGGCTGGGGTGAAATAAGGCCACTTGTTCACCTAGTGACTAAAGCACACGGTCCAGATTTTGTTGCTCATGATCAGAATGAACCGATTGTAGTGACATGAAGATCCGATTTCTATTCGATTGCTTATATTTGCTGATTTTTGTCAGTCATCTTTTGAAGATCCCCATTTAGAGCGTCGCATAGCATTTCTACTTGTGATTTTTTCAACTTTTGGCAATCTGACACTCTCACTGTTTACATTCCGCTATGCCTCATATACACAACGGACCAATCACTTCACAAGTGGGCCATTTAACAGGCCTGTTAGATGGTAAATATCCTATTAATGGTCCCAAAACAGTTTATTGAAATCTTTATGGTTGCTATTAACAACAACAACAAAAAAAGGACAACGTTTCCACAGCAATTTCTCAATGACGACAAGAGAAAGCAAGAGTTAAGAGAAAAAGCAATGCAGTACTAAGCAGGCACAAGTACTTCTCCTACTTGAATGAAGACCTGTAATCTCTCTCAAAGTGTGTGTCAAGATTAGATTTCATATAACGTCACTAATGGCAAAAAAACATAGTATAGTTTTCAGATTAATATCATGGTTTGCATCTGAATGCATCTGGATTTGTAAGCAGGAATTTCCCAAAAGGAGAGTGATAACTGGCACAATCCAGTGGTTGATTATGACTATAGGAGTCTCAATTCAGAAGAAAAAGGAGATGATTTAAGAATGACAAAATAGTAAAACTGCCCTTCATTACTTTCAATAGCTCTTGATAACTCTAAAGTCTTTTTGATAACTCTAAAGGCTTTTAAATAATTAAAGAGCTAGGGCCCTCGCACACAGACTCTCAGCCAACCTAGGGACCTTCAAAATTGTACTTCTATTGATAACATTGAAATGTGCAACTACTATTACCTTCTACAATGCAAAAATAGGAGGGGTTTTCTATCTTTACAAACCTACACCAACACCCCCCCCCCCCCCCCCATCTCAATCAGACTCTCAGCCAACCGATAATATTACAGCTAGATTTTCTCTGTAACACTTCTATTATTAATACACACAATGTACAAAAAACATTTCAGAAAATTACAAAAATTAAAAAAACAAATGTAAAAAAAGTAACGTAATATATTTAGAAATACATGTTAAAATATACATACACTGCCATTTAAAAGTTTGAAGTCAATATATTTTTTGTATTTTTTATTTTTATTCAGCAAAGAAAAAAAAGTGACAGTAAAGACTTTTACATTGTTACAAAAAAATCAAATAACGTAAAATATTTTAGCCTTTATATTCATCCAAGAATTGGTCAAACTGCAGCCTTGGTGAAATATACATGCTTTATATATCTCTGCCCACAGACCCCCTGAACGACCTTCTATTTCCAACAATCAGGCTGGAGTCATGTTTTGATGAGATGTGATATGGGGGCTACATTAGTCTGATTATTTTTCTTTCAGCGCATTGAATCGAAGAAGGTTGTGGTTATGTTACTAGGTGTCACATTCCAGTAAGTCACTTGATATATCCGTGGTCACTGTAAAGTTGGTCTGCACTGGGTTTTGGCCAGGTTTTAGTGTCAAGTTTACAAGAGGCTCAAATAGATGAAGTAGTTCTGAAAATGCCTTGTTTCTTTGCTACTACTGACAGCACAGGTTTGGAGAAGTTATGGGAAAACATGAATGCGACACTACAGGGAATCTATAATGGCAGTCAGTGGGTGGTTGACAGAAAGCATGCAGCAGAGCAGGACCGTCGTAATGAGCAATGCATTAGATATAAAGGTCTGTGAGACATTATGCAGGCCAGAATGGCCATTAACATCCATTCGATGTGGCTTCAAGCAAAAAGGAGCTGTCAGCAAAGCCCCAGATTTCCAAACATAGACCCCATCATTACTGTTGAATCTGCAGAAAACCATCTCTTCTTCAGTTCATTATGAGAAAGAATGACTAAATGATTGTTCTGCTGGTGAGTTTTGTTTGAAGTCGAAAACTCAAAAAAAGATTAAGCTAAAACAATTGTATCTCAATATTTTTCTACCTATACTCGACGATTTCTATATATCGCCAGTGTCGGGCCGAAACCTCATATCTCCAAAAACTCACTTTTGGTTAAATAGTTGCAAAACCCACAGACAGACGTAAAGGTGACCGATAGTAATGATTTATGACACAATGTTTCTGCCCTACACAACATATACCTCAATATTTATGTATTTTCTATAAGTCTGTAAAAGGATATTTTCTATTTAAATGATTACCAATAATATAATATAATGTAATATAACATTTATACTAAATTACTCTTAAAATTAATTTAACACCAAAAGTAACATTTACCTACATATGTTTTTTACATTTTAATTGATAAAAAATGCTAATCAGGAACTTTTGGCCATATTTTTGAGTGATGATGCATCTCAAATTTAAAAGTCATGACACAAGGAGTATTGACACAAATTTTAGGAAACTGAATGGCTAAAAACACACATTAACAACATTGCAATATTCACAATCTTCATTTCATATAAGCGTTGATATTTTTTAATATGTAGCCCAGCTCAGCAAATAAAGGCTTTTTATAAGATAAAAATCTATGCGAGTGCCTGGATGTGGAACTTTATCTCTTCTATGTGATATAATCCCCCTACAATTGTTTCCTTAATTTTATATTGTGAATATGCAATATGTATTTCATCCAGACCTAGGGCATATGTTTTTTTTTTTCCATGTGTAGCCCTATGTCTAGTAATGAGATCAGCCAATCTGGTGAGAGGAAAATATGGGCACCAGAGGTTAAAAATGTACAAGGCTTCCGGGATTCATGGAGCTCAGAACAGCTGAGTCCTGTTTAATCTCCATCTTTCCTTTTTAAAACCACTCATCTTCAAAATGGCCACCAAAGTGACGGAGATCAGAAAAGCTGAGGTATCCTGCCTTGAATCATTATTGCTCAGTTGCACTTAGTCTTAAAAGACTGGTGATCTCTCACATTAACCGCACTTCCCCTGAGTGACTAAAACACCAATTTGTAAATCACACCAATTGACTGGCAGAAAACAAAATGTTCCTGTCCCACACACAAGTGATAATTATAAAAGCGTTTGTACCGAAATCAACTGAAAAGCCAAATGCACACCGCTTTCCGAGACCGCCAGTCATGATAGTGGCCAATATAACTTCATTAGCCCACAGACCTACAAAACAACCACAAGATATTCACAACATCTCACTTACGACCATAAGCCATAATGTCATGATCATTTGCTGATAATAGCAAGAAACCTAGTTGAACCACAGCCTGAATGCAGCAACAGAACTGTCAGGGACAACTTTGCCCCGAGTGTCACTGGGACTAAAAACATTCTGAAAGGCATGAGCAGAAATCCAAACAGGATTTGCACTGATGGTCTGATATATATAAACCCACACATATAGTTAATGCATGACCCACTACAGTCTTTTATCAGTGTTACTGACATTAACACATCAGCCTTCCAGGAAAATTCCCTCACGGAACGACACTGAGAAACTGGTGAATGTTTCAGAAAGCTCAACACTACACAGGTCTCAGATGAATTTACCTGAATCAATCTGATAAAGATGCACATCCGCTCTGTGAATTCCTTGCACACCGTGTGCAGTATGAGCAAATGGACGTGAGGTTTTATCGCTGTAGAAACTATCTTTATCTGTGTTTGCACAAAAGTGCAAGAGTGGAAGGCTACTCAAGGGTCAATTTGAACAACAGCAAAAATTGCATGCTCTGACCTTCCCATACATTGAACAAATCTCTACCAGCCATTGTCACATCCAAATCCCTCATCCTGCCAGATTCAATCCACCTAGATCCTAATCTGTCCACCCCAATTGGCTTCAACAGGAGATTCTGTCTCCTAATAACACAATCCACCACATTTAAAATCAGCTTTTATTCCCCTGACAGCAAACAAAGAGCTGACCGCCTTACGCACTTATATGCTTTATGATTATCTATCCTCTAATACATTAGTCTAATAGGCTTTGTGGCTATAATTTCCACACTCCCCTGCTCATAACAATAGAGCAAATGCCACTCGGTTTGTATTTATTCTACCTTATGTGGCTGTTTATTGGATTGGTTAATGTGTAAAGTTGTCCCATGTAATGTTCTATTTAGTATTTGTCTTATAATGCGTCATACTAACCTTTTTAATGTTGCTGTTCTATGGCTTTTTTTCCCCATTAGGTTCATTTATTTATTTATTTTAACAAAAATTTTAAAGAGAAACACAAACACCTCAAGGCCCAATAAAAGCATTGAAATATTACAGAATTAAGCAAGTGAGAGAAAAAAATGAAAATAAGCAAAATAAATGCATATAAACA
Organism: Opsariichthys bidens; assembly: GCA_037194245.1. NCBI lineage: Eukaryota > Metazoa > Chordata > Actinopteri > Cypriniformes > Xenocyprididae > Opsariichthys > Opsariichthys bidens. Next base: position 16,354,966 of record CM074288.1, on the reverse strand, counting down.
ATCACAATGATATAAACACATACACATATAAACATCTAAATAAAGAAAGGAGGCATTAAAAAGCGAGCGCTTGTCTCCTTAAAATAATCTAAGAATGGGCTCCAAGATTTTTTGAAAAGATCGGGTTTCATTCTAATTTCAAATTTAATCTTTTCAAGTTTGAGGGCAAAAAGTAGGTCAAAAACCCGCTGATGATAGGTTGGAGGATATGGCAGCTTCCAGTTAATTAATAAGTCTTCTAGCCAACAGTATACAAAGTGCAGTATTATCCATCTCTAAAGCTGACAGTTTAACATTTTCTGGAAGAATCCCAAATAAAGCAGTTAAAAGGTTGGGGTCTATTACTATGGTCTATAACTACCTGAAAAACAATTAAAATTCTCCCCAAAACCTTAATAACTTTGAACAAAATGAATGAAACAGAGGCTGGCTCTACACTACAGCGTGGACAGGAGGTTCTAAATCAGGAAATATTTTACAGAGTTGCAATGAATACGATGCACCACCTTAAACTGAATCAGCCTATGTCTAGAGCTAACTGTAGAAGTATGTGTCCTTTTTAAAATGATATCCCAAGTTTCATTTTCTAAAATAATATTCAAGTCTGTTTTATGGCACAACAGCCACACAAAAATGTGAACATAAAGCAACGTATGCACTAAATTATTATTGCAAAATATTAAATCGAGTGGCATTCATTATAAAAGCAAATCTCACAAAATGAGCTTGTTGGCTCAAAAATGTTAAAATAACTGATATACAGTTAAGTTAAATTATTAATATACTGAATTAAAAAATAAAATAAACATTATTTAAAAAAATATATTATGTCCCATAGTAATGGTATGCTACATATATATATATATATATATATATATATATATATACCATGGCACACATGCGGCAGACAAGTTGAGCTGTGGTCCTCGTGGGAGATCCAGGTCTGCCTCCTGTTCCCCTTTTCTTCCCACTAATTCCTTGTCACCTCTCTACTGCCTCTGTCAATAAAAATAGCACAAACTCCAAAAATAAAAGCTGTAAAAACTGCTGACTCTTGAAGACGACTGGTCAAGCAACATCTGTGGTCTGGTGAGAGCTATATTGTGCTGCAGAATAATAGTGCCACTTTGAAATAGTAATAAAATCTTGCTCTCCCTTGCAGTTGCCTGCTTACACTGATTCATCCTAAAGATTCTCACAAAATGTCACTAAGAACAAATGTGTGCCGAACACTATTTGCATGGTACAGTTTCCCATTGGAAAAAGTGAACAAGATGCATGTTTTTGCACTGAAATACAGCGTGAAAAAGCGCTTTAATGAATTCAAATTAGTCAACTGTGTCTAAATATGTTCTGGAGCTGTTTTTGTTCAGCGATTTTTGTGTTATTCAGGTTGACTAAAGATTGATGTAACTCTTTTTTTTTAAGGCCATCTCAAATGCGGAGAAGAAATGTCAAACACAAGATAAATACCAAAAGGTGTGTCTATAGTACTGAATTAAATAAAGATGGCTTTTGCAAAATGTCAACAGATCTGACCCAAAGCAAATGAGATTGTTTACTTTTATACTTTGTCTTAAAAACCATTCCTCATTGTTGAAGGTGAGAGGAAAGAGACGCGTTGGGGATCATCCGAATTATGTCAGAGGTTAAACCAAATAACATCCGCTCCATCACACTGAAAAAACGATCCGTGACAGTGTGATATACAGACACCATCTAGGAGAGCCATTGATGGCCTATAATTATACAACTACTCTTAGAGCGAGCCCCTCGCCTGTGGGATTCCATATATCAGAATTCATACGCCCCCAAATAGCCCCACGATCCTGTGATGGATATCCAACACGGATAACAGCAGAGAAGGGAAAGCCATATATCTGTAGGGACTTTATAGCTTTCAAATCCATCCACTGTCAATGTGCTACAACCAAGGCCAGAAAACTTTATTATGCATACAGGAGGGCTTGACGAGGAATGAGGTATGGTTGAAAAGATAGGGTTGAAAATTCTGATAGCATTTCTGGCCACAATAAACACCGAAACACCACAAGGATTGAAACTGAAAGGGTGTTTTTTGAATTCAAGCCAAAGTTGATTGATTTACACTCTTTTTTTCCCCCTGGATCAAACATAAAATGCCATAACTGCTATTGTGAGGGGAAATGAATGGCTTTACGCAGGGTTTTGTCATTAATACTGGCCGAAAAAGCACATGGGCGACACTTCATTATAAAATGGGGACCATTTTAAGTTGTCTACATTAATACGGTTACATTTGAAAGCTTATGTTTGTCTCTACGTTTTGGCCTTTCATCCACACCCCACAAACAGATGCCAACAAACACAGACAATCAAGTTGGCCATTGGATTTAGAATTTTATGAAAAAGAACTGTCATGTTCACACTGCCCTAACAGACCCTGACAGACTTTGAGTCAGAATGTCTTTAAGTGTCATTTTTCCCCTGTAAAGAGGGCGTACGAAACAAAAGAGGTTGTGGGTGATGCCGTGATTACTTGCTAAAGACGGAGCGCACACTTGAATTTATGCAGAGGACTGCAGCTGATCCAGACAAACTGTTCCATTAGAAAGATTAAAAACTCCAGCTTCAATATTTATAAAATTCGGTTGCAGTGACAGTAATTTCTTAATCGACTGGTAACTTATATTTTGAAATGCATTCATATTCAGTCACGTCTGCTGTGGTTATTTGTGTGCGCACGGCTGCGCTGAACAGCGTCTGTTAAGGCTTTTAGTCCAAAAGTGTGCATACTTGGAGAAATATTGATATGTTTACACAAGCTAGTTTAACATTTATTAGACATAATCAAAATTTCTCCTCATAATCCATTGATTTATGTGCCCTAATGACCATTGGCAGCTTCCTGCGCTGTCTGTGTTTTCACTTCCCAGAGAAATTTTCTATGCATGAAACATGCAGTCAATAAACACACGATTATGACAGTATATGATTTGTATGGGATTTTCATGAAGTTTAGAGTATTTTCATGTCAATAAAGGTATACTATATAGTTACTTTGTACAATCTTCACATTACATTCCTACAAAGACGACAGAAAATGTACTTGCAGCTGCTGTCCTGAGTAAAAACATGAGGGCAATTGCATTTTAGGCCACACGTGGAATGGCGATAGAGTGCGACCTGAATGCCTGGATGTTAGTGTGTGATATTTTGCTTCATTATGCCTGACCTCTTCATATCATCTCAGTGAACTTTTATCATGTTTTATGTATGCGCAGTAAGGTGATTTAAGTATTTTCTGACATTTCATTGAAAATGTGAAACTTTTGGAAAACACTGGAAAACTATAGCATTCTGAAACGAAAACGGCGGATTAAAACAGAAGCAGTTCCCAACAAGGACGATAACTATAACGATAAAGTAAAAATGCAAAAGAATAGAGACCACACGACAACTATAACGATAACGGCACGCAGAAACAATATTTGAATCACTTTCACGATTTTTTTCTCCAGCTGAAGAATGATAAAAACATTCACAGCCGATCAGAACCCATCCGGCTTTAAAGAGCTCGAGCATTTAAAGCCACAGATGACATAGTGCATAAATAGAACATTGTCTGTTGATGTAGACACTAATATAGTCATTATAGTTATCTTTCTAGTTATACTTCTTAGCGTGAACAGGCCTTTAGAGTTGGGGCATACTTATTAAGCTAGGGGACACGCCAGGTATCCAGTGTTTTATCCCGTACACACATAATGGCTATGTTCAGTCATGCGGTTACAGCTTTCATTACAGAACAGCAGGCTTCCAGGTTTTTTTTGGAGGAGTGTTTAATTGGCAGCGCCGTGTTTGACAAGCATCCCGAAGAAATGAATTTCAGCCCACATGTTTGGACTTTCCATTCCCATTGTGTCCAGCACACAATTGGTAAACATCTCTCACATTGTCTTTGTTTGGCCGCGTTGAATTGCCTTGTGCGCCGATGGGAGATCGCTGGACAGAAGGCAGACAACGGCTGGGCACAACTTCCCAGATTCTCTAAAGATTAACTCTGGAGATAAAGTATCTGGGCTTCCTCCACATCTACACTTCATCCTGATGAAAAGCTACCCAGGCAGTCAGCAAGTCTGTTCAATTTGCAAATCCTAATAGCTACTACAACTTAAGCAGCTTGACACATTTGAGAGGAAAATGAATTGATAAAACTCTATTTAACTTTAGGAGGCTGCTATCATCCTGTGCTGAGACGAAACCGGCAAGTTATAATGGCCACTGCTCATTTTTCCAGCTCTACAGGATGGCAAATGTTTCTTACGGTCCTCAAAATCATCAATCCCTCCAGCCCTTTATAGCTAAGGGCCTTTAAGTCAAAAAGCCAACAAGCAAATCAATTACCTGGTCCGAAGAACAATTCACAGATGTTTTGAAAATACAGTAGCAGCTGAAAGAAACAGAGAGTTCACTCAACAACGGAAATTCTGTCATTCTTTACTCACCTTCATGACATATTTGGCAGGATGTTCACGGTATTCTTTCCCATTCAATGACAGTGACCAAGGGCTGTCAAGCTCCAAAAATGACAAGACGGAAACAACAAAAATTCACGAAAGCTTCATAAAAACAGTAGTCCATACAAACTGTGCACTATATTCCAAGTCATCTGAAGACATAAGAAAAATTCTCTCTAATCCATCTCAAACCTCATTTGTGTAATGTGAACATGTGTATATTATGGATACATGAAAATCAAAATATTTAACAGTAAACCTTTGAATATATGAGAACGAGAATTGAGACTTGATAAGGCTCGTTCACACCTAGACCGATAACTATTTTAGCATCTACACCAATGGACAATAACATTCTGTTTATTATACAGTAAGCACGTGCTGCAGTAATGTCACTTGCAGCTTTAAATGTCCAAGTTCTTTAAGGTCAGGTGGATTATGATTGGCTGTCAATGTTTTTATCACTACCAGCTGGAAAAATCATTCTGAAAGTGATTCCAATGATATCGTTCCTCGGTGTTATTATTGTTATATAACTGTGGTATGGGCTTACAATCTTAAAAATAAAGATTTCAAATAGCTTTTTGTTTTGTCATAGAATGCCATAGAAGAACCATTTTGGTTTTTCCAAAGAATCGTTCAATGAAAAGGGTTAGTTCATTTCTGTCAATTATTTACTCACCCAATCCCGTAATACCTTTGTTCATCTTCGGAACACAATTTAAGATAGTTTTGATGAAATCCAAGAGGTTTTTTTTTTTTTTTATCCTCATAGAAAGTAATGAAATTCAAGGTCCATAAAAGTAATAAAAACATCATTAAAATAGTCCATGTGACTAACAGTGGTTCAACCTTAATGTTATGAAGTGACGAGAACGCTTTTTGTGCACAAAAACAACCAAATTAACAACATTATTTAACAAATTCATCTCTACCCCCTCTTTCTTCGTTGCAGGGCTTCCGTGATCTACGTCAGAACACTGGCTCATTATTGGCCGATGGTGTTCACATGAGCAGCACGACGCATGCGTGTGATGCTGACGCAGGAGCCGGCCAATACTGAGCTGGCGTTCGGACTTAAACACGGAAGCGCTGAAATGTGTTCACTGCGTCAACTGCATACCAGTCTGACAGGGTATTATTTTTGTTTCGTTTTTGCTAACAAAAAGTATTCTCGTCACTTCGTAACATTGAGGTTGAAGGTTGTACGTTGGCTATTTTAACAATGTCTTTAGTACCTTTCTGGGCCTTGAATGACAGTAATTACGTTGCTTTCTATTGAGAATGAAAAAAAAACCCTTCTTGTATTTCATCAAAAACACCTTAATTTGTGTTCCAAAGATGAACGAAGGTTTGGAACGACATGAGGGTGAATACTTAATGACAGAAAATTCACTTTTGGGTGAAATAACCCTTTAAAATAACCATTTTACACTATAAAGAACGCTTTTTACAATGGAAAGTTTCCATGGATGTTAAAGGTTCTTCACTGAACCATAAATGACAATAAAAAACCTCAACTTTTAAGAGTGCGACTTCTTATTAAAATTATAATTATCGCCCTTAGTGTGAATGGCCCTTTTGATTATAGTGCACAATTTGTGTGGGCTATTTTTATGGCCCTTTTGGTGACCGTTCACTTTCATTGCATGCAAAATAGCAATTTCAACTTCTAAATATCTCTTCTCGTGTTCGACAGAAGAAAGAAAATTTGGTTTGGAAACACATGAAGGTCAGTAAATAACGACATGAAGAATTTTAAAAATCACTGCAGCTGTTTTTTTCCAGAGTGTGTGATCCTGTGTGTCTGCAGGGGTGGACCTTGAAGTATAGCACGGGTGGGTCGACGATGAAAAAAATACCCAGCATTTGAGGAACAGGGAGCTAATGAGTTCATCTGACCATACAATAATGTTACAGTGACTTGTGTGGCCTTTAAATAACACACACACAGCATACATCACATTGCTGAAGGCAAGCTAAAACATGCAAATCCTTATTTTACCTGTACGCCTGTCTGACAGGACCCTTAAGCCTATTTTTAACTCGTTTTTACAGCTGCACAACGGACCTCGGGCTTCACCTATTATACTCAACTGGAAAAATCAAGGCACAAAGAGCAGCATGAGGAATTACAAATCGTGTCCATCAAAGTCTGAACGCTCCGGCACAGCAGGTGAACGGTTTTATTCGTCCCATGAGATCCCACCCCTCCTCTCTCACCCCCGCTCCAAAACGGATATTTTATTAATAAACATCAGTCAGAAATGGATGGCAGATGAATTCACATTGATTAATTAACAACCCCTAAAATAACTTACACAGCACAAAGCAAACAAGCCCAGGCAGTTTGATAAACTGGCACGCCACTTTGGTTGTGCTGCGTGTTAAAATGACTCAGTTTCACGAGACAGGCAAATGAAAAACTGCCATTAAACCAAGCGGCTCGTGTTGATGTTGATGCTTCAAAAGCAGGGCTTGACATATTCCTGAAAGGGCATTGTATTATGCACACTTCACACTCCCGCTGAGAGAAGGTTAGAGGATGCCACGTGAGGATGATAGCAGTAATAAACAGCTGTTACGACCGTGATCCCATCCTTAAACCTCTATAATCAGGATTTCTATAAACAACGTGTTATGCACATTTCCCCCTAAATGCTCACAGCAGATTACAGTTGCAGGCAACGGCGAGATATAGATTTTTTCAAACAAGCTTTGAAAGAGACAAAGAGAGAGATAAAGAAATCAAAGATGCAACACCCTACAGCACGCCGATCTGTGATGTGCTCACTCCGCAGTGAATGCATGAACTTCCACCAGTCATGAGTGAAATTTTCTGGCAGACATGCAGTCGCTCATACATGGAGGGGCTGAGCTTAATCCCCGAGTTCTGTGTGAGCTGCATAATAGAAACAAATGTATTCCCTTGTGTGCAGAGGGCATGCAGAGAGGTGTCATCTGACACTCGTACTATATCACTCGGAATGCTTGAGAACTTATTCCTTACTGGTAATAAACTTGTATTAAGTCGATTAATCTGTCAATATTTGGGTGCTGTCAGCAACCACCGGTGATTAACAGAGGCGAGTGTTGGTTCCAAAATTTTCAAGTCATTTTTTGGTAAATATTGTGTGAAGTAAGTGCTCCTTTGAATTCATATACTTTTGTACATTTTATTTGTCGCTAAATTGTACTGCAATCCAGTACTGACCACTCTGATCCTAGATATCAATATCTTTAGATAGATAGATAGATAGATAGATAGATAGATAGATAGATAGATAGATAGATAGATAGATAGATAGATAGATAGATAGCACATTTTTAATTTTCCCCACAAAATTCTGGCCAATTTATATATATAAATATATATATATATATATATATATATATATATATATATATATATAATTTTGTAAAATATTTATATATAATATCTATACAATTTGTATAATATATATATATATATATGTGAAAAAAGCAAAAGGCTATATTAAATGAGATGCACATACAAAAACAAGTCTAGCAATAATATATACTCTTTTAAGTCATACTCTTTACATGTATTTCAAGGCAACACTTTCTGATCCAAAGCAATTATTTGGAAGGCACAGAATAGCCAAGATGACAAACAGCCTACTGAAATGTCTCAAATGATATTTGTTTCAGCAAACATTCTACAATGTTCATGTATTTGGGGTTCAAAATGTTCAGCTCCGAGTAATACCCCACTGATGTTTGGACTGTTTGCTATATAAAACGACGTTCGTTTGATCGTGGCCAATTCATAGTTTTTTGACCTGCCTGAGCATCACGAATGCTGAATAGCTCCTGACATGATGCGCGTGCAACATACCTGCGATTTATGCTGCTGACCATCCTCGAGTTCTGAAACACTGTTCATGATTTTCCATCGATCATTTACCATTCTCTGGAATCCTTACCATCCGAGAGTTGTTTTCACGAGCATGAGGAGAGAACGGGACTGTCAGTCTTAAATTCCAGCATCCAAGAAAGAGGAAAAATGAAACAAACACAACAGTCTACGGGAACTAAAACTACTTCACAAAATCATCCGCACAAACCAACTGAAAATCGGGGCACAGAACTAGAGATCCACACTCATTTTGTAAATGAAAAATATACGTACTTCAAGGGACTTGTCCCTCACCCCAAAAAGAAACAAAACAAGAAAATGCAGTCCGAAAACAGATCCGAGCTCCTCAACGCACTCAAATACTGAGGCGAAGGTGTGACGGTTTGCAGATGATGCGTTCCGTTAGTTGGCAGGTATTCCTCCTCAGATATGAAACTTTCCCTATCCAGTCAGTGAGAAAGAAAAATAAATGCGGGTTTAGATAATAAAACACAAAGTTACGCAAAATAACTGTATGTTAAGCATCCGTTGGATTTGCTTCATTCCTGTGGTGTGATATCGCTCCTGAAATCCGCCCCACTATCTTGTGCTTACACCGTGTCTGCAAGCGATGTCCGATCCGTGAACGAATCGTTCTTCTGAGTCGGATCTTTGCGATGAATGATTTGAACCGGTTCACTTAACAGGTCTCACGTATTGGACCGAACGATTCGATCACGAATCGGCTCGAGTGGATCTCGAGTGAACAACTCTGGAGTGTATCGAGGATTTGATTGATGGGGCGATAATCAGAAGAAAAAGGAATATGTTTGAAATGAATGAATGAACAAAAAAATCCAGTAAAGAGAAGTTAATAAACGTATTGTTTATTGTAGGTATGTTTCACAAACTTATAATTGTAGAAGCTACAAACTTAATTTAGATATTAAATTACAATAAACACAATTATTATAAATATTATAATTTCACAATTATTCATATTTAAAAATAACAATAATTTAAATAAATCTCGCAGCCAGTTTGATTGACAGGCGATCTGACCAAACATAACCCAGAATCCGCCATTTTGAACGAAACGATTCACGTAAGACGCCACTTTAACAGAACTGTAACGTTATCAGATGTTAGCTTAACATTAACTTGACATGGAGAAAATACACACAGGTTTGATCATCCTGGATGGTCATATCGTACCCTAAAGAGTTGATAAGACCCACACAGAGAAATCCACAAACACTAGCGTGACTCTGAAATCTGTCCCACGACTATGGAAAGCATATTGTGCATATTGTATAAATTAAGATAGCAAATTTATTTTACTTTATCAATCGTGTACGCACAATGTGTGACATCATTCAGCTGCTTTGAAATATAACAGCATATTTGCTCTTGCATCTCTACAGTCTTATTAATAAAGTGTTAAGTGTTCTGGAACAGACTGCTCACATGCACTTGTCTGACCCATGTATTTTACAGCAACACATCATTTCGTGTCGTTGTGATTTACAGATGTAGAGTACAGATGTGCTTGTATCATCCAAAAAAAACGAAACAAAAAATTTTTAGGGTTATTTTGAGGTCATTGTGCTCTGCTGTTGTGTTTATCAAAAAAGCAGCATCTCTGTTTGAAAAGGAGTTTGTTTAAAGTCAGTGTTACACTGATCAACACTGACACATGCAACTGCACATGCACTGTGTTTTCATACAGTTTTCACAATATTTAGTCACCATGAAACCAAAATTCTTGTTTTCATGGAATATTGCAGTATTTATTATAAAAGATTTATCCGTGCATGTGCCCCTGTAATCTTTAATCAAAATAACTTCCCCTCCCTCTTGCAGCGAGGTGTTTACTGGCATGAGGACGGGATAACCTGTCACTCACATGGGATCACAGCAAAGGGATGCTGCAGGGGTGACGCATTTTTTAGGCCAAAACCCAGAAGCGAGTTTGCATTTAGCGCTTCCGGTTCCATCGTCCCAAAGTTAATGGGTTTTTTGAATAGGTTTTTGGTTAAATAGCCGAAATAAGGTCTGTGGTGAACACAAGCTCAAGACACTTTCACGTTACATAAAATACATCATTACTCCACTTGTAATTTTTATAAGCTGGAACATGTTTTGAAAAAGGTGGTTGCTAACAAGTGGCACTGATGCTGTTGGCAACATCAGCTGAACACTTGCAAATCACAATGCAATCCATTTCCGATGGACAAATGTGCAAGTGAATCCCTGGCAATTTTCAAGAGACAGCTGAAAACTCATCTCTTCCATGAACACTTAATCCCCTCATAAAAAATAAAAAAAATAAATTAAAAAAAAAAAACCCTTTCCTTCCCTTTTCCCTTCCTACTCTAGCTTATGGTACTGAGCAATGTATGAAACTTGTATTGTGAGCACTTCCTGTGTTACTTGCCAATTCATGAAGAATCGCTTGTTTGTTTTCCTCACTTGTAAGTCCATGGATAAGTCCAACCCCAACAGAAGGGTCCCAAAAAAGTGGTCCGGTTTGGAATTAGGTTAGCATTCACAACTTCTGACAATGGAAATGGCAAAAAATGCACACCGTACTGTACTGAACCGGTGGAAACGAGCCATGAGAATGGTGTGAGTCAGTATGACAATGTTACCAGTAGGAAGGTAACAGACAAGCCACCAAAATGGAACTTGTTTGGATGTCAAGTGCTTAACAGGCAGGTTTGTTTGAGAAATCCACTTCGGGTAGTTTAAAAAATGAGAGCAAATATTCTGTCAGCTGGTAAACAAGCTGCCATTTGTATTGTGAAAGCTATGCCAGGAGGTGTGCAGAAAACTCTGTTTGTCCTTCCTTTGCACTGCAACTATACAGTAAGTATTGGCACCCATGAGCTTTCCAAAAAAGCTATTGAATTTTCAGTCAAACAGAATAGCAAACAGCTAAAACATACTATGAACTGTCCTGTAACTATAATAATAGTGACATGGTCCAGAAGTGTTTTTGTTGCCTGCGGTATTATAATCATTCAAACTCTAAGAAAGGAGTTACGGCCCATTCACACTATAACAATAAAGACATAGCTCTAAAAATCATTCTAAATGTAAAATAGCAGAGTCCACACCACAACTATAACTATAATTGTATAGATAAACAATACGGTTGGTATCACTTTCAGAATGATTTTTTCCAGCTGATGAAAGATTAAAAAAAAAAATAATTGACAGCCAATCATAATCCATCCCGCTTTAAGCATGAGCATTTAAAGTGGTGGACTGACAAATGTCAATGTTCTCGTAAAAAATATAGCATAATAAACATCCATTCAAGCTTTTTTTCCCCCCAGCTATGTGTGCAGAGCAGGAACGAGGAACCGTAACCAGCTCAATCTGGCTCCTTCATTTTTGAGGTTGTCAAACCAGCGAGTTAGCAGAGCCACAGCGATTTGCCCTCTGTCAAAAAACAGCCTTCTGTGGAATAAAGAGCCTCTGAATAAGATACTCAAAATAGTGACGGCACCAACAGCGGCTTGGTAACACAGGCTACAACAAGATGCATGGCACTGACAAACTCGAAAAAAAAGCTGAAATTTTTTTTTTTCTTACACTCTAAAGATAAAGATTCTTTAATGCAATCTACTGTACCATGAAGAACTTTTAAAGCCAATGCAATCTTTCCACTGCAAAGAAGGTTCTTTATAGTGTAAAAGGTTTTTTAGGTTATTAGATGGATTTTCCTGGTTTGAAACATGATCTTGATAAATAGTTACAGCAATTCTATTTTTTTCTCCATTTAAGTAGAAAATAGCTGTATTGTACGGCTGGAAATAGCTGCCACGGGGTTGTTACAAATATGTTTGAATAGATTCGCCGTAAAAGGGATTTTGGTAAGTCTAAACAGAGCTATAAACACAGAAAACCCCTATTAATTACCTCCATTACTTGCTGGGTCTATACAATGAAATATTCAGATCCAAGAGGCAGGACCTCAGCTGGAACAACTCTATTTTTTCTGATTGGCTTTAAGTAATTGTCATAGTTTTGTTCGAAGCACAAAGAATACATATCAAAACCGCTCATTATTATTTAGTAAAATGAAAAACATGATTAAAATTAATCAAAAGAGCAAACTTACTTAAGGCCAAATTCATTTTTTCAGTGCTGAAGGCAGACAAAAAATGAGCTTCTACTCCAGAAATAACCAAATTATAGTCTTAATTTATCAAAAGTCCTCAAGGGGTTTGGGTAAAAATCAGCGCTGGTAAAAGAATAATGGGAAACTCAAGAAACTAGCTTAAAAAAAAAACACAATCAATCAAGCAGTCAATCAATAGACCAACCGCTTTGTCAATAACTTGTTTGTCTACCTGTCCATTTACCTCACATTTATCAGTCCACTACTTTCTGCTGTCACCAGAGTTCTGTTTTTCTCTCCTCCTCTTTCAACTCCATCTATCCATCTATCTATCTATCTACCTCACAGTTTTTACTCCTTAGGCCTTTTACAGATGCAAGTTACAGTGTTCAGTTCGCACTTGAGTCGCTCCTCCGCAGTCTAGACGTCAGATGTTGACAGCATGATTGGCAATTACTTGCCATTTTGCGTAGATCCAACTGCAAGGTTATTTTACTCTGAATAGCAGTAAATAAGAGGATGCATGATTTCTGTAGTAAATTATAACCTCAGAGTGGACAACAATAATGGCCTATCATGTCATCAGCCTTAACACGGATTTATCTTCACATGTCCTATTGTGAAATGGATAAGCCATTGAGGTCAAGGTGAAACAAGGGATCTCGGCGGCACTAATACCCTTCTTGAAACTTAATATGAAGTAAATGTGCTTTAGGACACTCAACAAATGACTGTTATTGCAATTTGCTATTCATAATTAATGAATGAATGTATCTGTTGCTATTCAGGGCCTTCGGCTCTGTAATATAGTGCAAGATACTTGATTTGAGTCAATATTGATTTGAATATGTGTGTGATATATGTATATATATATATATAATACTTAAGAAAATTTAATATCAGTAAATATTATAGGTTCTGTGTAGAGATGCACCGATACTAAATTTCTCCACCGATACGATAGCTGAGTATTCAGAGTGATATCTGCCGATACCGATAGTTTGGGGGTTCTGCCTTTTATATCTTCTTTTAAATTAATGATAATTTCATTACAATTAATAATTAATCATTATATTTTTGATTATCATATTTTGAAAGAAATGCAAATAAAAACTTTATTCTCTCCACTTCATAAACTTGTTTCAGAGTAACTAGTATCAGTTATAAACACACATTACTCAAATTAATATTAACACACATTAACTAAATTCGGAAAATTTGCTTTTATCGGCCGATACCGATTATTAGCCGATTTATCGGCGCATCTCTAGTTCCACAAGTATAAAAATGTAATTATGACTTTTTTATATCGAAATTCAGACTTTATAACTCGCAATTGTGAGTTTATATCTCACAATTCTGAGAAAAAGAGATATAAAGTCAGAAAAAATCAGAATTGCAAATGTATATCTCAAAATCTTGCCTTTTGTATAGTATCTAACATAAACTCGCAATTCAGAGAAAAAGTCAGAATTGTGAGATAAAAAGTTGCAATTACCTTTATTTTTTTTATTCCATGGCAGAAACAAGTTTCCATATTTACTATATATTTTATATATATATATATGGACGCTCTAGCGCAAGTTCTGCTGGGAAATCTCAAATGTTACGTCACTATGAGTTTAGATCTAACCAATCACTATCTAACACTAATATTACACATGTCTGAGTTCACAGATGCTGACGCCAACCTTCACCTATATCCTCCCCATGCACCACCACCTGGATGGTCCCGGTCCATACCTCCAGGGGGTCAGCTACCCCCCAGCCTTCATCTTTAGACAGGAAATGCAGAGTCTGCAACCCTCAGGATGTAAGCTACAGATGGAGCCTACGCCAAAGAACTTTATCTAACCACTTTTGCTTGCTGATTGCTTATTGCTTATTAATATCATTGCTACGTTATTTTTCCTCCCGAGTCTTTCTGGTATAAATATATATTTAAAAAATCTCTACCAGTTTGGTTACTCACAATGGTTTTATGGTTTGTGTTGTGCTGGTCACTTCATATGGCCTCCCGTGTCCTGCTAAATGAGAAGAGTCAAAAATAGACAAGATATCAATCAGCGATTTATTCCCCGTATAAATAATATGCTTCCCTGTAACACCCTGTCTACACCTGGTATAACATCTGACTTGTGTGATCCGATTACACGTAGGAAGCTGAAACAGATTGCCTTTTACATGTATCTCTGGTGACCACTTTCATTAAGGGAAGTATTGTGGCTACACACTGACACTGTATATTAGATGTTTTGGAGAAATATATGTATGAGTTGATTTCTATTAAAGCAGAACCTGGCACAATTATTACATGTTTCGTGACTTTGGGGTCCTACAGTGCTGTCAAAGGCAAATTAGCATTTATATTACATATGCAATATGTCCATGACAACCTCCAAATACTGTTTCAGTGATCAGATCACAGTGCGTTTCCGAGACATCTGTATTTAGAGCTATCCACTAATTGACAAATGCTAATGCCAGGTGTAAATTTGGCATATGAGTAGCTGTTTAGGAAAAGGAAGTAATGGAAGAAAGATTGTTAAGTTGTAGCAGGCCAAATCATATTATTTGTCATTAGTGTCAAAAGTGTGTTGTGTTTTGAGTCCAGAGGACATACAATGTTCACTGATTTACCGCATTAGGCGATGGTAGAGTGACCAAAGCAACAGACAGTCCTGCACCGCCAGCCTGTTGTGCCGCCACCTGGGAATATCATAATGGTTCTGCGTTTCAGCTTCAGGTAGGGGGCTCAGAAAACAGCCAAATTGTGAAAATACCCATCTGTCATGTCCCTACATTTATCTGCCAGGGAACGAAAGAGGCTTAAGGAGCGCTGGAGAGAAAATATTCAGGTAGAGAGGAGATAATAAAGCAAAAATTACAAGATAGAAATGGGTGGGTTTTGGAAAAGAACCACTGGATTACTCAGAGAATTAACCACTCGAGCAATGAGTATAATAGATCTTTTAGAGTGCTTCCTACAGCAGTTATAAGAGCTAATTCATGACCTATTAATGAACCATTAAACATTTAAGATTGAAAAATTGTGCTTCTGACAGAGAAAAGTGCCAGTCTCCAGACTTTTTCAAACAATTTTCACCATATAAATAAAAATTGCAAATGAGCAAGACAAATAGGCAAATGAAAATGGTAATATTCCATTAGGGAGGCTGTTGCAGATATTTCCAGAGTGAGATTTGGATTAATCGCTCATGGTAAGGGGAGCAATCAGTAAGCAGAGAGCACTGATAGTAGGTGGATATGGTGCATTTCGCTGTTTCCCCGTCATTTAAGCTGAGAGGAAGCCTTCCATTTGCAAGAATGGCATCCAGGAACAGACACGTACCCCTGAATATTTTTATTTTTTTATTTTTTTATTTTTTGAGGCAAGGGTGGTTAACATTTTTTGTATCTTTAATTAAGGTTCATGATTAGGTAAAAAAAAAACAGTGTAATGACAATGTCATTGGTCAATCCTACCTTCTGCTGAAAATTCTGTCATCTCAGACCCTTATATCGCTCCAAACTCATTGAAAATTTTCCCTGTGGAACACAAAAAGAGTTCATATAAAATATAATACAGTAATTTTTTTGTTTTACCCTTTTCCAGATATATACCTCCAATCTTAATTTAAGAAATTTATCTTAGCATATTACACACACACACACAGTCATGTAATGTCATTTCCAAATCAAGCTGTAATTTTGTAAAATAATAGAAAAAGTCTGAAAATATTTTCTTTAATTGACTCTGTTGTACATAAAATGTTAGCTATGAAATGACCCTTAGTAGTTGGCCATTTTATTGCAAAAACGTTTAAAATGACATTTCCACCACAAAATGTTATTAAACACAATACATTATTTGAGATGTTACGGAAATGATATTGTAATGGAAATGCTGCAAGTTTGGAAATTCTACCATTTTCGACTAAAAACTGTGAACTTTTTATGCATTTTGGCCGTTCATTCACACGACACGACGTTTTGGGGGCCTGGAAACGCAAACTTTCGAAAACGGTTTTCCAAAGTGTACGCTTTTGAAAATGACGCCATTATTGTCTCCGTCATGCGCATTACATGTTCAGTCTACATGAGAGTGGTGTTTCTTTCCAAATTGACATCGCCAACTACTGGCCTGTCAACAGAATACAGCGATTTTTGTCGTTTTCACTCACTGATCCGTGTGAACGAGGGATCGTTTTGACAACGTTGTTGTCTGTATGCGAAAAACACAACGGAAAAACATTTCACTTTTTATTACATTGTTGTTGTAATGGTCATCAGATCATGGACTATCACACATTCACTCAAACACATTCAGACTACATTTCCCATAAGCCCCGTACCTAATCATTGATCACCTCACCAGCTGCAGCCTATCAGGGTTACTATTTAAGCTCAGCGCACACATGCACACCTTTGCGAGGTCTTGTTATTTCGTAGTGTTTAACATTTCTGAGTGTTACATTCCTGTCTAGTCTGCCTGTTTTCCCCGTCATTGTTGTTTATCTGCCTGCCCTCTGAACTTATTGCTTAGTGTTACTGAATGTTTACGCCTCTGCCTGTTCTGTGACGTTCCTGTTTGCTGGTATCCGACCATTGCCTGTTTCATTCCTTCTATTACTAAAAGCCTGCATTTGGATCTCACTCCGCTGACGCTTCATTACAGTTGTCATGTAAACGTACCCTAAATGGACAATTGTTATTTTTTTAATGGCATATTGCAGCATTTATTATAAATATTTTCTACTGTTTTTAAATTCACTTGTCACAATAGAGAATATAAAACAAATTGCAATGTTCAATATTCCACGCTCTGCCTCACACATTTTGTCCGTACACCGAACACACCCTTTTGAAATAATGGTGTCTATGAAAGTTTTTGGGGTTGATTGAATCTGGGCCTTAAACTATTTTTCACAGTTTAAATTCAATGGCACAAATTACGCCCTCTAATATCCCAAAGGTGACAAGCAGGAAGACAAGAGAGAGACAGCGTAATGTGACAGTTGTGTGACAAGCGTGTGGGGTGACAGAAATCTCAAATAGGGTGGCGAAGGAGGACGCTGCTGGGCTCGCTGCAATACTGACAGGGTTGACACCGCCTCATCAGGCTTGCATTTTATACTCTATTTGTGCCGAAACACTTCAGTGGGTTTGTAAATAGGCAATTATTTCCGAAAGCAGACAGAGCCAAAGATTTTCACATTGACAGCTGCATTGAGTTTATCGAGTGTATTAATAGAGGAATGTCATGCAGTTGGTGTGATGTTCTGAGACGTCATAATGGCCGGAGTCTCACATTGGCTTCACCTCAGTCAGAGGCCTGAATAGATAACCAAAGGAGCGTTGGTGCTAATCTCACAGAGCAATGGTGCGATCATGAGAGGTTACATGGCACACAATCGAGGGATGTGTCACCAATGCTTTCTAAACTACAAGCTATTTTAAAACCTTTTTGAAATATAGTTAGCTACATAACAAAATGTAAGTAACAACACTGAAGCTGTTAACGGCAATATAGCTTGTTACTGGGGAAAGCTGACACTTTTAGGAAAAGAGTTGAGCAACCATCACGCTTGAGATGAAATGAGAAAAAAACAACGGTAAATATCTACCGTTCGAATGTTTGCGGTCATTTATTTGATATACACAGTAAAATGTAATATTGTGAAATATTATTCTCCTTTAAAATAACATTTTTTAAAGATGTAATTTATTCCTCTGACGGCAAAGTCATTACATCACTCTTCGGTGTCACATGATCCTTCAGAAATCATTCTAATATGCTGATTTGCTACTCAAGAAATGCTTCTTATTATTATCAATGTTGTGAAAAAGACATGTGAAAAAGCTCAAAGCTGAACTGAAAAATGTTGCCAAGCTTGTAGCATCGCTACTTTTGGACAGTTACGCCAGACTCTACATGTCACACAGTCTCGCTCTTATGCCTCAGGGCTTTGCTGGCCATGCATTACAAACACGCAAACCTAGTTTCCATTAATCTGCTATCGACAGATCCCATCTGTGAGAATTAAGACCTGCTCAAACTCTCATTATCGCATGAGACAGGGATTCCGGATGTTTGCGTGCATGCGCGTAGACTCGCTCTCAACACTTTCAGTGTCTGTCTTCAGATCACTTCAACCAGGATACCTCACAAAGGAAATGTATCAAATCGCCAACAGATTCCCTTTGACAAGGGTCCACTGAAAGCCCCAGACCGCATTTAGTCACGCTGCAATGGAGATTAAGCATTAGATTGCGCCACTGGATGTGGGGAATCTCATCATCTTCAGCATCTTTGACAAATAAATCGGGGAAAAGCCTACCATTGCAAAATCACAGCTGTTTGTAAACCAATAAGAGAAACTTCAGGAGATTAATGGCCTGGCTGGTATTCACGGCATTAAAGTCTGCACTTAAAAAAGTTAAATGCGGAGATGTTAAAGGTCATAACAGATATCAGACAGGAAATGACTTTGCAAAATCATTAGAATACACAGCTCTGTTTGGCACAAAGCACTTGTTGTCCGTAGATTACATTGTGTTCCTGTGAGGGGGAGATTATTGTAGGCAATATCAAAGAGATTTCTGGTCATAATAAAAACAAAAATAAAAAAAGAGACAAACTAAATGTCTGAACTGCAAATTCATGCAAGGAAGCCTTAAAATTTCTTAAAGGGATAGTTCACCCAAAGATGAAAATTTACTCATGCTGCATTCACATCATAGTGTGATTATGAGATGACAACATAAGATTTTGCATTCTGAGCTGTTCGTGTTCTCGGAATTATGCTTTTCTACGGCGACACTAACAACAGCAAAATGAATCTGCAGCGGTCATTTGCTACAGTGCGATACAAGTTGGAGATCTCAAAAAATTCAAAGTTTACAAGTTGTAATTATAAGGTCGCTTTTTACAAGTCGGAATGATAGTAATCCTGACATGCCGTGATCGCACCGTCACACTCATGTTGTCCCAAACCCACACGTTATTTTTCCATGCAGCACAAGGGTTTTAAAAGGCACACTATGCAATTTTTTGCCGTTAGGGGTCGCCTATTCAAAACAAAGGAGTAGCTTTATGACGCCGAGATTGAGCGTGGAATCTTGGGACGTGTGGTCTTCACCTCACAGCCAGTGGAAAAGAATCAGGATGGGACTTGGGCAGAAATCATGGTCATGGATGCGATTATTAACATTACTGTAGTATGAAGCAGAGCAGGACCGAGTGTTGTGGGAGCTGAACGAAGCGCTGGAGCGAATGCTAATGAGACACAAGTGTGACACAGCAGCTGAACTTTAATTATGCTTTTTATTCTTCTGGTCAAAAGTAACGCAGCGCTGTTTTATCACTTTACATGCATTTGTGTGTTGAAAATGATGTTGTAACGTTACCCTGAGCATTCGCTCGGCGGCTGCATGCTGTGAGATACTTGTTTCACAATGCAGTGAGCTAGATCGATGTTAGAATATCATATTAAATGCTGGATGGCTTGTGTTGATAAATGGCATGCAATTAATTTCAAAACATATTGTATGATGGAGAAAATGCTGCATTACTGTTACTAAAAATAAAGCTGCATCTAATTATGCTATAAAAGTTTTTCTCTGAAGCATGGTGAAAACATGCAATCGCAGAAAATCAGGAAAACGAGATTCAAACAATAAGAATAAACGTGGTGAGCTATGTAACAATAATTCGTTTTTTGTCTAGAAATATAACCAATTGTTCCTTTATCTAATAAAACGCAGGTATGATGTTATTGGTTAAAATTGCTTATTTCTCTGAATTTAAACATTCTTGGAAACATCTGGGATAAGTAAACAAAATATATAACACTGTTCTAGTGGTTTTTGGATATTTTATTCCGAAAATCTTACATTTTGTGCCTTTAAGAAATCTTCACAAAGATTGATTTTTTTTAAACAAATAATGTCAGTTCACAGTGACTATAGGCCATTAAGATCCAAAAAGAACGATCTAAAAGCATTATTTATGACATCTGTGCTACGTTAAAGGTACCTTGATATTCTTTTTATTTGTTATAATTAATATTGTTGCTGTTATTATTGGTTACACTTCATTAGTTACAATAGTCCACTTTAAACATTCTACTATAAGTAGTTTTGCAACTACATGTCAACTAGCTCATTAGAGTATTAGTAGACTGTTAAGATTAAGGTTAGTAGAATAAGTTGACGAGTACTTGCAAAGTTACATAGTGTTGTAGAATGTCTAAAGTGGACTATCGAAATAAACCTGTTATTATTTCATTGTTTTTTAGAATCTAATTCTATGAAAAAAAGAATCTAAATTCTATCTACACTTCATTGTCTTTATAACATTTGACAAAATTTTCTTGATAACTAATAATCTTCATTTTCTCTGTGGCTCGCAAATAAAATATGACTTGGCAACAGAAATATAAAGATGTTTCTGTAGCTCAGTACAGAACATTTCAGGACAATATAACAGTATAGCAATAGCACTAGCAATGCAAAGGTCATGGGTTCGATTCCCAGGAAATGCAACTAAAAAAATATTTCTCTGAATGAAGTTGCTTTGCTTAAACATCATAAATGTAAATGTTAATATTACTTATATCCAACTTGCAGCATAAGCACCATATTTGATTTGAGAGCCACAGTGAAGGTAAAGATTAGCGAAGAATGATTTACAATAAGTTTGTTTAATTCCGCAGATGGAAATATAGCTCATAACATAAGTCATATGCCATTTTTTTGCCAGTTTTATTATTGTTGCGGAGAAAAAATCTGTTCTGGTGTGTGTGTCACACAGAGAATATCAGCACATGAGTTTGTGATTTTTCAAAGAAATTTTCAAAGTTTTCTATGCATCAAAGAATTCTTAAAAAATGCCTCACGGTTTCCGCAAAAATATTAAGCAGCTGTTTTCAGTATTGATAATAATTAGAAATGTTTTTAAACCCAGAATCATAGTTGTAGAAAAAAATATCATTTTTTTGTGTGTTTTGTGTGTCCAGATGTCACTGAGAAAAGCTGGTGCTGCTTTCTGTAAATGTATTCCATTGGTGCCCTATAGTAAAAACGGGGACAAAAGAAGAAAATTGTCTTGCAAATATCTGTATTTTAAGTCAGACTTCTGACACCAGTAAATGACAGAGGACAATTGCTTACTCTCACAGAACTCTAATATCCATGAATATCTGTTTGAGACATTATCACATGAAGTAAAAAGGACTGAATAAGAATGTCAAAAGTACACAAAACCCACACCCCGCTCTCAGGACCAATAAACACTGACCTGTAATTTACAGCCAATGGATGGGGGTGGAGAAACACAGCATCTGATGCTTATTTCACACGTATGGTTTGGATTCAATCTCAGGATGCCTAACAGTGAGAAGGATTGCCATAATTATATTTTCATTTCCCAGACAAACAGCGTCTTTAAATGGTAGCAATTGAATCAGAGATCTTGTATTAATCTTCTTTTTGAAGTAAAGAAATGCATTCAAATAAAGAAATGCAATGCACGCTAAAAACGTTTAATAGATTAGACAGCACTACTTCCGGTTCATAAAGGATGAGATTGGCATTTTAACGCATTTGAGGCTGCTTACCTGTTGATAGAACATGGGAAGCGTCGGACTTTCAGCCCCCTACGTGTAATGAGAGCGAACTAGCAGATGGTGCCCCAGATGGAGCTTCTCTGCACTGGACTGGACATTTCAGTAGGAGGGAGAGCATTTTGTGTCACCTGATGGCGCGTGTGAGAGAATACGACTCTGGAAGACATGTGCTGACACCACAACATTAGGCAGAGCATCTCGAAATAATGACAGGCCTTTCCATAATGGGTAGAGGCTGTCCTCGCATGTTCGAAATCATGAAAGTGTGGACATGAGAGGGTCATTTTTTAACAGAGCACAGGGCACTGGCACACACACACACACACAGCATGACATCATTCTGAAGAACGGCTGATGAGCAGTGCATGATATCACTCTATAATATTACAAAATATTCTTTCTGTTATAGTTGGTCTTTCAGTTCCTGTCCATTCAGTATGTTGGATGTGTAGACTACCATTAGTCTCCTATGCTCACAGGCTGCATTTATTTGATCAAAATACACTAAAAACAATAATATTGTGAAATTTTATTACAATTTGCAATTTCTATTTTAATATATTTTAAAATATAATTTATTCCTGGGATAGCAAAAATTTTCAAAACATCCTTACTCCAGTTTTTGGTGTCGCATGACGCCTCAGAAATCATTCGAATATGCTGATTTTATGAACATTTATTATTGTTTCTAACATTGTGCTGCTTAATATTTTTGTGGAAACGGGATTTTTTTCAGGATTCTTTGATGTAGACTTTATTTGAATATTTTGTAATATTATAGATATCTTTACTGTACTGTAAAGAAGAATTGTTGGTTTAACTTAAAAAAAATTAGTTACCTGGTTGAGTTGAATGTTGAGTTCACTGAAATTAAAAATTTGAGTTAATACAATGAAGGTGATTAGTTTAATCAAGAGAAACTCAAAATGCTACTGAACAGACATTAATTATTGAAGTGGATTTGACCAAAAAAAAAGTAATTTTTGATCAACTTAATGCATCGTTGCTGATAAAATATAACTTTTTTTTCATATTGACCCCAGATTTTTAAACAATACTGTAAATCACTGGCTTTCAGCAAAGAGATCGATCACTAACAGAAAATGAATGAGAGAAATTGTTTACTCAAGAATGTGTATGTGTATGTAACACAGCTCTTTTTTGTACGATTTGAGCTTAACATGACTATTTTTGTCCGATTTTCTTGCTATTTATAGCTTAGCCGACACTTTTGGAGATTTTACTCATTCCCAATTTGGTTAATAGACAATAGCTGTCTATGGATGTCACCAAGATGGCCACCGAGAGAAATGATCATTGACTTGCTAGCCTAACATCAATAATTCAATAATAATAATCAGTAATTACATGATGACAGTGGACAAATGGACAAACAAAACGATGCAAATCCGATCAAGATATAGTCTTGAATTTTTACCACTTAAACAGGGAAATGCATTTGGCAGTTCTTATCATGTCACCTGTTACTTGTTATTATGTACCATTTTAACTGATAATGCATAAAAAAAAATATTAAGACGCTAGCATCATTAACACTATACATTCTGTTTTTCTGTTGGTGAGAAATGGATGAGCACTGCATTTAAAAGATATATCATTTTCACTTCTTGGTACAAAGCTGCACATCATACTTATCTTAAAAATCAAAACTGAAAAAGAGAAAATTTAAAATTAGCCACAACCTTACAGCTTTTAAGCCACTACTGGAAAGTGATGCAGATTACATACATAATAGACAGGTAAGTTGCTAAAATGTCATTTGTAAGTGCTTTTGCTTGGAAGCTTTGCTTGGCATTGCAACAAAAATAACAATAGTGATCCTCATGAAATGCTAATCAAGACACGGATAGAAAACTTGGAATATACCTTGCACGTAAGCTCATTAAATTCTGCTTGCTGAATAATTTATTGCAAAACAATTAGAATAATTGCTTTTTCTGAACCCAAGAAACAAGGAAACGTTGGCCTCTGACTGCTAACGTCACACTGTCAGGTTAAAGGGGCTGAGAGCTGGGAGTTTCTAATATTTTTAACCAAAGAAAACATGAATACATTTGAAAACATTTAATCTATCATTGTTCCTGGTGACAGTGCAGCGGTATTATCTTAATATTATTATAATTCTTATTAGAAGTGGTAAAAATAAAGTAATATATATATGTCCCTATATATAAGGTACTCTCCAATCAAGATGTCAGCTTTGAAACAATGATATTTGTGTCTTTCGAACAGATTGTTACGCATGGCTTAAACTTGTTAGAGGTTGCAGTGAGATGCTCTCTCCCACACATTTCGGCATACATAACCCAAGTCCTTGTAGACTCGGCTTGTGTATTTAGAGTGATTTGGAGTCTTTCTGTTTCAACTAAATGCCCAGGGGCCAGAAATGAGGACCGTAGGAGTCAGAGGCCATTGACGAGGGAGTATTATTCATTTTCTTCCCCATAATCACTGACACAAACAGCAGCCAGGGCTCCAATCTACATATTTAAAGTCTACAGTATGATGACAAGATGCTGTGTGTGTTCATATGAAGAATAGAGGCTTATGTCAATCCATGGTAAACACTGAAAAACATATGAGCCTTTGATTTTCACTGCTGTCCAAATAGGATTGGGGAACGAGGATATGTAAGATTGAGTCAATAATGTTATTTACTTTAATGATGGAAAAAAGGACGATGCAAGCAAACGAGAGTAGTTTGTATTCATGTAATTACTAACAATAAAATGTATTACAAAGAATTTGATAAATAAAATTTTATATAAATAATCAAAAATCAAAATCTATTTATAACAAATGTATTTTATTTTGTCGCAATTTTATCTATCTATCTATCTATCTATCTATCTATCTATCTATCTATCTATCTATCTATCTATCTATCTATCTATCTATCTATCTATCTATCTATCTTTATATTAATAAATTGTATTAATAATATTTTCATTAAAAATGTAAAACTTATCAAAAATTACCGACACTTTTTTCTATTTATTAAAGGTTATTTGTTATATATTTTATACTACAATTTTATAATACATTTTATCTAACTAAATGTATTTCTAATAACTTTTAATCACACTTTTTATTTATTAAAAATTATTTGTAATATATTTTATACTTCAATTTTATTATTAATTTGATCAAGCTAAATGTATTTCTATTAATTTAAAAAAATCCATGATGCAGACAAATCGGAGTAGTGTATTCATAAAAAATATTTATTATAAATAATCAAAAATTATTTATAACAAATGTATTTCATTTTGTCATATCTATCTATCTATCTATCTATCTATCTATCTATCTATCTATCTATCTATCTATCTATCTATCTATCTATCTATCTATCTATCTATCTATCTATCTATCTATCTATCTATCTATCTATCAAAAAATATATATATTATACCACAATTTTAATTCCTTTTATCTAGCTAAATGTATTTCTAATAATTTAATTCTTTCTTTTTTTGTACGTTTTTATAAATGTAAAATAAATCACCAAAATAAATGTCTCCAAATTTATTTTGTCACTTGTCTCTCTGTCTGACTCTTATGCAAGACTGTGTTTCAAAAAAGTATGCATTTAAAAGAAGCATCACTTTGCTCACGGTTGGTATTATATTATTTGAATAGAGCAAAAAAGTATTATCAGGCATAATGCACAAATCACAGCACATATTTATGCACACTGTCAAGCATTCCTGCAGCATAAAACAGCTTCAGCCCACAACTGACCTTCAGCGTCTTTCTCTGCCTTGAGGTGTGAACCATTTCACTGTATTTACATACTTCACAGAAGTCAGAAGGGAGCAACTGAGCAAGACAACACTTTCTCAGGTTGCCTTACCTCGGACAGGGGCTGAATATTCTCATGATTTGTTTTGAAAACAGAAGACCTTCTCTCGGTTCAGGATAAACTGCATAATTCGGTTTAGATGTCGACGCGGAGGTCTGGGAGGACAGAGGCAGCAGCTAAAATGACAAAGAGAGGAAAAGAAAACATTATACACGTTTATGACTCCACATAAGGACAGGAGAAAAGAGTGTTACATCACCACCGCTAAGGGTTTTAATGGCCGTGTCTGACACCAAACCGCACATTAACAGGTCGATGCAGTCAGCTTCGGCGCTAATAACGATGACATCGCAAATACAAACGACACACTCCGCTGTTATTGTTATCATCTACCTAATGAGTGTATAAGCAGACCCAATGCTTGGCAGCCAGAGCTGATATTTGAACACAGGAGCTGATTAAGTGCAATTCATACACAATCACTCAGTGGAACCAGAACCTTGTTTATGAGACGGAAATCTGTTCATCTATTTGTGCCAGTGGGAAGCAGAGCGCAGGAAACGCATCTCTGGAAGAGTCACGCAGATGCCACAGAGTGCTGGAATAATACAGCTGCAAATGGAATACAGAGTGTCCCTCGGAGAGCTCTTGTCACCGAGTCTTTATCTCGGAATAATCTGCTTGGATTGGAAGCGTTTCAGGGCCTCCCGCAGCTACGTGATGGAGAGAGAGTGGGGAGAGCGGAGGTTGACAATCAGCCACATGGCGCTCCCAGCAGTGGGCCGGTCTCCAGGGGAAGGCCTGGAGGGAGAGAACATGCACACACACTTGAGTTGCGTGCATTCTCGCCCACTGCGGACGGAGAAGTCTCTCTCAGCGGTGGTCTCCAAGTGGTCCATTTGTAAGTGGCTTTCCCAGGAGGGGGATATTTGACCAAAAGACCTGGGCTTTCAAGATCAACCAATCATCGCAGGGGTTCACGGGGCTTCTTTCAGACCGAGCACGGTCACACTTTTAAGATGATGGAGAAAATGCATTATGGTGGTGTCAACAAAGTTAAATTGAGTAAAGTTCAGGGGCCAAAAGGCACAACTTTTCTCTGAAGCTGAACTAGGTAACGGATTACAGAAAAAAAAAAAAAACAGAGATTAAAGGAATAAAAGTGTTCATAAATATATGAACAGTGTAAAAATTTACGGTAAAAAAACTGTTGGCGGAACATTACCGTAAAAAATACGGTAGCAACATTTTAGGATTTACGTGACAGTTGTCAATTTTACAGTTCAAAACTGCTTCATTTAAAGGTTTATACTGTAATAATTACGGTTCATAACTGTTTATTTTACACAATGTGAAAAAATTCTGTTAAATTTACGGTAAAAATCATATTTCATTAACTGATATAATGTTAATTTTGCAACCTATTGAAGTACTAATATTTGTTTTGTACCTTTGTAATACAGTGATAACCACCAAACACAGTGGTGATGAGAGTCATCACCAGCAGCTTTTCCACAAGCTGAGAGGACAATAAGAAGGTGCACACAGTGTCATTCATGGTTAACATTTAGATTTAGTTTAAACATTAGATTTAACATAAAACCCTAATGTACGTAACTGATTAGAAAAAACTAAGTAGAAAGAGTTATTTCAACAAAAAATACTTCAACAAATGTGAGGTGTCACACAGGGAATTGTGGGAATGTCAATTTACAGTTTTTCACTGTAAATTACAGAATGACTTGTTATTTTTCACTTCCAAAAACAGTAATTTAATGGTATTTTACGGTAAAAATGACATTCAATACACCGTTAGATCTGTTACAGTTATTCACCGTATATAGTACGGAAACATTCAATGAACTTTCACCGTAGCATTTTTACAGTCTTTTACCGTTAAAATCGTGGTCATTTTTTTTTATAGTGAACTGTAACAATTTACAAAAATGTTTCATTAGTTAACATTAGTTAAACATCTAATAATCCATTTTTAAAATCAAATTCTACATTAGTTCATGCACTGTGAGCGAATATTTTCATTAATTTACACTATCAAATTTTAAGAAATGCTGTAAGAATGCATTGCTTGTTATTAATTCATAGTAGTTAAAGGTGCAATAGGCGATTCTCTACAGAGAAACATTTTTTGGGGCAGATAAATATGCAATAATATTTGGTTGATTTTCTGATTATTAGGATTATTCAGGCAGCCAGGAATAGCGCAAGATTTGGCGAGCGTTCCTGACATTACTTTCAGCTTCAGTTAAATAACAACTGTATAACAGTATTTCTCTCTCTTTGCCATTACTATGTCTAGCCACAACAGGCCAAGAAGGTGATGATGTGTAAATGTAGGGTGCAGAACGAGTCATTTTTTACAGCCAAGTTACAAAAAATATCTTTTGGACTTGAAAAGAGGATTTGAGTTCTGAAAGTTTTCGTGTTATATTGAGCTCTTTTATCTTAAAAGAGAAGAGAATTAGATTTTTCATGAATGACCCTGTTTAAATACAGCTGCTGAATGATACGCCATGGAAAATCAATGAAGACATATGAAAAAAACAAGTGAATCTAAAAGACACTAAAACTCAATTCAGAGACACTAATGGCACTGACAGTAAGAAATGTCTTGATTCTCGTGGTGCACTTAAGATGTTTGTCTGGTAGGACTAGTCTGTCTGGATGAAAACCCTCCATGTTACGCAGTGCTTTTACTGTGCTTATGGGCATGAATCATTAATCAGTGAAAATGTAATATTTTTCTTTGTTCAATAATATTTTTTCTGCCTTTTTTGCTAAAATATATATACACTATATGTGTTTTTCCTCTTGTGTATTCAGACATCAGACGCACTCAATGCAGTCTTCGGCAGCAGTAGGATGAAGTGCACATAATCTGCAAAGCAAAGTTAGAAAGAATTTAGTCGAAGGTTTCTGAAATTCATAAACAGAATATTTACTATTCTAAAGTTTGAGGTCAGTATTTTATTTTATTTTTTGATCGAAATACTGTTTTCAGCCTGGATACTTTAAATTGATCAAAAGTGACATTTACAATCTTACAAAAGATTTCTATTTAAAATAAATGCTCTTTTTATACTTTCTACTCATCAGTGTTATGAAAAAATTGTATCACAGTGTCAGGGTTGGTTGTATATAACCGAACAAAGATGGAGAGTCAATATAATGTCTTTAATGACAAAACTCTGTTTATAAGAGTAGATTCTAAATTGCTAAATCAAAAAATGTTATGAAAGTGTTGCAAACATCAAATGAGAGCAATTTGCATTTCAATGAGAAAGACCAATTGGAACGCAGCATGAAAAAAATAACAGTCATGTCATCGACGTCAGTTATATTTTGGAAGGTGAATATTCTATCAATGATTATAGAAAATCTTCAAATTATAATTCTGAGGTTTACAAAAGTACAAAGTTTGCAAAAAGCAAAAATAGATCTAGATGATCTACAAAGTGGTTTGAATTGAGTCCGGCAATTTGACTCTTGGCTGGGAGTTTGATTGACAGGCGATCTGACCAATCATAACCCTGAATCCGCCATTTTGTCCGACAAAGCAGTCAGTGGAGTTAATAGATTAACGCTGGTGAATTAGAAAAATTGTGTTTTCACGTCTTTCCGCGGTTGAAACAACATTGCTTCTGATGTTCATTCATGTTTATTTGATGCTATAAATGAACTAGTATGAAGAGATGATCGGTTCACGAGGAGCTACAGCGATCTGTCACGACACATTAAAGAGCCACTATACGCTAAACTTCTTTAAAAAAAATTACAATATTTGAAATGAAGGAATAACAATACAGTGTAGCCTTGTTTAGCTTCAAAATAAACACATTCATGCTGAACAGATGTCTCAACAATGTACATATGCTATCAGAGGGATTCTGGCTAAAGCACAAAAGTTACTAACCCATCACAAAACCCTGAAGCACATTTGCTGTTCATCAACTTGTATTTGATGTTGAACTGACCTCATACAATCTTCCCCATCACATTTACTCAGTCATAAAAGTGTAAAGGCTAATGGCTAATATGTGAACTAGCTTGTTCCCCGCTAACATTTCCTGACATCCTCATAATTGCAAATGCATCCAAGCAGATAACTTTCACAATTGGATTCTAGCCATTTGTTGACCACTGCAGTCACAGACTCTGACAAGAAAACAGTACTTTTCCTCATATGCAATACTAAGAAAGCCCTTTTTGTAAGAACAAGAGCATCTCCTAAATGACTTAAATGTTAATCCAAATGCAAATAGGACAGTATAATGTAACACAGAGACCATTACAAAAAGTTGCACACGCATATCTTACAATAAGGTTGAAGTTAATAAAAATATATCTACGGGGTCTGTCCGGGGCGGATGCGAGAGCAGCTAAATTTAGCATTAATGGAGCGCATCAGTGACGTTGAATGAAACCAAGATGATGTGCAAAGCTTAAACCACTTTGCATTCTGGTATATCATCTTCTGCTCTGCATAAGAAGAATTTTGATGTCTAAAAAGCTTTGGCAACACAAACCTGGAACAAAGCAATGGCATTTTGTTTGGGTCATTCAGGGTGAGACTCTCCATCAGATGGAACGGGCCTTTGTTTACCTCTTCAGAGTATCGGGTTTGAATAATTCATGCACATGCACGCAAGAATCATTTGGCTCATCAACAACATCGATTTGCCAAATAGAGCCAACCTAGAAGTATAAAACTCAAGGGCCAATCAAAATTCTAGGTAAGCATTTGGAATAACCGGTTGAGATTTCTCTTGCGTTTGACCTGACAATCAGTATATCTGAACATATATTGTGTGTGAAGTGAGCCTGTGGGTTTTGGCCTGTCTGTAACATGCTTCACATTTAGTCCTAGTTCTCTGCTGGTGGTTATTTGGTTGGCAAGTAACGTGCAACTGCCCTGTAATTGTGCGCTTATATAAACCTGCATAATGAGGCAGGTGCATCGCCATCTCAATGCCAATCTCACTGTCAAATTTATAATACATTTTTCTACAAATTCAATGCCACATCTACAATACCAATCAAAAGTTTGAAATAATTAACAATTTTAATGTGTTTGAAAGTCTCTTATGCTCTCCAAGTGTGCATTTACTTAATCAAAATACAGAAAAAAAAAAACAGTAATATTTAGGGCTGTCAAGTGAGTAAAATCTTTTTTATAAGTACATGATGTGGCGATTAATTAATCTCAATTAATCAATTTTGGAAGAATCAGTTAAGAAATTAACCCCAAAAGATCATTTTAAGTGATTATTGTGTAAAGCATCAAATTATTACAAAAAGCAGCTTCAGAAAGAAGAGAATTTATTACACATCAATTTTTGGACCATGGGGTTGAGTAAATGATAACTGAAATTTTATTTTCTTCAGACTTCGGAATGAAACAAGACTTTTATGAATGGTCCTGAATCTTTGGTTTCCCTCGGTTTGTTCAAAACACGGATTCAGAAATGAAACACTGTTGTGCATTGCGCAGTAATGATCAGTTTTGCTTTATCTTTATAGTTGGCAGAATGAAACAAAACAGACAATATTGTGTCTAAAATACAATATTAATTTCTTATTTACTGAACTGTTTTATAAAATCAGTAGGTTATCGCATTTTCACTCATTATATTTGGGACAAAAACAGCACTCGTGTGATATTGTTTAACGCATATGATCTAAATATGAGACAAAATCTCATACAGGGGCATTTTTTGCTCAATATCTTTAATTTTAGGGACTTTCTGACTGGATTCTATAGGTTCCATCACGCAGTGAGTGGTTGCCCTGCATCATATTCGTCATCAATCATCTGTATAAAATGTCCTACATAGGTCTGGGGTGGGGCAATTGCGTTAAATGCGTTAAGTTTAACGTGTTATTTCTTTTTACCATAATTAATTAATCTAATTAATGCCTTAAATCAACAGCCCTAGAAATAATATTACAATATAGAAGAAATACAAAGTTCTGTCACAAATCTCTAGATGGCACAGGCTAACAGGTCGTTAACTCAATCTTGCAATCAAATCATTCTCTATAGAGCATATCTGATTGGTTCCTGCTGTATCAGTAGCCAATGAGCTTGCTGCTCAATCTTCAAATGCTTGGTTTGCATTGCTGTAGCAGTTGCAGAGCTCTTTCAGATACCCTCCACCTTCCCCAGCTCCACCTGTTTAGATCTGCTACAGGTAATTCAGCTAAGCAATATTGTATAGCAGCAGCATGTCTTACTTGTTCACAGCAGCGTGTCGTGTATGTATTGTCAGTAGCAGTATAACAGCAGCCGCATAGCAGATATTTTAATTTAATTTATTCATGTGACGGCAAAGCTGAATTTTCAGCAGTCATTACCCAGTCCTCAGTGTCACATGATCCCTTATAAATCTTTATGTATGTAGATGTTGCCCAAAGGCTGTGACCAAAGATATCCCACATCACTAATGTATTTTATTGATTTAGATATGTGACAAAGCAAACATCATCAAAACACTGTTCAAACGGAATTAAAAAAAACACGACAAGCTGGATTTAGAATGTGAGGAACAAGGTAATTAGACACAGGCAGAGCAGCGGACACCTGCTGCTGCGATCCCTGAGGTCCCTTCCGTATCTCTGTTTCTCTTTGATCCAGCGACAGTTCCCTGTGTGCTGACCGTACCGTGACACGTAAAACATACAAAGCTACCGAGCCAAAGGGGAGAAGGTCACACACTCCATGCACAGAATACACAAAAGAAACTCACATTAAAAACGTTTCATAGCATTGCATGATGCTTTTATTGAATAATTGAATGCGTCCCTGGAATGCAAATGTGCAAGTGCAGAATTAATTATCTCACTGCATTTCTGCTGTATCATGAATTCAGGAGTAATCTTGACTAATTAGTTTGTCTTAGGCTTCTGCGTGTTAGAGGAATAAATACTCCTCTATATCGACGTAAAAAGTGCTGAATAATTCAGCAGCTGTATTTGGATCGTGGCAATAGGTGAGGCCACAGGCTTAAGTATAAAAAAAGCATTCATTGGCTAGTCAATGACATGAGCTACGATTCTGTATGTGTGTGTATATATATATATATATATTTCTGGAAAAAGATAATTGTTGGAAAATGTACAGCATATATATTTACACTTGAGCATTACTCAGACTGCTAAAACAGACTTTTGCCAGTGGCAACACTCGGAAAGCATCAGATGATAATCATGTCATGAAAGTGTCAAATGTGCCACACATGGGAGAGCTTGGAATAGACACAATAGTGTACCTCAAAATATTATAATAAGGTAGAGAAATGTGTGTGCTCATTTTTTTAACCTGCTTGCCAGCTATAGAATATACTATACTTTTTAAATAACACAAAAATGCATCTTATATTCTACTGAAAAAGTCAACATGTTCCTTTGTATAGATATCCTTTCTGTATAGAATTTGTGTATGTGAATGTATATACATTTATTAATGTAAAAATTATTTAAATACTACATATAGATACACACACACACACACATTGTATAATGTATGTATACACACAGGTGAAGTATGTCATTATTATTCTGCAAATAAAACAAATGTCATAAATTAGTCATATATTATAAATAATTATATATATATATATAAAATTTATGACATTTGTTTTATATATACATACATATAGACATACATATATATACGCGTGTATATGTATATATGTATGCATATTTATATACACACACATGCATACATATGCATACATATACACACACACACACACACACACACACACACACAAACACATATACACACATACATTCATACATTTATTTTATTTCCATAAAAGCATAAATAAATTTTGGCGTGACCGAGATCCCAGCTTACGTGTATAACAAAATTAAGTTGATCCCCAGTTGACACAGGGGTCTCGAGGTCATCAGTAAAGCAAGACATCCTTGGAGCGCTCCGGGCTTTGCTGCCATACGGACAGCATGTTTGATTCAGTGACCTATGGTCCCCATCAGTCTTGGCAGAAGCTAAAGATTAGAAGCTGTGCGCAGCATTAATTAATAAGGCTTTATAGACAAATCCTTGTGTAAAACCCACATCTTTGATTAAATCCCTTGTTTAAAACTGAACCTGACAGCCCAGAGCCTCTCTGGACCAATTTAGCCACTCGTCCCTCTGCCGTGCCAACCTGCCGACGGCCTGAGCCCAGACCTCGGCCACAGCCAGGTGCGAAAGCCATTAGCCCGGCCTCGCAAGGCTCGTGTCCAGCAGAGCGTCTTAAGACTCAGAGTGGCTGGCACGGACGTGGGACGTCTTTACTCACATTTGGCTCCACAGCTGTCAAAGTAATTATCTGTGTTTGAGCACAGGACACAGAAGCTTTAGTGGCACTTCTAAGAAGGATTCTGATTAAGACTCATAATCTGCAATGGAGAAATCACCAGTGACTAGAGAGGAATTTCTAGGACAAAGCCCTCAGGGGCTGCACGTATTCTGGGCAAGAGTTCAGGAAAGAATCCCAACAGACACCATTCACTTTCTCCTCATTATCACACCATGTTTCTTTTCAGAAAATGTTTCATTTTTCAATCAGCCGACCACCGAGACGAAAAATTCTTGCTGAAACACAACTGACAGGGTTTAAACAAATCGGCCCGAAGAGAGAAAGCGAGTCTCCGAGATGAAAACGAGCAATAAACAAAATGAAACTATGAATTTTAATCAGGGTGGTTATAACTTGGACTTAGAATCCATTTGTAGTGGTAAATCAGTACATGTTTCAGGTGGAGAGTGGGTTTTATTCTTTACGACTCCAATTTGAGGGCAAAAATGTCTGTAAGAGAAACTTTACAGTTGCTTTAGAGCATGAATTACTGACACTTACCAAATTGAAGCTCATTTTATTAAAGCACTAGCAGAAAAATGTCCCTTCCTGTAGCATGCCAGTAAATTGCTCAAATGGAAAAAAATGCAAAGAGTAGATCCAGGAATATATGATGTTTACTGCTCAAGCTTTTAATGCTTATCCAGAAAATATATTAAAATGATTAGTGGAAGGCCACGCTATAGCAAGATTAAATGCATAACACAATTTGACAGGATGATTAAACGCTTGCATTTATACGACAGCGTTTGAGAACCTGAAAACCTGCATCTCTAATTTAAGAAACATGTAAGCTATTATTAGCTATAGCAAATAAACATGTTGTATCACAACAATGACATATTTGTAGTGCTCAAATATGCTAATTTGGGTGATTAAACTAAATCAAATACAATGAACAGAATTTTATGTGCTGAAAAAATGCTATGTAGATAAGCAAAGCATCACACTACGTTTTAAATTACACCCACTGACGCCAAGCTGATTAACCATACGGTCACTGCAGTTTGTGTCAGTGTTGTGTGTATTAGTGTTTGACTTTTAGCACACCTTAAGCGTCAAATAGGTCAAAAGCTGACCATGTGAGAGGATTAAATAGGAGATCTCTTGCTCTTTAAAGTCAGAGCAAGACAGATTGTGTCCTCCACAGGTGTTTAACTCACAGATTCAGGCCAGGATCAACTCCACTGATACTTTAAGAATTAGTTACATTTTCTGTTGATTATTTAATCAAATTCATAGCAATTAAACAAACACATTGATGTTGCATCAATAGTGGTTAAAGTTTTTTTTTTTTTGATGCCGGCTAAAATATTTTTCCTCACTGTAAAATTGATTTTCTTACTCAGTATTTTGGTCTTAATTTAAGAATGATAAGATAATTTTGGAGAACGAGATACATTTACTTGAGAAGCAAAATGACATATGTATATGTGTATATATATATATATATATATATATATATATATATACAGTTGTGTTCAAAATTATTCAACCCCCACTGAAATTGATTGTTTTGGCCGGTTTGACATTGATTTTGATCATTCAGTCATCCTGCTTACAATTAAATCAAAGAGGCACGTGTAGGTCAGACAAATATAACATAACATTTATAATGAAATAACCACAAATGTCTTTTCTCTGCTCACATCATTATCAGTTTTATTCAACCCCCAAGTGACATTCAATCTTAATACTTAGTACAACATCCTTTTACAGTTATAACAGCTTTTAAACGTGAAGCATAGCTTGACACAAGTGTCTTGCAGCGAGCTACGGGTATCTTCGCCCATTCATCATGGGCAAAAGCCTCCAGTTCAGTCACATTCTTAGGCTTGCGCACTGCAACTGCTTTCTTTAAGTCCCACCAGAGGTTCTCAATCGGATTTAAGTCTGGTGACTGCGATGGCCATTTCAAAATGTTCCAGCCTTTAATCTGCAACCATGCTCTAGTGGACTTGGAGGTATGCTTGGGATCATTGTCCTGTTGAAAGGTCCAACGTCTCCCAAGCCTCAGGTTTGTGACGGACTGCATCACATTGTCCTCCAATATCTCCTGGTACTGAAGAGAATTCATGGTACCTTGCACACGCTGAAGCTTCCCAGTACCTGCAGAAGCAAAACAGCCCCAAAGCATGATTGACCCCCCGCCATGCTTCACAGTAGGCAAGGTGTTCTTTTCTTCATAGGCCTTGTTCTTCCTCCTCCAAACATAGCGTTGATCCATGGGCCCAAACAGTTCTAATTTTGTTTCATCAGTCCACAGAACACTATCCCAAAACTTCTGTGGTTTGTCCACATGACTTTTGGCATACTGCAGTCGACTCTTCTTATTCTTTGGAGACAGCAAGGGGGTGCGCCTGGGAGTTCTGGCATGGAGGCCTTCATTACGCAGGGTGCGCCGTATTGTCTGAGCAGAAACTTCAGTACCTACATCTGACAAATCTTTTCTCAGTTCCTCAGCAGTCACACGGGGACTTTTCTCCACTCTACGCTTCAGGTAGCGCACAGCAGTCGAAGTCAGCATCTTCTTTCTGCCACGACCAGGTAGCGTTTCAACAGTGCCCTTTGCCTTGAATTTGCGAATGATGCTTCCTATGGTGTCTCTTGGTATGTTTAACATCTTTGCAATCTTCTTATAGCCATTGCCCTTCCTGTGAAGAGTAATCACCTCTTCTCTTGTCTTCCTGGACCATTCTCTTGACTTCACCATGTTTGTAACCACACCAGTAAATGTCTAGAAGGAGCTGAGTATCACAGTCATTTTAAAGCTGCCTAATTGGTGCTTATTAGGCTTTATTGCTGCTCCCTGACATCCACAGGTGCTTTCAATACCTGATTGAAAACACTTCAATGGACCTCTGTTCTTCAGAGTGGTAGTCTTTAAGGGGTTGAATAATTGTGTCAATGAAGAATTCACAAAAGAAACATTTACTACTGTATTACAAAACCAATTGATGTCATTTTAGTTGCATATGCTTCTTTAAGAAGTCCTTGTAGGATTTCATTCTGAATTCAATTACAAATGTACTCTAAATTCTCTAAAACCATTTACAGCATTGGGGGGTTGAATAATTTTGAACACAACTGTATATATATATATACACACACACACACACACATATATATATATATATATATATATATATATATATATATATATATATATATATAGTTCCTTTATTTCCGCAATTCAACTCAAATTGTGAAACTTGTGTATAAATTGTATAAATTCAATGCACACAGACTGAAATAGTTTAAGTCTTTGGTTATTTTAATTGTGGTGATTGTGGCTCTCAGCAAATTAGAATATGGTGACATGCAAATCAAATCAGCTAATCAACTCAAAACACCTGCAAAGGTTTCCTGAGCCTTCAAAATGGTCTCTCAGTTTGGTTCACTAGGCTACACAATCATGGGTAAGACTGCTGATCTGACAGTTGCCCAGAAGACAATCATTGATACCGTTCACAAGGAGGGTAAGCCACAATCATGCATTACCAAAGAAGCAGAGTGCTGTATCCAAGCATGTTAACAGAAAGTTGAGAGGAAGGAAAAAGTGTGGAAGAAAAAGATGCACAACCAATCGAGAGAACCGCAGCCTTATGAGTATTGTCAAGCAAAATTGATTCAAGAATTTGGGTGAACTTCACAAGGAATGGACTGAAGCTGGGGTCAAGGCATCAAGAGCCACCACATACAGACATGTCCAGGAATTTGGCTACAGTTGTCATATTCCTTTTGTTAAACCACTCCTGAACCACAGACAACGTCAGAGGTGTCTTACCTGGGCTAGTGAGAAGAAGAACTGGACTGTTGCCCAGAGGTCCAAAGCCCTCTTTTCAGATTAGAGCCAGTTTTGTATTTCATTTGGAAACCAAGGTCCTAGAGTCTGGGGGATGGGTGGAAAAGCTCATAGCTCGAGTTGCTTGAAGTCCAGTGTTAAGTTTCCACAGTCTGTGATGATTTGAGGTGCAATGTCATCTGCTGGTGTTGGTCCATTGTGTTGGTCTAAAGTCACTGCACCCATTTACCAAGAGATTTTGGAGACTTCATGCTTCTTTCAGCTGACCAGCCTATAATATATATATATATATATATATATATATATATATATATATATATATATATATATATGTACAGTATATATAACACACACAAAAACTATAATATAAACTATTATGATTATTTATAACAAATGATACTATCCATATATGTACGGAAACATACACACGCTTCAATGTCTAATACTTTGCATTTGTTATGATATTTGTATTCAGTGTTTTTCCTCTATAACAGTAAAGCCCTGATGCTACACAGGAACACGTGTTCTTACAGATAAATTTAATTACAAGTATTCTGTCTTCTTTTCAATAAACTCCATCTATAATACAGTTCTTTTGCAAGATTATTTATTCCTATAAATAAACAAGCTGTTAGTCTGTGGGTTAGTGTTCGTCCCTGATGCTCAGCCTTGGCACTTACATAACAGGACGTGGCGCACTTGGGCGAAAATTGAGTAGAAAAAATATATTGGCTGCTGATGATAAAGAAACCGTTTCAAGCATATCAGAGTCAAGCAGAAAACAAGCTTTAAGCTCCCTCAAAGTTGGATCATTCAAATTTCATGCCATATTAGAACAATTTGGGTTCTGGAAGACTCGCTGGTGTAACATTTAATCACATCAGCTATACGATGCTGTTTTTGGGTCGAACAGAGTGTGGAACTGACAGACCGTTGTGCAGTTGGTAAAACTTTATCTGAGGGTCAGGACAGCTGCTGGTACCATATGCTGAATTTTGAATATACAATTCATTTGAGAACAAGATGACATGATCTGGGCTTTGTCGATACTTACCGCTTGTTGAGCATGTGGTTTAATGCATAATTGTGTATAATATGAATCAGATAAAATCACCCTATTTAGTAGAGCTCAGCGCTATGCAGGATGTCAAATGGTAGAGAATTTGATATATCTGAATGACAGCTGGCAGGACCGCTTTATATGCAATTACACTTGAGACCAACAAAGAATCAGAGTTTATCA
Organism: Opsariichthys bidens; assembly: GCA_037194245.1. Taxonomy (NCBI): domain Eukaryota; kingdom Metazoa; phylum Chordata; class Actinopteri; order Cypriniformes; family Xenocyprididae; genus Opsariichthys; species Opsariichthys bidens. The sequence continues at coordinate 16,315,592 of CM074288.1, read as the reverse complement.
ATTTGAAGCACTAATAGAAAATTTTACTGGTATATCTGTCACAGATGTGCGTATATAAGCTATTTTACAAGGACTCTGAATGAATCAGTATTTAGTTGAAATTATGTGCTTTATAATATTAGTTTCACTGTTTTTTGTTTTTAACTTGTTTTTTTCCGTTTTGGTTTGCGTCAATCTGGCTGCAAATAAAAAGAGAAAATAAAATTAGCTTTCGTTTGTAAAGTACGATCCAAAGATAGCTAATGTAGCTAAATATATATATATGTGACCCTGGAGCACAAAATCAGTCATAAGGCTAAATGTTTTGAAATTGAGATTTATACATCATCCAAATCATTTGTTAGGATAGGACAATACTTGGCCGAGATACAACAATTTGAAAATCTGGAATCTGAGGGTGCAAAATATTCTAAATATTGAGAAAATCACCTTTAAAGATGTCCAAATGAATAGCAATACATATCCACTCACAAAAATAATTTTTTGATATTTTTACGATAGGAAATTTACAAAATATCTTCATGGAACATGATTTTTGGCATAAAAGAAAAATCGATAATTTTGACCCATACAATTTATTGTTGGCTATTGCTACAAATATACCAGTGTGGTATATATTCTCCAGGGTCACATATATAAAAGTCATTTTGGTAACACTTTACAATAAGGTTTCATTAGTTAACCTGAACTGAGAATTAACAATACTTCTACAACATTTATTAATACATTATTAAGATCAAATGTTGAATTATTTAACATTAGTTCGTGCACTGTGAACTTAAATGAAAAAAACATTGAACAGCTGGATTTGTATTAACAAAGATTAATAAATACTGCAACAAATGTATTGCTCATTGTTAGTTCGTTAATTAACACACTAACAAATGAGACCTTATTGTAAAGTGTTACTGTAATTTTAATAGGTAAAAATAGGCAATAACACAAAAAAGTGATATACCATTATTGTCAAAAAAGAGTTGCAAGACCACAACTCCAAAATAGAAAACTATTTTATTGCATGTTTTCACCACATGTGATGTTTTGTGCCATGCGGTTCTTCATCAATCTCAAAATGTCATATTTGGTGATAACATGCAACAAATTAGTTTTCTATTTTGGATCTGTGGTGTGCCAACTGCCAACCTCCTTTTTTGTGATAGTTTTTTTGTGGTTGAGCACCCGCATTGAGCTTTTGGCCTGCTGCTGTGTGTACTTTTTGTCTGATTTAAACCATTAATGTGCAATTTATTTGAAAACAATCAGCTATGGGAAATGGATTATAATAGCTTTCTAGTCTGAAAGCACCCTAAAATAGTCTACAGGCTTACATACATGATCTCGTGTTGATTTTTACTATATTTATAGGCGGTTCACATCCCTGAACTGAAATAACGCAGAGGTATTTTTCAACCAAGCCAACACTTTTTTTCTTTTTTGTCTTAGTGAGCAACCTGCCATGGGTAATTACAATAATAAAACCTCCACGCCGCTTTACCTGTGGGATGCTGTTCCCATAAAACGCCAACTTTAATGCAATGTCATGGGGGCCTGAGTTCGCTTATGAGCTGCCTGCTAGTTCTTTATTGGATCGATTGCCCACAACCCCTCCTATGCCCCAGACGGGCTGCTGCTCAATGCCCTCTGTCCAGGGTAGGGAGCTCTGGGATCTGGCACCCCCGCAATTTGGAGCTTTCTCCGCATGTGGGAGGGAGAATATGATGGGTCTGTAAACAAACAGTCTCCTGCTTCCTTTCTCTCTGTATCTCTCTCTTTCCTCACAGGCAAATAGCAAAGTCATTTAAGGCTTCCTAGAGGGATTTCTTTTACATGACCCACAAAATGAGCCGCAAATCAGTGGTTTTGCTTCAGGAGCCAGATTAACATTTGGCATCAAGTGGCGACCCAACACAAAACCCAATACAAAAATGATTCATTATACAAAAATAACCTTAAAACCAAACACAGAAATATTGTAATATTAGTCTGAACTGCATTGGCCCAAAAAAATCTGCTATATTTTGACTAGTAAAATGTATTGTACAACAGAATACATTTTACCAGACTATATACTGTAGCTACCGAACTTGTTTTTTAATGTAATATGGGTTGTATTTTCTTTTATCATGGCTCGCTTCTACAAAACAGATGCCTTTTGGCATCAACAACGAGTCATATTGCAAGCATTTGAATAATTTTGTTTATTTTGCTATATTAACTTTTCATGATTATTTGTTTACTTAAATTTAGGGATGTACTGATATTAAAATTCTGGCTAATACCCATAAGTTGATGATTATATCCATGGTTATGGACAATTTAAGGACATTCTATACTTTGAATGTTAGATGACAGTAAAAATAGTATAAATGCAAAAATAGAGAAATTGAGCATGCACAATTAAATACTGGATACTGGCAGATAAGGATTAATAAAATCATTTGAATATCGGCAGATATACCGATATATCATGCATCTCTAGAAGCATTTTGCTTGTTGCATTCTGCATTGCTCCTTCCCAGCTGTTCTGCTGCGAAAGTGCAGACCTGCGATGCATTTTTACTGCAGGTCTTGACCTACCATTTGAGAAGCACTGCCTCGAATAATAGATGAAATTTCTAAAAGAATCATTCAGCTGTATCACTGTGGCAAGCAGGGCAATAGTTTCTGAGAGGTCAGGACAGCAAAGTCGAGTCACAGTTAACAAATTTGGTTATAAAATCAGAATCGCGCTGGACCGTTCTCTCTACAGACAGCTGAGTAAGCTACTCTGGCATCAAAATCCATTTTTACCCTCAAGCCTCGGAGACTATTCTTTAAACTGACAGACTACTTCTTCACAGCATAATAGGCAAAGCTGTCCTTCATAATATATTCGTCTGATTTAATGGGAAAAAGCACATCTGACTTTTGGAAGACCGAGAGAGAGAGAAAACTATGCAGACTAGGACGAAAAGAGAGTTAAAACTCTCTCTGAATGCAGATATTATACTCCGAAGTGTCACACACCCAGTTTTAGTATATTTGAGTTAGCTTTTCTTCCTCTTTTGGGATATTATTAGAAAAAAATCTGAATAAATGAACACATATATATATATATAAGTAAAAGTAAATAAATATGACAGGTAGCCAATAAGTGAAAAAGACCTTTTACCTTATTTTGTGTTAGTCCTCCAAAACCGTGAGGCGTCATGTGCTCTCCTGACATGAAGGATTTTTTCAAAAGGTAAGTAACCTAATTATGGTGAGAGAAATGTTGATTATTAATACATTCAACTCAACATTAATAAAGCATTTTTTCCATTCATTTTCCTCATAGGGATTTAAAAAATCTTCTTTAAAGCAGTATAAGCCATGAACTAAGCCATTACAAACTTTGATTTGAAGCAAAAAGGACAAAAACACAAAAGGTACAAGACTGTACTAAATAGCTTTAGTGAAGGGAAGAACTACAATCCCATGAAGCACTGCGAAAAGCATAATCAAATTAAAAATAAGTATAAAACTACACTTTTAAATTGCTGATTATTTATGTAAAATTTCACGTTTTATGTAAAATATGCATATACATTATATTTAAATATTTACGCATTTTGACAGCATAGGGAGCTCGACGCGATCACACTCGACTCTTTTGGTGCGTTTAGCTTTTTTCAACTCTCTGATTGGTGGAATTGTCTGCACAGCATCATGGGTGACGTAGTTTTTATTTAACGAAAATAATTCCACAATTATTTTAAAAACAAGTTGAAATAATGCAGGCCGAGGGGGTTCAACAGATGCAGATATCATCGATTAACAACCTCGTAACTCACAGCAATGCTGTCTTTGAAATTTATTGTTAAAAATCAATTTCCCTTTGGAGAAAATGGATGTAGTTTTTACTTCCGGAACCGCTCTATTGCGAGTCATCATGATGCTTAAAATGCTTAAAAACAGTCAATTATGAGGTTCCATTTTAATTCAAATATTGCATACAAGGCAATGGGGCAGCTCACTAGGTTTTGTACTAGAGATTTTGTGATTCCAGGCCATGTGTGCTATTGTCTCTAGGTTAAAAGATTCAGGCTAATATACTGTATAATTGAACTGTAATGATCTGTAGCATCCGAAAGATCACAGTGGCCATTTGCCAATTGATTAAGAAGTGCCATGCTGAGTCGGAATCACCCATGTCTGACAAATCAGAAGTCATTTGCATGAAGGGCATTCTCAGAGAGAGAGAGAGAGAGAGAGAGAGAGAGAGAGAGAGAGAGAAAGAACTCTCTCACCTGCTCGCTCTCAGAGGCTGCCCAGAACTGCTCTTTTTCATATCAGGCTAATTAGTTAATTCTGCGGATAATTGAATCCCATCCCTCCTTAAGCCAGAAGCAGCCAAAGAGGTTCTTTCGAGACATTTCGAGGACTCCTTTATTGGAGACCTTTCTTTCTGAAATTCACTAAGAATGATCTGCAGCTTCTAATAGCGTAGTTTATTTGCACATGCTCTCTGCATTTTTTAGTACCCAATGTGCTTAAGGAATTATCTACAAAACATTCCCAGTCCAGGCACTGCAGTCCCGCATTTCATTAAAATGCTAATATAATATTATAATTCTATATACGCTACCTTTCAAAAGTTTGGGGTCTGTATTTTTTTTCTGTGAGGATGCATTGAAATCGATTACAGGTGATGGTAAAGACTTCCATATTCCTACAAGAAAAAAATTCTATTTTGAATAAACTTTTCACTAAATCTGCATATCAGAATGATTTCTGAAGGATCATGTGACACTGAAGACTGGAGCAGGCTATCAAAGAAATACATTTTAAAATATATTAAAATTTTAAATTGTAATATTATTTCACACTATTTTTATTTTTACTGTATTTTTGATCAAATCAATGCAGCCATGTTGAGCATAACAGATTTCTCAAACAATTAAACGTTAAAAATATATTACTCATCCCAAACTTTTCAATGATAGTTAATCATTTCCCATCAGGCAAGAAATGGAGTAACTATAAAAACTAAGATCTTGTGTTTTTTACAGTTGAAATTCACCTATAACATGCAATCGTTTAGTGAATACACCCTTGAGTATTTTTGTAAGATTGTGGAAATAATTGTGCTGTCAAGACAATACAGATAGCATCCAATTGTGACTGACCTTTCTCTTTTATTTCTAACAATTCCAACCTAATATTCTGGGGAATGCAGAAACTTAATGTGTTATAAATTAGCCGGCAAAAATTACAAACTCAAGATGGACTAAGGCGCAGGACAAAAAAAAGATAACGATAAATAGAAAAGGAGAAAAAAAAATCAGGGTGCCTGATGAAGACCTGATCAATCAAAATGTTGCACCGTTCATAAATAAATATATATATATATATATATATATATATATATATATTGAGTTTTAAGACCATGATCCTGTGGCATTATGAAAGGAAAATATCTATATAAACTCTCATCTTCCACCCTCACAAACAAACTCACAGACGTCTCCACAACTGTCCACCCAAGGACAGTTATGCCCCACTGGCTCTCATATTTATAGCTATAGAAGGGAAATCCTTGCTAAATCCCCACCATCTCTTAACCCTATTTGTTTTTCTTCTGCCTGGATTGTGGAAGTAATTTAATTGGATTTTGCCCACTGATGGTTTCAACCGTACAGCTATTTTCATGTGTATATTCTCCAGCCTCACATATATTGACTGATTGTCCCCAATGTGCGTTTCGCTTTAATTCACTGAATCGCTTCAACCCCACCTCCATTACAAATCAGTCAAAATCAAATCAATAGATAAACGTGTGGAAGTTAAGATTTAATGGCTTTGTTGAATGACGCTGTGCAAAAGAAGCCTATACGGAATGAAACAGCTTTCATATTGAAACTATCCTGAGATCAGTGTTAATTCATTATTATTCTTCTCTAATTAGTTTACAATAAACACATTGCTTTTCATTCCTGAATCTAATCAGCAGCTCATAATTGATCGCTTAGAGGTTTTACAAGGTGTTTTCAACAACAAAGAATCTGCGGCAATCTAAATTTGGGTGAGAAAGGCATTATTCTTCGTTTCAAAATAAGTAATATAATGATGTAATTAAATTAAAACCATGGAGAATAGAGAGAATTATATATTATTCCAAAGTTCATTACCCTGTTTGGGAGTGTTTTAATAGTTTGCAGGATCACTATCTGGGTTTTCATCCACATACTTTTATACATATTTTTGGATATCACAATGTATATAAATGCTAATTGCTTGGTAACACTTAACAACAAAGACTTTATATACAGAAAGACGGTGCACGGGTGAGAGTGCAACGTGCAAAATGGCAGAATGAGGCAGAATAAGTCCCGCCGTCTAATGAAAAGAGCCAAACTCCAGTTGCTCCAGCTGTCAGTGTCCTGAGACTAGCCTGAAAAATGCGTTTTTTGTCACTATCTGAGCGCTTAGAAACACAATTTCTGAGAGAGTTATTGACAGATTTCATTTGTGATTTCAAATATTTAATTGTAAGCTTGGCGAACAACTTGACAATTTGATGTTTTCCCATTCAAAGGAACAGGAGCTGCACTTGCATGCCTGAGCAGCGTTTCAAAAATGGTCGCCGAGTAAAATGACTTGTCTTAAAAGGGACTTCAAGTAAGCATTGACTCTAATAAATCAGAGTATTAACGAGGTAAGTAAAATAACTTAACTTCTTTATTTAACACTAGGACTCATATTAACCATGTCTATACACTCACGTCCTTCTTCTTCTCCTCTCCTAGTACTCACTAGTGCCCTCTAGTGCAATTACACAACACAACAACTTTGTTAACAATAAGGTTTTCATTTGCTAACTTTACTTAACTATATTAGTTTACATGAACTAACAAAGAACATAAATTTTATAGCATTTATTAGGCTTCGTAAAATGACCGTTTTAACATTACTAATACAGTATTAAAATCCAAAGTTGTGTTTATTAAGATTTGTTAATGCACTGTGAACTAACATGAACAAACATTGAACAAATGAAATAATACATTTTTACTAAAGTCAACAAGATTAAAAGGGTCAAGACATGGATTTTTTTTTTTTTTTTTTATTATTTTAATATGTTCTTTGAGGTTCACTTATAATGCTAGTAACGTTTACACACACACACACACACACACACACACACACACAGAGTTGTGTTTTGTGGGGACTTTCCATAGGCATAATGGTTTTTATACTGTACAAACTGTATATGGTATCCCCCCTACACTGCCCCTACCCCTAAATCTACCCATCAAAAAAAATGTTCTGCTATTTTAGATTTTCAAAAAAGATCATTCTGTATGATTTATAAGCTTGTTTCCTTGTGGGGACCAACAAAAGGTTTAGTTTTTTTTTACAAGATTTACTGGTTTTACTTATGTTGTGGGGACATATGGTCCCCACAATGTAAGGAATACAAGTACACACACACACACACATACACAACATTCTGACCCTCTGTCTGAAATTGTCCATTTTTAAGGGCGGGTTCTTTAAGGCTTGTCAGTAAATGGTCACTGTTATGATTGGCTAACGTCATTGCATAGGTATCAATGCCCAATCGCTGTTGTACGTAAGTGTTTTGAAAACTTTATCCATATAAGACCGTCATTTACAGACAAAGCATATGAAATCATTTAGGCTACTTTGTGTTTGTGATGCAGCTGCAGTAGTTGGCGCCTTCATCTTTCATCAAAAGTTTCTTTGCGACCTCTCCATTACACTGTGCCTCGTTTACGAAACAAAATCTAATCCTCCAATATCATCTGGGATGCCAATAAAATAAACCAACTTGTTTTTGACAATGAGATCCTTCTGAAGTCTGTACCTTCTCTCTTCCATTTGTCCTATTGTCGCCAGACTCAATGGTGGGAGTATGTTCAGAAATTGAACGTGCATCTTTTTTCTGTATCTAGTGTAGACAGGGTCAGCGATTATAATGGGTTCTATTTCCTTTTGACGCAACGCAACACTCACATCCACTGTAGGCAAATGTCAGCTGTTAAGCTGCTGAGTGCTAGTGGGCGGGGTCTTTGGTGCGATGACGTGTAACTATTCGTCTATGTCTTGCTCTGGAGGCAGTCATATGCAAAGTTATTTGCCAGTGTGACGTCACAGATCCCCCAATATCAAAACGAGACGTTTTTGGAGCATAATTAAATAAATGCTTTGTTTATGAGGAGGATGTTTTAAGCTATGAAACTTGCAGGATGTTACAATGTTACAAAGGCATCTTATATGTCAAAAGATTAAGGAAAATTTGATTTCTCATGTCATGAGCCCTTTAACAAATGCTTTAAAAAAAAACATATTGCTCACTGTTAGTTCATATTAGCTACAATATCGGCCAAAATATCGGTATCGGCCAATATAGGGTCATTTTTAATGTTATCGCTATCGGTCCGATGAGAAAACTATGCCGATATATTAAAGGCGATAAATAATGGAATATTTCCTTCAGCTGAGACACTTCAGTGCACTGTTCACAACGATGGTTTTGAATTGCTTGAAATATTATGGAAATCACTTCAAAAAGAAAAATAAAGTTAAGTGCGACATGTACACAGCAAGTCAGTGATATAGGCTACATAAAATTATAATGAGAACATCATAATTGTGTGCTTGGGACATGGCTTTTAACGGCGAGACCTTTGTTTTTGTAATCAAGCTCTCAAAAATTACATAATTTGGATTTAGATTTATCGCCCTATATATCGGTTATTGGCTTTCAAATATAAAGAATTATCAGTTATTGGCCAAAATTGTCATATCGGTGCATCTTTATTAGCTGATGCATTAACTAATGTTAACAAATGAAACCTTGTTGTGAAGTGTAAGTTTTCGTAATTTATTATTTTATTTTAAAAAAAAAGGGAGATAGAGTGGCTTCCCAAGTAATTGCAATTACTATTTTGTTCCACATTTTCTTTGGAAGTGGCGATTTTGTTTTTTTCATTTCTAAGCATGCGAGATACACTGGTTTATTCACAACTTATTTTTGTTATATTCTGATTTGTCGCATTAAACAAATCAGCAACTTAGTTGAATAAATAGCTACTACTGACCTGCTATCCATATGATCTTTCCAGATAATATGGATAAATATTGGACTAAATACAAAATACTAACTGAATTTGTACTTAAATTGAGTGCCATTATATGATGGAACGACACTTTTGAATTCATTTATACTAAATGATACCAAGCTGCAAATAAAGCAGTAGCCAGTCATTTCAGTTCTTGTGGCTGTGCATTCAAATTGCCAAGATAACAGTGAGTCATTATGTCCTAAAGATTGAAAGGCACGGTCCTGAAGCTTATCATTCCTCCCTTTGCTGTGCTATGGTTCAAAAGTCAAATGTTTATTCAGTCCTTCTGTAGCATGAAACAGCTGCATTGTCAATGCAAATCTGACAGATGGAAAAAATGCCGTGCTGTGATGTCTTTGATCCACGGCTGACTTGAATTCAGCAACAAAGACAAGCGGGAATGTGTAGATAGAAGCAGTGGGAACGTTCTTAGTGTCCTTGGAGCAACTGACTGCAGGAGCTTGGTCACTTGAGACATGTTTGTTAATGGGTGTTTGTAGACCCTATTTACTATATGGATGATTGTCTTTTGCAGCCCACCACTTTTTTCAGTAACTTCATTAAGATCTCTAAGGATATTTCCCTCTGAATCCTCTTTCTATCAGTTGTGAAAAACTGAAAAGTTTGTTATATAACATTCTTTAACTACCTTCACTCTAGTCAGTGCCAGACGTGATCACTGGCGACACACGGCAGCAATGTTCGGCACAGAGCGCTGACCCTGCACACGGCTGTCACACACATTTGCCTCATCTGAACACTGTGAAATCACAAAATAAGAGGCAAAATACTACTGTTCAAAAGTTAGGGAGGAGTTTTTTTTTTGTAAGAAATTATAATAATACTTATTATTATTATTAATATATAATTAATACTTTTGTTCAGAAATTGACCAAAAGTGAATTAACTATAGACGCTTGTTTCTACCCATGAATGAAAAATGATAAAAAAAAGTAAATTTGACTTTTTATTCAAGCATTTTCTCGATATTTTTTTCCCAGAATTGGAATTCTCAGATAAGAAGTCAGAATGGCGAAATATACTGTAAACTCGCAATTGTGAGGAAAAAAGTCGCAATTATGTTTTATTTTTTATACGTAAGAAAAATTAAATGTACATGTTTCTTTGTTTTAAAAAGTAGTGTCGTTGAAATAATCAGGACTTATTACACATTTTGCACTCATTCTGTCTGTTGTTTGTACAGCCTTTCACAAAGACAGCAGTAATATTGCTTAAATGAACTGCCACGGTGTTGCATGCCAGTCTGTTATTACATTAACATCGATTTCAGATTTTCCCGCCCCTGAACGTCACATTTTTAAAAAAAAGTGTAATTTTACATGCCAGTTACACAACCCCTTCATGTCGAAATGGGTGGTTCTCGGCCATAATAAGCTTCAAGTTGCTAATCAAAAGACTTTCTCTGTTGATTGCAGGTTCAGGGTAAAGAGGCAGCTTCCACTCTGGTCATTTAAACTATTTAGGAGGAGAATTCCAGCTGCCATCTGCATCTGGCTCAGTGGGAAAGCATCTTTTCCCATAACACAGCTCTGTAATGAGCTTTTCAACTGTGTTCCACATCGTAGTCGAGCAAGACTGCGCTGTTATTCATAAGTTTGCCGAGCAAGGCACAGAAACAGTCTGTGTGGAAAATGACAAAAACATTTCAAAACAACAAAGAAAATGATTATGGGTTGAAATGAAATATAAACAGTGAACACTTTTTGCCCCAAAATTATTGAGCGTATGAGTGCGAAAAAAAAAAATATGAGGGGGTATCTTTTCAGGGGAATTGTTGAGAAATAATCTAGATGCTTTATTTAGCCAAATAAAAAAAAATATATTTTTTTTTTAAATAAAGAAGACCTTTGAGCTTTGTCATACCCGTTCAATGAGAGTTTTTGCAGTTTTCACATTTACAAAACATTTGATCATGGGAAAGATCATCTGTGAATAAAAACTTAAACATTATCATGTTAAAGTTATTACATTGATTTATAACATATGGAATATATGCTTTTGCACAAGTTGTGCGAGTTCACAATGACATAAGGATGACAGAATTTTTATTTTGGGATGAACTATACCTTTAACAGGTCCGTTTCAGAATTAATATTTGGATGTACTTTTCCATCCTTTATCATCTGGTTTTCACACCTTTAAATATGATATTCCATAAATACGTCATCATCATACTTTATCAACTGCTTGTTTAGACCAAAACTGTTTATAATAATGATTTATTTACAATGAAGTGGAGGAGATAGAAAAATGCATTATACTAACAGATACTTCTAGTTATTACTTCAGCAGGACTGTCCAGAAATATTCCAATCAACAATATATATATAGAGAGAGAGAGAGAGAGAGAGGAGAGAGAGAGAGAGAGAGAGAGAGAGAGAGAGAGAGAGAGAGAGAGAGAGAGAGAGAGAGAGATTTATTTATTTAAATATCACACTGCATTTATTCAAAAATGTTTGTGTGAAGTAATTCCAGCTTTTAATAGATAAATAAATAAATAATACAAACATCTTATCATGGCACTCAGCATAGCATTTACATCCCACAGGTCAAAGGGCGATTCCTTTGAAAATAGCAACGAGCACTCAGCAGTCCTTCATCTTGCAGTTCTGTGTCGGTACCAAAAGACTCTAGTAGCCTTGGCCAGTCAATGTTCTGTGCTTATGAATTCAGTGCATTTATAATGTAGAGAGGGTCACAGGGGCACGGATGGGCTGTGCTTGCTGAGGACATCAAACATACTTCAGTGTCTTTTTCTCTTTGTGTCTTTGAGAGGTCCATGCATTTATTAAACAGCCATCAGGCATCAGTTTGTATTGAAGTGACTGGGAATTTAAATGTGGATGCAGGTCATCTGTTAAACTGTTGAAGGGATAGTTCACCCAAAAATGTAATCATTCACTAACCCTCATATCTTTCAAAACCTTCAAAAATCTTACATGCCTCGATTGTAGTTTTCGGGAACGAACGCGACACAATATTCCTCATTTAAATCATTCTCACCAAGACACACAAAATAATTGATTGAGTTAGCTAGTAGTGTGTTAAAACTCACAGTTTCTGAAGCATGCTGGAAGCTGTTGACCAATCACATCACACTGGTCCAGGGACCAATCAGAGCGCATTGTGCTTTTCGGAAGGCGGGGCTTCATAGAGGCAGGAACTAAACAGAGAGTCACAGTGACAGACTGAAGAGAGGTGCTGCAACAATATAAAAAGATGTGAAAAATAATGAGCATTCAAGCATGAAAATCTAATCTAGTAGACTCCAAAAACAAAATTAAGACTTTGTAAACGGGCATAATATGGCCTCTTTAAATTTAAACTTTGTGTGAGGAACAGACTAAAATTGATCCTATAGCTTTATCATATAAGACTTGGAATATGGTGAAGAAGCCTTAATATGAAGAATCAGATTGACTTTTATGATACTTTTATGGTGCTTTTTATTCTTTTTGGAGCTTGGCAACACCAGTCTCCATTCACTTTCACTGCAAATATTCTTCTGTAAAAGCCATTTCAGTGTGATTTAAACTCCAGCTGGATAATAATTATAATCATCCTCATCATAAATCATGTTTAACGATCTGTGATGAACTACACTACAAATAACAGTGAAGATTTACTAAACAGAAGTCGATAAAAAGTCAGAAAATGCTTTCTTATCTCAAAAAAAAAAAAAACAGTCCATACATTCACATTTTGTATCTGAGAATTAGTTGTTATACTCGTATGTTCAATGAAAACTATAATGAATGACTATAATTCATTTGCAGTACTTTATGGGATGAGCTCAGAAACACCTGTATTTTTTTTTAACTTTTATATCATAAGCTATATTCACTGTATTATGAAATCAGTATTTTTGTGCTCACAACAAACTTACATAATATATAATAAAATATAAAATGTACATTTAATTATACATTATAATTATTGAAAAATTAGGTGTCTATATAAAAATATAACTATATAAAACTATTATATTACAAAAGACAACAGATTTAACATCAACAGACACTTTTTTTTAGAGTGACCTTCAGTATATTCAAATGTTGCATCAACAACAACTTTTAAAAAGCATTTCTAGTGCAATTTTAAAACCATACTGAAAGTACTGCACTCCTAAGCAAATAATAATGTCAGCTGTGACTTTGAGTGAGATGAAAACTGTCACTAAGATTTTATTTCTCTTCTCAAAAATGTACTATGACCCTCTGATAGTACTCGGTATCAAGCCGAGAGAAAGCCATTTTGCGTCAACTCAAAAACGCTTGTCAGAGCTGACCGGATGAGTTGCCTCAACAGTCAGTGAGAACTAGTGTGGAATAAAAAGTGAGTTCATCCTCGAAAGCCAGAGGCTACAATTACGCGCTAGGAGAGCCCCTCTCAAAAAGCCCCAAAGGAAAGCAAGCGGATGTCATGTACAACTCAGAGTCTTGTGGAGATGAAAGGGGCCAAATGCCTAGTCAGTAGAATTAAGAGGTCAGCGATATCAAAGGAGTGTAGTATCTGGCTCGGAGCAGTTTGTGAAGACCTGGTGAAGGACTTGTTTGAATCAGAACTTGTTTACCTTTATCAATGTGAGAAGTGTCCCCTGAATGCACACTTGCGCTTGTTCACACAGCGTGTCCCCTTAAGGCCAACAGAAGAGAAACATATAGGATAAAGCTTCAAAGCAGAAGATTCACTTGTTGAAACAGCAATACCTACATGTACATCAAACACAGTAATAGAGCAGCTATATACATTTTGTGAGGAAGTGAATGGAGCTTACCTGTCCAAAAGCAGCTGTTATGATTTTATGGTGCTTTGGGTGGTTGCCAGGGTTTTGTTTTGCAGTTACTAAAGTGTTTTTAGTGTTTCAGTGTCAGTTTTTTTAGTAGGTTGCCATGCAGTTCCTAAAGTGTTCTAATTGTTTTTGAACATTGCAATGGAGATGCGAGAGTGCCATGACTGATTGGCAAGATGTTGTAATTTGGACACTAAAATGCTTAGCACATTGCTATGCAGTTGCTAGGGTGTTATAGGTGATTGCCCGGGTGTCGCTATGTGGATAATAAAGTTGCCCAAGTGTTTAGTATTCATATTAAGTTGCCAGGGTATTGTTTTTCTATTACTAAACTGTTCTGAATGATAGTAGCCCATTGCCAGGGTGTTGCTATGCAGATGCTTAAGTGTTTAGATTGGTTGACGTCCAGAACAACCATCTGGACGTCAACCAATCTGGATTCAAGAGTGGCCATTCAACCCGAGACTGCGCTACTGTCTGTCACAGAATCCCTGCGAATTGCAAAGGCTGGTTCCAGATCCTCTGTTCTCATTCTACTGGATCTATCTGCTGCCTTCGACACCGTAAACCATCAAATTCTTCTGTCCACCCTCTCGTCACTTGGCACTCAAGTACTACGCTTCAGTGGTTTGAGTCCTATCTCACAGGTAGGTCTTTCAGAGTCGCCTGGGGAGGGGAGGTATCCAAACCTCATCAACTGATCACTGGGGTTCCTCAGGGTTCAGTTCTTAGTCCCCTCCTATTCTCCATTTATACTACATCACTGGGTCCCATCATACAGGCACATGGTTTCTCCTACCACTGCTATGCTGATGACACACAACTCTACCTGTCCTTCCAACCAGATGATTCTACAGTAGCTGCACGGATCTCAAGCTGTCTGGCGGACATCTCAACGTGGATAGAAGAACACCACCTGCAGCTCAACCTGGCAAAGTCTGAGCTTTTAGTCTTCCCTGCCACTCCTACTCTACAACACGACATCAACATACAGCTTGGTACAACCACCATTACCCCATCAAAGTCAGCCAGAAATCTTGGAGTTATCTTCGATGACCAACTGACCTTCAGAGACCACATCTCAAAGACGGTGCGGTCATGCAGATTTGCACTTCGCAACATCAGGAAAATCCGTCCCTTCCTGACTGAGCACGCAACACAACTTCTTGTCCAGGCCCTGGTCATTCCAAGGCTTGATTACCGCAATGCTCTTCTGGCTGGACTGCCGTCAAGTGCAATCAAACCTCTTCAAATGATCCAGAACGCTGCTGCACGTCTTGTCTGCAACGAGCCTAAGAGAGCCCACGTCACGCCCCTCTTCATCTCTTTGCTTGCTTACAGATCCACCACAGGCTCTGCACCCTCCTACCTCCACACACTGCTACAACGCTATGTCCCCACCAGAAGCCTGCGATCTCTAAAGGAACGAAGGCTTGTGGTACCATCACAGAGAGGCACAAAATCACTCTCCAGAACATTCTCCTTCACTGCTCCCTGCTGGTTGAATGATCTCCCTACTTTCAGCAGGAACGCAGAATCCCTGGCAATATTCAAGAGACAGGTGAAAACTCATCTCTTCCGTGAACACACAAAAAACAAACAAACCAAAAAACCTTATCCTTCCCCTTTCCCTTCCTACTCTAGCTTATGGTACTGAGCAAACTTGTATTGTGAGTACTTCCTGTGTCTATTTGCCAATTCATGAAGAATCGCTTGTTTGTATTCCTCACTTGTAAGTCGCTTTGGATAAAAGCATCTGCTAAATGACTAAATGTAAATGTAAATGTATTTAGCATGTTGCTATGCAGTTTGGGCTTCCACTAACTTTCACTATTCAATTCGATTTCTATTCACATGCTTGCAATTTGGTTCGATTCCAATTCGATTCAATTTCGATTATTTTGGATGTATATCCCATACAGAACATGGCAAACTAATGCTGTAAACTACACATGGGAGTCAGTTGGTAGTACATTACTATAATACTGAAGGTTAAAATTATTTTATTATATATATACATTATATATATATATACATAAACATTTAAATCATGGCTGTCATAACTGATTTATTCAAACATGCATTAAATATTGAAGAACATTAAAAATTATAATGAATACGTAAAGGTGCATATGTTTCTCAGAATGCTCCTCTCTAGAGTTCATTTTTCTAGTTGACTAACGAGTTTATGGTCACTGAATATGGTTTTTCTGAGGTAAAAGTGACGTTACGTGACATTGTATACAAGCTGTTATTAACATCTTTCCGAGGTTGAAACACTGATTGAGCGATTACATGTGACATGATACAGATTTCGGTAAATTGTAGCGTATGTTTTAACATACCTTCAGATGTTTATTCATGTTTCTGCAGTTGCTAGGGTACTCTAATCTGGATGGCTGCTTACTGGCGCAGGTCAAAAGAGCCGTCCCCTCAAGTCTAACCTTCCTTCAATGTCAGTCTTAAGAATGTTAAATCACTAAAGGTCTGATCACCTCGCCTTAAAAAGTATAATTTGTGGTACTGTGCATGGGCGCAACAAACTCATTAAGCAAAATATACTAATTATTAATAAGAACAATGAAAGTTTAAAAAGAACCCATTAAAAAGGATTTTTCTTAGCATTACTTAGCAGGAATGCAACATTTATATCCTGAGGCAGACAGTCCCATTCAAAAACAGCCTGAGCTCTGAAATGGAATAAAATCTGAACCCATAATTCATTCACTCTCATAAGCAGGGTATAATAGATGGTTCATTTCATGCTATCAAGCGACATTACACAGCTTTGTACCTAATATTCTTCCTGTGTTCTTCCTTCCTGCTGATCCTCAGAGTCAGGCAATGTAAACACTGGCAGTGAGGAAAGAGAAAAAAAAAAAACCAAGAAGCTGTCATATCAACAATCCAGGAAATGATACCCAGATTCAACTTGTGTTTGGGAAATGGGTATACGTGACAAGGTGCAGTGTGTTGATTCAGACAGGGATCTGAAAAAAGCATGCATCAGAAAGAGCTATTGACTGGTTTATTCAAAAGTCAAACCTTGACTCAGCCAGGAAAGAGTTGAAGTCCTACTAGGCTGTAGCCAGACTTTTTAACTTCTTCTAGACAAAATCCACCCACTTATACTGGAAGGGTCAGACTGGCTGACACATAAAGTGACCTACCAGAGCTTGCTTTGATTTATGTAAGTCAAGGTTTACCTAAAATGATTGCAAAGCAGAAGTTAGTGAAAATGCGTGTAGAATTGAATCAGAATTGCTATCCATCTAAAAGTAATAAGTACAGATTATCCGACATACATGAACAAAAACAAAAGTATATCGTTCTGCTCATGAATATTCACATCTAACATTATGCATTCGTCCAATGCATCCAAAAGCATACTTATACTCTCTCTCTCCCTATACACACACATATTTTCCCTATCCAGAAAAAACTAGAGGCTGTTTATTCCTCACTGAGATTTGGGAGCTGTGATTATCTGTTCTGTTCCTTTAATGAGCGAATGAAAGCTCAGATCGATACATTACCTCCAGCTACTCTGACACCCTGTGCTGCTTGTCTTCCAAAAGACCAGTCCTGAGCTAGTGTAGACTGACAGCTCGTAATTCCTGAATCTCAGAAGAAGGAACCTTCAACACAGATACAGAGAAATATGAGGGATCTTGTTTTTCTGTTTTCACTGGGTCCTCTTGATTGAGACCTCAGCGAGGATAAAGTGTCCATCTCCCCAGGTTCACAACAGAAATCAAACCACTTACACATGTTCAAACAGCTTTTAAGAAATGATTCCTGATTAATTACTTCATAAAGCCGTTGATCTATGACAAATAAGATCCATAAAACACATTTCTATCACAGCAGCACCAAATGGCATAAAGCACACAAATTCCATGGACCATTTTATAGTGCTTTTTGGAGCTTGACAGCATCCATCCTTATTCACTTTCAACATAATTTGTGTGTTACACAGAATTAAGAAAGACATACAGGTTTGGGACCACATAAAGCTGAGTAAAATTCTGTCTATATTTCACTTTTGGGTGAAATATGTATTTGATATATGAATCCGTGCCACGTATCATATTGAAATATGTCAAATAAACAGTTAAAGTTCTATTCAAACAATGACAGTTTACTTTATTGGTCAACAACATGCTACATGTCCAATACATGTCCAACAAGCACCTTAAATGTTCTTTAATAGCTAATAACAATCCATTTAGTTAGCAACGGGGATTGTTTGAATGCACAGCTAGTGTTCAAAATGCATTATAGAGCTCCAAGCAAGCAATCTGGTGGAGAGAGACAAATCCATTCTCTGTTTAATTAATTAGCATGTTAATATGGCCATTTCAATTCCACTTAAGTTCATTTCTGATGCTATGTGGTCTAGAATGAAGCACAAGTAGACCTTTAAATATTATTTTAATTGCAGTAGTAAAAGTGGCAAGTCAGTGGTAGTTACTGTATTGAAGTACTAGGGCTACTGGTGGGAGAGGAAATATTAAATTATGGCATTCAAGATTATAAAATAAATGCTACAATTGTTTGCTTTTATAATTGTAATATTATATATAACTCAGTTTGCTTTTGGTGAATATACACATTGAGCCAACATGAAATTTAGTTTGCAACCAATGTCCCTTTGTAATTTATCATTATTACCATATTATTTATCATTGTTAGCATTCTGTATTAAGTCAACCATTTCATTTTATTTAGATTAATATGCACCAATGAATAAATCACTATAAGAACAATATGTAAGAAGGCAAAGAGAATATTGAAGTAAACTTTAAATTAAAACATGCAGGGTAGGAGGACTGAAATGTGCCTAATGAAAGCGCTGATTATAGTTTATTTGGTTTCTGGACCTTGATTGACCAAAAAAAAAAAAAAAAAAAATGCAAATCAGCTAACAACCCAATCTCAAGATATGCCTGTTATAACACTCTTCTCCATAAATATAGCAGCTACTACAATCAATAGAAAATTGTTTTCTGGATAGAGCACAAAAAAGATGTGGCACTATTGTTTGGTGAATTCACCCCATAATTTCTCTCTGTAGTTGGTCCTCAATGGAGAAAGTGTTTTATATTGTCAGTTGAGGTTCAATTTCAGAACAAAGAGCTACTGTGGTTGACACACTCAGCCTGATGGTAATAAAAAGTTTGTGGAATAAAATTCAGTCAAAATTATCTCTGAAAAAAAGACAATTGATGGCTACGCTAAGACGCTGTATCATCTTCGCTATACTTGAAGCTTAACAGTAGACATATGTTTTATTTTTTTATAGCATACAGCTATTTGACTGTGCGATGTCAGCCTATCTGCCTCGTAGCATTGGCAGGCGTGTTATGATGTATGAGTGCCAAGGTCTGGATAGACAATAAACATTAAAAAAAGATCATAAGTACCTTTCACTGTTGCCATGCTGACTGAAAAAAAACAAACAGATCATCGCTTGGCAGAGGCACAGAGCCTCCATATGTTTGAATAAACTATCAGAAAAGTGTTTTGTACAGATAGGGTCAGGTGGAAAGAAGACAGACGAATCGTAGTACAAACTGTTCTAGCGATGGCAACAAGTATTGTTGTTTTAAAATACTCCAAGATACATGATGATACATCAAATACGCCCAAAAATCTGTAACAAGGCCGATTTCCCCCAAAGAGACAAAAACCAACAGAGCAAAAATACTATATGCACTTACATATGTCATTAATGGTTAATTAAGATTTGATGATTAAAATTATGCCTCGATTAGACAAATTGTATCAATTTCCATTGATTTGGAAGTCACAATTCTTGATATTTCAGAAAGTAGCTGCATTTATATTCACTCTAATCAGATTAGTAGCCTTGTCTGAATAAAAGGGTTTCATGTAACCACGTCAATCAAAATAAACTGGCGAAATTTTTTAATTTTATGAAATAAACAGCTTGAAAACACACTTCATCACTGGAAAAACTGAAATAACCTGTTAAAGGTGCAGTAAGCAATTTCTGATATTGGAAATCGAGCCAAATAAACACACCTCTCCCTTCATTGCTCCTCCCCCACAATGTCCGAATATGCAATGCAATGGATGTCTCTTAATCCTAGCTGGAGCAAAGCAAAATAGGCTTAATGCTTTGCAAAAAGTGTAGATGACGAATGAATGACAAGAACAAAAACTACAGTACATAACAGTATATACAAACAAGAGTTTGTTATTAGTTGCCAGCAGCACACCAGCTCCAGATGACACTCAAAACTGTCCTGGTTTCGAAAACTTTCGAAAAAAATTTTGATTTGTGAAAACCCAAGAAGCGTTTTTTGCCATTTTTGAACTGTCACTGTTGGCTTACAATGAAACAAAGATTGCTAAAGTCAACAGATTTTACTAATAGATTTAACAATCTTGGTGTAATAATAAAATAATGATGCTGCCATATTTCTAAAGTCATTTTTACACCCCTCTAATTTGGCTCCAAATCTCAGGTGAAAATTGTCATTTTGACCCTGCTCTAAAAAAAATAGGAAACTCAGGAAATATTCATCTGTGATATTTAGTATTTTGACTTTCATCACTATTTATGTTTGTCTCTCTACAGAAAAAAAAAAATTCAAAAAATCAAAAATTTGAGCTGGGGACCTCTGGTTGAGTTGACACGGAATGACCCTATTGCTAAAATTACAACAACAGCATATCTTAGTTCTGTGAAACATAGCAAAACCAATGTTACTCACATATGGAGCAGAAACAATGCGACCTCAGTGTCCTTTTTCAGGCCTTAGGTCTCTCCAGCACTGGAAACTTTTCTAATATTAACGAAAACTCTTGCCTGATCATAACCCTTCTTCATGCGAGACAAGACAGCACCTCCACGTCACGGTGTTTGGCTGATTATTCCATCATTGTGATAATGCCCACAAAAGATATGTTCTCAACACTGTAAAAAAGAATTTTCAGTAAGTTTAAGTAAGTTACCTGGGAATTTTGAGTTCATTGAAATTAAAAATTTTTGTTAATACAATGAAAGCGACTGGTTTGACCAACAGAAACTCGAAATATTGTTATCTGAAACACATTAATTACTGAAGTTGGTCTGACAATAGAAAAAATGTGTGACTTTGATATGACTTTTTATAAAATTTTTATAAAAATATATATCCTAAGACGAATAAAGACTTTTTATCTGAATTATCAGATATGTTGTCTTTTCTCTGCCTCAGGTTCGAAAGAATTCTTCTCCTGGGGGACTTCAACATCCATTTGGATATAAAAGACTCCACCATAACAAAGGACTTTTTGTCCATACTGGAGTGCTTTGAATTAAACCAACTTGTGGACTGTCCTACACATGACAAAGGCCACACTTTAGACCTTGTGATTTCCAATGGTCCATTTGTGTCTCAGTTGTCAACCTCGGACTTAGGTCTGTCTGATCACCAGGCTGTCTTTTTTTACATGGAATTACCTGTTATGATCACTACTGCTTCTCGCATCATTAACTATCGCAAGTGGAGATCTATTTTCGCCCACTGATTTTTCAGATTTTATTGACTCTTCTTTAAGTTGTGACTCTCTATCTGATGATCTGGATGATAACGTTTCGGTGCTGAATTCTGTTCTCTTGTCTGGCCTGGACACGTTGGCTCCTTTGAAGTCACGATCTATTTCTTTTGCACACTCCGCTCCTTGGTACAATGAGGATCTGCGTGCTATGAAGACTTTGTGTCGGAAAATGGAGCGTAGATGGCGCATATCCAGTTTAACTATTCATCACCAGGCCTGGAAAGACAGCTTACTTGAATATAGGGCTGATATTGCGTCAGCTAGATCTGCT
Organism: Opsariichthys bidens; assembly: GCA_037194245.1. NCBI lineage: Eukaryota > Metazoa > Chordata > Actinopteri > Cypriniformes > Xenocyprididae > Opsariichthys > Opsariichthys bidens. The sequence goes on along the minus strand of CM074288.1, from coordinate 16,293,826 downwards.
TATTTTTCTCAGTTAATTGACAGCAATCAGAGAAACCCTAAACAACTTTTTCACTCAATCAACAAGCTGCTTAAAAATCACAGCCACTCTAATGTTCTTGCTTCAACTCACCGTTGTAATATGTTTTTGGAGTTTTTTAGCACCAAAATTGATAATATACGTAACCACATTGTTTCTACTCATAGTTCTGTTGCTTCCTCCCTAAAAATCTCTGCATTTTCTGGTATTTCTCTTTCTAACTTCGCTATTCATGACTCCCAGTCTCTATCTTATATGGTTTCAAAACTGAAAGCCTCAACCTCTAGAGTTGATCCGATACCATCTTGTCTTTTTAAATCATGTTTTGATTCCCTCTCTCCTGTTGTTTTGAGAATTATTAATCACTCTCTGTGCACTTAAAACTGCTGCTGTCACCCCGTACCAAAAACGAACAACATTGATTTTGATAATCTGAATAATTTTCGTCCCATCTCTAATCTTCCATTTCTCGCCAAAATCTTAGAACAAACAGTGGCTTCTCAACTGCTTTCTCATCTTTCCTCTAATGATCTTTTTGAGCCACTTCAGTCTGGATTCCGTAAACTTCATAGCACTGAAACAGCTTTAGTTAAAGTCACTAATGAATGGCTTCTGATTCTGGCCGTCTGTCTATTCTGATTCTTCTTGACCTTAGTGCCGCCTTTGACACTATAGATCACTCCATTTTAATTACCCGTTTAGAGACTATCTTTGGAGTTTCTGATTCTGCATTAAAGTGGTTTAAGTCTTACCTTTCTGATCGCAAGAAGTTTGTTGTGATGGGTGATTGCAAGTCTGAGGTCAGTGTGGTGCGCTCTGGTGTTCCCCAGGGATCAGTTTTGGGACCTTTACTTTTTAATATTTATATCTTTCCACTTGGCCAACTTTTAAGAACTCTTGGTCTCAACTTTCACTTTTATGCTGATGACACTCAGATTTATATACATTCAAAACCTGATGTCAATATGTCTGTGTCTCTTCTTTCTCAATGTTTTACTGAGATTAAGACAAATGGATGTCTGAAACTTTTCTCTGTCTTAACAGTGACTTATTGGCTCACCTCATCAGTTGCGTAAAGCAGAGTCCATAACTTTGTGTGTGGATGGCTCTGCTTTACCTTTCAAAACTAAACTAAAAAATCTGGGGATGATTTTTGATGCCAACTTAACATTTGACCATCATGTTCGTAACACAGTCAAAACATCATTTTTTTGTCTCAGAAACATTGCCAAATTGCGTCCCATGTTGACTTTCTCTGTGGCTGAAAAGTTAATCAACACTTTTGTTTTCTCACGCATTGATTGTTGTAATGCATTACTGGCTGGAGTTTCTAAAGCTACCCTAAATAAATTACAGTTGGTTCAAAATTCAGCTGCTAGAATTCTAACTCGGACCAGTGCAAGGGAGCACATCACACCCATTTTGGAAAAATTGCACTGGCTCCCTGTTGATTTTAAAATTCTCATGCTCACTTATAAGGCCTTGAATAATTTGACCCCTCAATACCAGTGTGATCTTTAAACCCCCTACACTCCTACTCGTGCTCTACGCTCCTCTGAAGCTGGTCTTTTAACTGTCCAAACAATACGGTTAAAAACTATGGGTGATCGGGCTTTTTCCTCTTTGGCTCCTAAATTGTGGAATTCCCTGCCCTCTGAGATTAGGTATGCAGAATCCCTCAGTATTTTTAAATCATCCCTCAAAACATATTATTTTAGGATAGCTTTTATGTGATTCATGTGATTACTTTCTATGTTATTATACTGGCTTTTTATTTTTGATTTCACTGTTATGTGTATCTTTTATTTTCATTTCGTTATGTAAAGCACCTTGAGATGGTACTTTTAAAGGCACTATATAAAATAAAGTTTATTATTAAGTTTATTATTATATTCATAAAACTGTTCCATGTCATTTTCACATGGAAACATTATATGTAAATATCAATGTGCATTTATATTTGCATTACACACGTTACTTGCTGATTTGCATATATTATCATATCATGATGCCAGTCTTTCTGCCCTATTCGTTTGCCTGAAGACTTCTTGGTAATCTAATTCTTTTTCAGACCTCAAATAGTATGACTAACTTGTTTTTGTAGTTCTGGCAGTGCAAGTGAAGCATGTCTTTCAATTACATTTGCAGGCTGGGAAATTACAAGTGCCAGTTCTAATCAATGCCAAATACTGCCCATTTAAAAACGTCCTGTTACTCGCATCGCCTACTATTTTGTCACCTTCAAAATTAATATGATTTTATTTCAAGAGCAAAAGATGAGCGCCTGTAGTGTGAGCTATAAACACATTCCCTTTAGGTTATTTTGTAATTATTGCACGTATGTAATAGATCCAAAAGACTACTTTAATTATAAATGATATCATATTAAAATATATAAATGTAAGTTAAATTATATCTATATGAAATATCTTTCTTGTCTATAACCAACAAATAAAACAATGATTATTCAGTATTCGTTTATTCTTCGCTTATAGGGCACTTTGTTGCTCTCTAGCTTTGAAAAACAATAAGACTTTCCAGACATTTTTCTTGAAGTAATTAAAAGTAGATTTAGACAAGTGTTTGTTTCATGAACAGAAATTTCCAATAAACGAGGCCTTGTGACTCACTTACGAAACTCAATAGGTATGACAACTCATGGTTCTGCTCCCCTGTTATACTCATGCATACATAATACACTTAATAAAAGACTGATTTAAAATGCAGATGAAACCTGAAAAATCACACAGTTTGTTTCACAATGTCTTGGTTGTCATTTTCACCACGCAGCACTGCAGGCAAAATTTAAACTTGGCTTTCACTTAGACAGATACACTGAGTAATTGCCCTGCTCCTTTCCTAATTTATGTGACTTTTTAAATCAGTTATCAGGTAATTACAATACCTCCTTATCAGCAAAATGGATTTCTACCCCATTAGCGCTCCAACAACTGCATGTATCTTAAGTTTGCCTTGCCAGAGACCATTTATAACATCACAACACCTGGTTAAATGAGTCTGGCTGCCTCATAAAGCCATTTTCAATTAAAAAACATCTATTCATTCATACTCCAGAGGAGGAAGTCAAGGTAAAAGAGCATACACATGTTTATCTAAAACATTATCTAAATGAGGGCACACCATAGACTTCTTTTGTTTTTATAGAAAGCCAATTATTACCGCAGACAAACTCAAATTCAACCCCAAAGAACTTTTTTTTAAAAGTTTATAGTAATTACTAATGTTTTTAAACTGGTTTTCCTTTAAGAGACAGACGGTGATCCAACATTCTGACTATTTTATGTAAAAAAAAAAAAAAGTGTTGCTGTTTCAGATCAAGTGAAACACACGTTAACTGATCACCACTTCAGTTTTACTACTAGTTACGACACAAAACAAACATGAATAAACATCAGAAGGTATGTTAAAAGATACTGTAAAACTTACCGAAATCCGTATCATGTCTCATGTAATCACTCAGTGTTTCCACCGCAAAAAGATTTACCTCAGAAAAGCCATTCAATGTCAATAAACTCGTTAACTAAAAATAACTAGAGAAGAGCGTTTTTCTAAATATATGCACCATATTATATACATTATATTTTTAACTGTTCTTCAAAATTTATTTGAATAAATTCTTCAGATTTTTATGACAGGCATCAATTAAATATTTATATTTCATGTATATAAACATGTATATAAACAATCATGTATTTAATGTTTTATATTTGCCATGTACTACCTAATATTTATCCAAATCGATATTGAATTGAAATATGTAACATATATATATAATCAAACCAGGAGTTAGAAGGTTTTACAACATTAGTGAGGGCATTTGGTCTCCTCAAAGACATCTATAATTGACACAAAGTCGTTCAGATCATTTGTTCACCCTTTAAATCTAAGTGAAAACACCAATGAGAATGCTGTAAAAAGTATTAAACTGTTTTCCTGCATCTGACCCCATCAGAAAGACAGACAGGGAACACAGCACACATAGTTGAATTTACCACATGCTACATTTGTCATCACACTTTCCTTGAAGCTTTCCAAACAAATCTTAGCTTTGAGCCAACTACACTTGGAAGATCACTGCTCTGTTCCAAAACCTACTGAGCTGCCTACAGAGTGAGCATTTCAATGAGTCACACGTACAAAACTGTTCCAGAAGTTAGGAATCTTGATTATGCCAACTAAAGATACCTTGTTTTGGTATATATATATATATATATATACACACATTTTTATATAATTAAAAATGTCTAATTTTACCCAATATTTAATTCACTTTATTATCACTTTTTGCATTCATCTAATGCTCACTTAATCTTTAATAATATTAGATGTTTCAAAATTAATATCTGCCTTTAAAATATTGTTATGTCTAAATTCACATATAGAGTTTAAAACAATTGACTGTATTTTTAGGTTGTTTATAATGTTAATTAAAAATGGTTAATTTTACCCATAAATGTATGCATTATATTGCTTATTAGAGTATCAAACTGTTGGCTTAGCAACATGCTAACATAAAGCTATTGAAATCTATGAAATATTAGTATTTTTAGAATTGCTGCTAAAAGAAGGAAGTTCCGAACTGATCACTTTCCATGACTTTCAGGAAGCTGCCTATGTAAGCAATGAGGCAGCTATAGATTTCAGAACAGAGCTTGTGTGTATGTTTATTTAATCACTTTTTTTAAATGATTTACTCATTCAGAAAATTGCTTCTCATCTGTTAATATCCAGCGGTGGTTTTGTTTTAACACAGCTGAGCGCGACATCAACACTGGCAGGGGACGCAGGGGCCTGGGATTTGAGTAAATTACCACCATATGAGATGCAAAAAAAAAAAAAGCATCACAGACGATCTGGGCATACCAAAGGGACCAATAAATGGTCTTGATCTCAACTGCCGTCTGCAATGAACTCTGAGAATTGCTTCAGAGATGCCGCCTCCGGCCCTCTGGAGGAGGAATTTTTGGCAGCATGTACGTAACGAGCTTCAATGCAGAGCCACATAAAGCCATCCTTAAAAAAAGGCACGTTTTTTCTGCTTCTTCGAAAGCCATCTAGAACGCTGTCAGATGAAGTTTACATAATGACTTATCTGCACTATAGGGTAGTGGCCAAGGCCAAATTACATTCAGGCCACTGAGTTTCTCCCATTTAATATAGTAATGCCTAACAGCATCTGTTCTAATTCAATTTACGTAGAAATAAGGTGCGAAAACTGCCTCAACTCAGGCTAAATGCACAGTAAAGAGCATCATCTTGCACATTATGAAGAAACCACTGTTTGGATCTTGTAATACAAATAAATTAACAAATTAATTTTGTACCACCTAAATAAGTGCTACAAAGAGGTATGGAACGGTATACTGATATATTATATTACAATTCAATGATGGCAACACCTCAACGTCAATGAACATTTTGCAGTGTTTCAGTTGCATTTACTCAGCTTTATCCAGCAGATGTCCTCAATGTGTAGTTTCTATAACTTCAAAACAGTTAAAGGGATAGTTTACTGAAAATTTACAATTCTGTCATCATTTACTCATCCTCATGTCATTCCAAACCTGTAAAACATTCATTCATCTTCGGAAGACAACTAAAGATATTTCTAATAGATTTAAGAGATGTCTGTCCCTCTATTGACAGTTTACGCAAACACTACTTTGACGCTTCAAAAAGTTCATAAAGAGATTGTAAAACTAATCCATTTGAACTGAGCAATTTTAGTCCAAACTGTCAATGGACGGATAGAAATCTGTCAAATTTCATGACAAATATCTTCATTTGTGTTTCGAAGATGTCTTATGGGTTTGGAACGACATGAGGGTGAGTAATGATGACAGAATTTTCATTTTTGGGTTAACTATCCCTTTAATGATTTTGAAAAGAAATTGGTTGAAATGATTCAAAATTCCAAAAAGCCTTGCTTTTTCCATCAATATTAATTATATCCATCAATTCCTCAATAATTAATTGACCCTTCGCAAAGACCCGCCCCTTTTAGTTACATTTACATTTACATTTAGTCATTTAGCAAACGCTTTTATCCAAAGCGACTTACAAGTGAGGAAAACAAACAAGCGATTCTTCATGAATTGGCAAATAACACAGGAAGTGCTCACAATACAGGTTTCATACATTGCTCAGTACCATAAGCTAGAGTAGGAAGGGAAAGGGGATTTTTTTTTATGAGGGGATTAAGTGTTCACAGAAGAGATGAGTTTTCACCTGTCTCTTGAATATTGCCAGGGATTCTGCGTTCCTGATGAAAGTAGGGAGATCATTCCACCAGCAGGGAGCAGTGAAGGAGAATGTTCTGGAGAGTGATTTTGTGCCTTTCTGTGACGGTACCACAAGCCTACGTTCTTTAGTGATCGCAGGCTTCTGGTGGGGACGTAGCGTTGTAGCAGTGTGTGGAGGTAGGAGGGTGCAGAGCCTGTGGTGGATCTGTAAGCAAGCATCAGCGCCTTGAACTTGATGCGAGCAGCGAGGGGTAGCCAGTGCAAAGAGATGAAGAGGGGTGTGACGTGGGCTCTCTTAGGCTCGTTGCAGACAAGACGTGCAGCAGCGTTCTGGATCATTTGAAGAGGTTTGATTGCACTTGACGGCAGTCCAGCCAGAAGAGCATTGCAGTAATCAAGCCTTGGAATGACCAGGGCCTGGACAAGAAGTTGTGTTGCGTGCTCAGTCAGGAAGGGACGGATTTTCCTGATGTTGCGTAGTGCAAATCTGCATGACGCGCTGTCTTTGAGATGTGGTCTCTGAAGGTCAGTTGGTCATCGAAGATATCTCCAAGATTTCTGGCTGACTTTGATGGGGTAATGGTGGTTATACCAAGCTGTATGTTGATGTCGTGTTGTAGAGTAGGAGTGGCAGGGAAGACTAAAAGCTCAGACTTTGCCAGGTTGAGCTGCAGGTGGTGTTCTTCTATCCACGTTGAGATGTCCGCCAGACAGCTTGAGATCAGTGCAGCTACTGTAGAATCATCTGGTTGGAAGGACAGGTAGAGTTGTGTGTCATCAGCATAGCAGTAGTAGGAGAAACCATGTGCCTGTATAATGGGACCCAGTTACTGTTGCTATGTCCGATAAGCCATGCGCTCTCACGCCACACATCATGTTCTCATGGAGTGAAAAATACATCCCGGAGCAAAGAAGACACTGACAACGTGTCGACACAAGAAACAGTTTCATATTTAAAATACTGTCCTTTTTAAAGAAGTTTAAATAATAAATAGCATATAGTGTCTCTTTAATGTGTCGTGACAGATCGCTGTAGCTCCTTCAAGCGGCTCGTGAACCGATCGTCTCTTCATACTAGTTCATTTATAGCATCAAATAAACATGAATGAACATCAGAAGAAATGTTGCTTCAAGCGCAGAAAGACGTGAGAACACCCAATGAATTTTTCAAATTCAAGTTCACCAACATTAATCTACTAACTCCCCTGACTGCTCTGTCAGACAAAATGGCAGATTCAGGGTTATGATTGGTCAGATCGACTGTCAATCAAACTGCAGATGAAGGGTCAATTAGATTACAGTTTTAGTTTTAGTTTAGTATAAATTTAGTTAGTTTAGTTCAATAATTCTTTGTAAGAAAACAAGTTATTTTTAAGAGACAAACTACCAGTCAAAAGGGTGTTAGATTAATCAGTATAATGATTTCTAAAGAAAATGATACTGAAGACTAAAAAATTCAGCTATGCCATCACAGGAATAAATTTTAAAAAACACCAGTTATTTTAAATTGTTGTAATATTTCACAATATTACTGTTTTTGTTGTATATTTGTCATTAAATATATACGGCCTTGCTGAGCATAAGAGACCTCTTTCAAAAGCATTAAAAAATGTAATTATTCCAAACTTCTGACCAGTAGTGTAAGTAGTCGCAATGAGAATGATGTGAAAGTGTCTCGACACAAATGGTTTAAGTAAACTTTCATTTTACAAATTTAAGTGTATTGAACACAAAGACATTTAGCTAATTGTTAACTGTAATTAAAGTAAATTCAATAAGCAACAAAAATATTTTCTTTTTCAGTGCACCCAGACTTTTCTATGTGACCGGAGAGAGGAATGAATTTTGGATTCTTGTAAAGGCCACACAGGGGGAAAAGGATAAATGTGGAAAAAGCTCGAGGTCAAGTTTATCTTTATTGTCTTTCTTCAGCCCAACTCCTCAGACGCCACTGTGCCCTTGTGCGCTGTTCTGTAAATGGCAGCTATAACAGCAGACAGCTTTGGTGTCCATCATATGAGGTGCACATGCCTCTGGCTTAAGTTGGGCCAATGAGGCACGACTGGTCTGAAAGGTGGGGCGGCAGCATTCAAGATCTGGAGGACACTAATGGGGCGAGCCAGCTGAGGCTGTGACAAGTGCACCGGCACCTGCGGCGTTGGAGCGTCACATCACATCACCACGGGTGACTGACACGTCACCTTCACCAAATCCAGAGGACCTAGATAGGAAAGAAACGGACAGCGAAATCTTTGAACGGCTCTGCAGGGCACAGACACGCAAACGTCCCTCTCTCCATTTCCCTCTTTTTGTATTTTTATCTCTATATCTCTATATCTCTCTCCCTTTGACTCACTGTCTCTCTTGCAGCCGAAAATGTCTGCTGGGAAAAAAAAAAAACGTCTTTCGGAATTCACGGCAGCCCAGCGTTGCTTGTCACAGTGAGGGTGGTATCAGGGATCAAACCGCTGTGTTGTTAAAGAGACATTGAATTAATGTCTGATGTCTATCACACATCACGGGCCCTCAATTGTATTCTATTCATAAAACCATACACAGAAAAAAATTTTCTGCCTCCAGCAGTTTCAGGTCTACTTTTTCATGTTTACCTTAATTAAAAATGACATTTAACTATCTGACTATTGCTATAGCAAGTAGCAGATCATGGTTTGTGAATGTGGAGTAAATTAAAATATATGATAAATCAATAAATATTAATTCTACAAAATAATTATATTAATAAATTGAATGAATGACTAATTAATAATTAAATGTATGAATACGTAAATGAAAGAATACTGTATTTATTAAAATTACTCCTCTAACATAAAAATGTGTAACATATGCTAATGTAGTTGATATCATGAAACTTTGATTAAATATTTACATATTCATATTTAAAATGTAGTTTCCATGAACTACTTAATCGTTAACCATTTCAATATTTTAATGACTGAAAAAGTGGGTACAAGTACAAGTTCATAAATGGTCATTTCTTTGTCAATTTTTGACAATTTTCATTTTACATGAATAATGCCACCTATTGGAGTATTTCATGGTTTATTTTTGTTCGTACAGTTTTTATACAAGATAATGAGTGTAATACACTTTCTTACAATTACCACAGGAAACAATATGCAGAAGAACGGGAAATGGAAGGAATGAAAAAACTCTTTGTAATATAAAGATGCAAAACAAAATCAAAAGACGCACAGAGACCCCTAACGGTCACTAAAACCCCCACAACATTACATTTCGGGAAGCTACAGACCATTTCTCATTCACTGGGTTTCGCTAGGGAAGAAACAGTTTGCATTTCTTTGAGCAAACATAGAAGCTGTCAGAGATGCAATAGGAACTCTTTTTAGAGGTGAAAAGAAGTTTTACAAAAGTTCTTACATTTATCTGTTGTACTTCTTCACTGTACTGAAATCACAGTTTGAAATCTTATATTAACAGTAAACTGTCAGACCTCTGGCTCCCCTCTGATAAACCCCAACTCTGCTCGGCTATGCGCTTCATGGTAAATGTCATTTTCTATTTTTCTTCAGCCATTACTGCTGTCCATATGCCAAACGCTAACAGAGACTTGACTCCAGACAGCTGTGGTGGCTAAGCGACGCCTGCCAAACACACTGACAGGACTGACAGGCCTCTGGCAGAGGGGGAGGGGGCAATCAAAGTTCAAATACAACTTTAAGCGGTAGTATGAAACTCGTTAACAGACCACATAATGACCTCCAGTCCTGCTCTGTGATACATTCAGAAGTCTTTCTCTTTATAATTCATATCAGTTATGCATATTTCATGAGGTTTGTAATGGAAATTGCATCCATACTTAATATTCTTTGACTAATCCCTGGGTGCAGAGGACCAGTATGCATGCATTTTACCATGACACAGATGCGGTCTGCATTCTGGATGAACTTTTCATTGAGTTTGGATGACAAGAGCTGGAAATATGTTGCGGTTAGACATTAGACGTTAGACACTATGACTTTGCTGCCTGCCCTACAATATAAAAAAATTGAATCAGGAAGACTATCTTAGTTCATACCATCCCTTATTTTCTTAGCACTCCCTTAGACAATTGTGCAATTTACTAAGACGGTTGTGAGTATCTCTTGTGGCAAGCCTCCGAACTGCACCAGACATTCAGACAACTGGAAGTGGCTGCTGTCCAGAAGAGCGGCACAGACACATTAGTAACCTACACACCGGGTGTGACGGGGCTCAAGTGAGCGGGCGATTAATACAGACCTCTACTGTGATAGATTCCCCAGGAAATCTGTTCGACCCTGGTTTCTGTCATGTTTCCAAATCAAAGGTTATTTGTCTCTGTGAGTAGTCAAGGAGAGGAGTAAGTGTGGGTGAAAACATATGTTACTCACAGTCTTGGATGGATTTTATATTAAGCAGTAAAATAGAAAAATTGCCAAAAATAAAGCAAACATATAATGACTGTCTTTTAAAACACTTTACCCCAAATATCAAAAAGAAGATATTAATATCTCCAAGTGGTGTGATGTGCCACGAAATCTCGCGATATTAAAATGTGACGAGATTTCTCATCGAGGTCAAAAGCTGTCTCGTGATATCGCCATGACGGAGCGTGAGGGTGAAATTAGCATAGAATATGCCACCGCTACGTTTAGCCACCGCTCGCACTGTCGATGCTTTTTCTTACAGAAATAAAAAACATTTAGTTCAGTTGGATAATGGTCGCTTCAATTATTAACTATTGCAAGCTCTGCTCATCCAGCACAAGCTGCATAGTCTGCAGCCGGAATCACAGTAGACTGATCACATGACGAGAGTAAGGCGAGATGACTGACAAGACCATGGCGGAGGATTCTAAGCGTCTGATAAATGTCTTATCTTGTAGAATGCACATTCAGCAGCTCTGCTTTCTATGCACAGAGTGCGCATTATCATGAATTCGAAAGTAAAATGCGAACTCCGTGATGCGGTCAAATCAGGCTGCGTACAACAGCCTGTTTACCGATATCAAACCGATCTTAGGCTGGGCTGTGTAGCTGTAACCAACGGTTGGTCTCTGTTTTGGCACTTTGAATATTGAGAGAGTATTTTGATTATGGTTGCACTTATTGTTTGCACTTAGGTCTAAGAGTTCTAATTAGGAGTTCATTTAGGAGGTCATAGCCTCGATCAGAAATTCTGGAAGCTCATAATTTATGTCTAAAGAAAGGAGAAAAACCAGTCAGATGAGTTTGTGGCCACACCTTTTACAGTGCTTTTACTGTATATTGTTGTCTTCAATGCATATGATACTTCATATCAGAAAGAAGAACTGAAATGACATTAATAATAAGATGATTAGTTGAAATACATTTCAAAATGCACCTGCACACTATTTTTCCAGCCGTGAATTTTAGCATTGAGGATTTCTAAAAAATACTGTGCAAAAATCTAGTCTTTTCTCGTGAACCCAATCTTGTGAATCTAAGTGTCTTGTCACACCCCTAATATCTAACCTGACTTTTTTCTTAATTCTTTCCCCGCCAGCATTTACTAAAAAAAAGGTGCCAGCAGGCACCAGCATTTTTGATCATATTCGCAACTGGCACGGTCCCCAGAATATTTTGTTTGTTAAAATTCCCTCTATTTATAGAATAAAATCAATCACATTTCTCCAATTGTCACTCCCAATTTTTGAATAAAAATCTAATTTTCATTACTGTAATTCGAGTACAAGCAGAATGATGTATTAGTATCTGTGGTGCATTGGAATAAATTCCAGTGGCGGTAAAAACATGCAACCTTTTTATAATGCAAAATGTATTAATATAACCTGGACATGTTTTCATGAGATTCAATTTGTTGTAATGCTGTTTAGTAAAGATTAGCAACCACACAGTATAAAGGAATCGATTGCAACGGGCAACACCATCTGCACAGGATGACATAAATCAGTGCATGTGGGTTGAAGGAATGCAACAAATGTGTTTTTCACATGCAGGTTTTCCAGATGAAATGCAGTTTCAATCATTTTGAAAGAGTTACTGATGCAGACATAGGCTAATGAGCCTAAATGACCCATTCAGCGACATCAATAACATTAAACACTTATTGCACAAAAAAGTCAATATCCTTTCTTTTGTGGTGTCTGAAATAAATGGCCAAAAGTGCACAAATGTTGATTTAAATAAACCGAGGTCTTGGTCATGCAGTGAGCTCTCTCAGTAACCAAGCAACCACTGAAATACGTCTTTGAATTATAATAAGCTAAATTAGCAGTCCTACTTCGAGAGCTCTGTAGGGCAGCCATGTTGCTCACAGTGAGGGTTAATGTGATCCCACTGAGGAAACGTCCACCGCCTGCCTACAGGAGGAGCTAACTCCATTTAAAACCCACACAGGAATGTTTCAACCTGGGGCTAATAAGCAGTACGGTTTAAGGGACCTCTGTAATACTACTACAATCAAGTTCTCATTCCCCCGCTGCTAATCTTAGCTGGCCTTGTTATTCCTCTGTAATGAGGTGATCAGTTAGGAACACTTTCCGTTGTTTGTCTGCCATATAATCTGTTTACTGTTGTTCTGCTTACAAAAAACCGCCCCCATTCTGCTGACACTGGGAAAACTCTCAGCAGTCGCATGCAATCCCACAACACACTAGGGCTTTCAAGTGCCAACAAAGCCTAATGGCTATTAAAGGCTAATCTGTAGGCATTGTTTTGGACACATGCAATGATTGTGGCTATTGGTTGAGTTGCATTGGCGAAAATAAGCAGCTTGTATTGTATTGTTTTGTACCCAGCATGCTTATATACCACGTGAATGCATTTTATATTTACATAAAATTTGAGGGCCTCTTTCAACATGAGCAGTATGAATTTCGTGTCAATTTGTAAAATCTCCATAATGTCGCATTAAAGGGGACATATCGTTTTTCATGTTTAAGTGCTATAACCGTTGCGTCTACCAACCAAGAAAACGTGAAAAAGGACAACCCAGTAACGTTTTGGTAAGCCTTTCTTTGTAAGCATGTGAAAAATGTTTTTACTATTTTTAAAATATTGTTATTTTTTGAAGAATTTAAACAATAAATAGCATATAGCGTCTCTTTAATGTGTCGTGACAGATCGCTGTAGCTCCTTCAAGCGGCTCGTGAACCGATCATCTCTTCATACTAGTTCATTTATAGCATCAAATAAACATGAATGAACATCAGAAGGAATGTTGTTTCAAGCGAAGAAAGAGAAGTCCACACAATTTTTCAATTCACCAATGTTAATCTACTAACTCGACTGCTTTGTCGAATGGCGGATTCGGGGTTATGATTGGTCAGATCGCCTGTCAATCAAACTCTTTGCGAAGGGTCGATTGCTAAATATCGCTGTCAGGGCGATATTATGCTCCATCAGTGACCGATTCCGGTTTGAACAATTTAAGGCTGAACACCATTACTGACAATCATCAATTTGGTTTTGTGGGATTCTCCAGCTTTGTTGTCGTTGACCAAACAAGGTGCGAGCTCTTAAAGCTCCGCCCTCTTTTGGAAAGAGAACAGCTCATTTGCATTTAAAGGGACACACAAAAGCAGCGTGACACCCAAATTTGACAAGCTATAGTAAATGATCTTTGGGGTATTTTGAGCTGAAACTTCACAGACACATTCTGGGGACACCAGACACTTATAATACATTACATCTTGTGAAAAGTGGCATAATAGGTCCCCTTTAAATTAAATGCAACAATTTATGTAAGAATAGTTTTATGACTTATTTACATAACTTGTAAAAACAGATGTGTTTGCATAGAAGCTAAAAATATAAAGGCAACTCTTTGCCTGTAGGTTTAACTTAAAAGAATGAAACTCTTCATAATAAATGTTTTGACTGATCTTAAAATGCGAAGTTGCCGTCACTAAAATCTTTGAAAAGTTTTACCACCTTATAAGAGCTCTATGCTAACTATTCCCTTTATTTACTCTAAATCACATTTAAATTGTGTAATATTATGTAGTTCATTATGCCTGCAACAGACTGTGTGATTTCGGCAATCCTATAAGATCATCCACTACAAATCACACTGTACGACATGGATCTAATGAACTTGGGTACAACATGTATGTAACTGTACGACGATGACACCTAGTGAATCGTAGGCAACGACAAGTTTGTATAGAAGAATAAAATGTCATCAGTATGGTAAACATATAGAGTAAGATGAATGACACTTTGGCAGTTGTAGATTTTATGTGCGCAGAAAAAAAGAGGAGGAAGCGAAAGAGTAGAATATGGTCATGGCTAAAGAAATGAGGCCAACTTGGCATGCCAATTTTGCAAATGGAGCATGAAGTAAGTAGTTTTAAGTTTTAGCGCCATGTCGCGTTGATCAATACGCCATTTCATGATGCATTTTTATTGGCTAGTAGACGTAGGTCGTGGCAGCAGTGAGAAGATCATGCTAAATTCATGACACTATTAGAAAATTAACGCTGCCTATCTTTGGTCACAAGAACGTGACAACACCTGTCTTTGAACCTCTCACTGCATGACCACCATTTGAGTCACAACCACAGAAATCACCACAGTTGGTCATCTTTCGTCTGGGACGGCCCAAAATCGTACAATGTGCACTGGGTATTCGAATATACAAAAAAACAACTGAATTACTGAAAACAAACTGTAAAGACAAAAACGCTCTTGAAATATTCACACTTTTGTCACACAAAGACCACAACACATGAAATTCAACATGAGTAAAATTTGACAAAATGATTATTTTAATTTGAGGAACATCACAAGACAAGTACCACACCGTAAAAAATGATTTGATCAATAAGCCATGGCGATATGTTTCTTCGTTATTTGACTCATGCAACAAATTAACCAGTTTCAACTGTTAACAAGACAAAAAAATAACAAAACAAATAATAATTAACAAGACAAATAATAAAAAGAGTTGAAATGACAAGTACAGCCAATTTGATTATTCTTAATTTAACGCAGCAACTGAATTTAAATGAAGTTGAATTAGGAGAAATTCATTTACAGTGTAAACTTTACAACAAATTGTGAACAAAACCGGCAAACAGTCAAACATAGCAATCATAATTATCCATACCCCAGTGCATCCTGGGAAGAAGGCAAATGGGACTGAACAACAAAAAACATTTTTGTAGGCCTATTTCAAATATAAAAAAACATTCACCTAGATTGCATGTATGTTTGTCTTATATATCTACCAGCTTATATACTATATATATGTTGTAATAGAAAAGTTAGAGCATTATTTACTGAATCTAATCATGATTTTTTCAGTGTAGACATTTGTTCGGCTCATGTTTCATGAAGTGGAACATGAGCTGAATTTTGTGTTGTGACAATTTAATTCAATCTGCATTGTTAGACGACATCTGGAGATACGTGAGGCGAACACTATAACGGATTTTATCAAGAAAAGCACATCTTGACTCAGGGGAGCCTTCTTTCACAGACCAAAAAAAAAAAAAAAGACAGCTCATTTCTTATCTCTAGTAAAACAATCATCCATTCACTTCCTTTCTCATGTAAACACACACACACACACACACACACAGCACTGTCCACAAAGGAGGACATAGATGTACCTCAGCAAGAAGCAGCTTTAAAGGAAATGTGTTCCTTGGTGAGAATGATCAGTCAACAAGCCTCAAAGGAAGTTTATTTGGTGCGGAGCCAAAAACAGAAGGGGTCTGGCTCAGACACGAACAAGATGACACAACATCAACAGAAAGACTTTTAATACAAGTAGCTCTTTTTCTTTTTTCTTTTTATTAAACCCGTACTGTAGAATGTGCTGTGATCTGAAGCGCATATTTATGGACAATATATTTATTTATTTATAAATTTATCATATAACATAATGTTATATAATATTACATAATATAATATAATATAATATGTAACACTTTACAATAAGGTTCATTAGTTAAACATTAGTTCATGTATTGACTAACATGAACTACCCATGAGCAACACATTTGATACTGTATTTACTCATCTTAGTTAACGTTAATTAATGAAAATATCATTGTTCATGTTAGTTCACAGTGCATTAACTAATGATAAAAAGATTTTAATTATGTATTAATACATGTTGAAATTAACATTAACAAAGATTAATAAATGCTGTATAAGTGTAGTTCATTATTAGTTCATAGTTAACTAATGAACCTTATTGTAAAGTGTTACCATATAATATAATAATTCACACACAAGCCTTTTCATATACAGGAAGACATTTGACTATCTTTGTCTACTTTATAACTTATGACTCCACTGCTTCTCCCAATCAGACCAGAAAAGGAGACTCGATTGTGCATTTGATGCTATTAAGCGCTTCGACTTCCCTTATTTGGATGGCAAAATTTAATTGAAAATAAACTGCTCCACAATCATGCGATGAATTAATAATCCTGACAGGCCTAGGATGGACTATGTTATGTATATTAAATTATCTGCCATTTTGGAAATATGAAGTCGATCATTGAGAGTGAATAGTCTACTGAAAAACATTTTCCACTCTTATAGTCGAATGTTGGTCAGCAAACAACCAATAAGCCAGCTGTGCTGTTCTAACTGAAGGCCATTACCACCACTACCTGGCTGCAATCTTACAAGAAAATTGCTGAATCGGATTCATGCATCATCCACAGTTAAAACAGCGCACACAAATTCATCAGATTGAAAGGATATAAATGGACGGGCAGAGTGCAAATCACCAGAGATCAATTAGAGGCCACTCGCTGTCATAAAAATCGACCTTGTTGTGGGCGACCACTTTGTTGGCACACTGACGCTTGAGTTTCATTCATTTTTTCAGGTCAGACGTGTGTCAAAAAAAAAAAAAAAAAACACAAAGGATGCCACTTTAAAGAGCAATTCACTGAAAAATGATGGGCCAATTTTGAATGGTTTTCCTACCTCCTGAGTCAGAAAATGACCAGTGGTGGAACAGAAATAACATCCTGAAAAACTATTTGGGACAAAGCTAAATTAGCATTGTGAATTCTGTAGATAAACACAAGATATTTACAGAATTCAAATGTGTGGAAAAACACTCAGTCTTGATATTGAACTGGAACAAACACAAACATTTTTTTCCTAGAAAACACTGGACGTTTTAAGTCTAGCCAAAAAATGTACATATTCATAATTTATGTACTTTGACAGTTATAAATGTTGTGGTCACAAAGTAGTAAAAAAAAGAGACTGCAATATTATGACATTTGACAATAAAAAAAAACTGCACAACCAGGCACTAAAAAATTGAATTAAGAGTTACTACAGAAATTTAAGATACCTGATACATCACTGATTCACTTTAGTCAACTTGACACAGCTTATTAAAAAACAGCAACACTTGATGAACACTTATTAGTGATTACCATATATATAAAATTAAAGCTGTTCAGTAGTTTATGAACATTCAAATAGTCCATGAATATGTATTAAGTTAACAAAACATTCATTATTTTCATAAATATCTGAATGTATTTTATTGTTTTAATGTTTTTAATATGACAATTAACAAACTCGTTTTGTGACACTTTAAAAAGGGCTCAGCAAAAGACTTTTAAAAAACCTCTAGACGCCAATGAAAGGACAAAAGCAAAAACTCTGTCATAAACAACGCAAACCAGATAATAGCATTGCAGATGTCATTTTCATATAAGGTTAGATATATTAGGGAGGCTGATAATATGTCTTACCTTATTAAATTATGTTCTTCTTATGGTTGTTTAGTCCATGTCCAACTGTCAATGCCAAAATAGCGCGGGCAACTAAGACCCGCCCCTTTTAGTTACTGTTGCCATGTCCTACAAGCCATGCGCTCTCACGCCACACATCATGTTCCCACGGAGTGAAAAAATATATCGCGGAGCAACGAGGACATTGACAATGTGTCGACAGACAAGACAGAGCAGGTTACATCTGATATGAAACAGTTTCATGTTTACAAAATATTGTAATTTGAGGTTTAAGCAATAAATGGCGTATAGTGTCTCTTTAATGTGTCGTGACAGATCGCTGTAGCTCCTTCAAGCGGCTCGTGAACCGATCATCTCTTTGTACTAGTTCATTTATAGCATCAAATAAACATGAATGAACATCAGAAGGAATGTTGTTTCAACCGCAGAAAGACGCGAGTACACGCAATTTTTCAAATTCAAATTCACGGACTCGGGATTATGATAGGTCAGATTGCCTGTCAATCAAACTGCCGGCTAAGGGCCAATTAATAGCGGAAATACTGAATATCACAACAAAGCTGGTTTATTGAGCAGCGCCCTCTATTGATCAAAATAAACAACACACTGAAGTACTGTTTTTTTTTTTTTCTTGGGTTATGCTTGACTGTATAATGTCTCATTAGTTAATTTTAGTAACCTTATTGTAAAATGCTACCTTTTTATGGCAACAAAACAAAAAAAATAAGTCAAATCGTATTATATTATCTTATAAGAAGCCTATTACACCACAGAAGAGTTTTACAAGCAACTAAATTCTTCATAGAATTCAAAGAAATATGAATTCAAAATGTCTGAATTTAAAATTTGTCAAGGAACAGTAATAGCCTATAATGAGTATAAACTTAAAAACAGATTTTTGGCTTATACAGAAGTTTGTGGATTTATTCATTTGAACAAAATTCGAAAATCAATCCAAAATAATGAAATAAACACCTCAACTACTTTCTTCTTGATTTCACCTTTGGGTGGCCTTTATGCATCTTTCCCTTTATGAGCTCAGCAGTTGCAGTGAAGACTTTAATCTGATAGAGATTGGACTCTCCAGCCAAAGTCATTTTGTTGTTCTCATTGCGAGGTTTAGCTATGGCTGTGCTGACTGGGTCTACGACCACACTGTCCAAACAGACAGCTTGTGACTGAGTCCCTGTTCCAATCAGCACATTACAGTATTTTGAATTATGGAAGAATATCAAAGAAACCATGTGTCAAATCAAATGGAAACGCTTCAGTCGCAGTCTTCTTAAAGGTACACTACGTACTATGTAACATTTTTTATTTTTCAAAATTGACATAATGAGTCAATACAACCTCAACCCTTCTTCCAAAACATTTGTGTCTTACCCAGATTCACTGTTGTAATCCTATTATAATAAGTGTTTCTATTTTAGACTTGTCCGGACGGTTTTAATGGAAAATTGCGTACGTATATGTCACTAGCAAAAAAGTTGCTATGGCTACGTGGGAGTGGCATAGGTAAGTTGACATGGTTGACGGTAAATCTCAAACCTCTGTGGAATCAATCACCCATTTGAAACAAACAGAGGGAACATGACAGATCTCGTAATAAATGAGAATTAACATTGGCTGGGCTTTTTAGAGATGATGAGAACTGAGGGACACTGTTAAAAAATTACTGTAAATTTGACAGTATAATACTGGCAGCAGGGTTGCCAGCCAGTTACTGTAAAATCTACAGTAGTGTTACTGTAATTTAATTTGCAGAATTTCCCTGTATTCTCTGATTACAGTAAATAACTGTATTTTTTTCAATTACGAAGGGTCAATTTACAGCAATATTCTATAAATTTGAGTCAAACCAACACGTGACCCCAGAATGCACTGCAGTTTACAGCAATATGCTGTATTATTAAAAAACAGCCAGCGGCTGTAAAATAATGCTGTAATTTTTACAGTAATTCATTACAGTGGCACTGTTAAAAAATTACTGTAAATTTACAGTATAATACTGGCAGCAGGGTTGCCAGCCAGTTACTGTAAAATTTACAATAATGTTACTGTAATTTAATTTACAGAATTTCCCTGCATTCTCTGATTACAGTAAATAACTGTATTTTTTTAAATCACGAAGGGTCAATTTACAGCAATATTCTGTAAATTTGAGTCAAACCAACATGTGACCCCAGAATGCACTGCAGTTTACAGCAATATGCTGTATTTTTAAAAAAGCCAGCGGCTGTGAAATAATGCTGTAATTTTTACAGTAATTCATTACAGTGCATTTCAAATGTTGTAAAAGCGACGAGGAGATGTTGTTTATATACTCAACAGGTGAGTAAGGTATATTATTGAACAGATAAATTTCCAATTTGTAGCTCTCTAACAGTTCATTGTAAAGCATTATCTATTGTGAGGGCTCACTTCATTATGGTTGTTGTAGCGGTTGTACTGGAATTTCTATAATTTACAGGAAGTACCATATAAGTAAAGTAGCGTCTTCGGCTAGTCAGCTTGATATCCTTTCCATCTAACGGATAATATCTCTTTAGCCTTGTCGTGAATGTTTTATGAGCAATAGAATAACCATATCGAAGTCACACAGAGCTGAAGCACAACCAAATCAATATTCTTCCACAAAATGCATGCAGTTTTGTTTTTTTTTAACTGCTAGAGGGCCAAAAGTTACATATAGGCTATGTTCAGACCCCCCCCCCCCCCCCCCAAGAATTTATCCAAATGGGTTTTTGAAAGTCTGAATAGCAAAAACATTAAATGTTTAAATTAAAACACATTTAAAAAAAAAAAAAAAATTGTTTTGTTTTTTCTAAATCTGATTCAAACCACACTGGTTTAGACATCACGGAGCATCACCAGTCTTTTTGTGATGGGGGAGTTCTTTTTTATTGTTATCATTCAGTTCAGCACAGTGATTTTGGTCTGACTGGTATCGTGATTTTGGTCTGTTTTTCACACAAAGCTATTTTATGGCTTCAGAAGACTTGGAATATAGTGTACGAGTCACGAGACTACTTATTTGATACTTTTAACCCACATTGAAGTTTGAAACCTTCAGTTGTCATTCATTGGAAAAGCAACTAGATAAATTCTTTAGAATTTGTGCCTTTTGTATTTTCATTGTAACCTTTTATGTGTATGAGGAAAAAGAGCGCCATCTTGAACCAAGCCTGTAAAATAATCTTACTGCTTAATTTTCCAAGATAAAGAGCTTATTGGGATAATTGTGCTAGATCCAACAGTAGTTTCAGTTCTGATTATGCAACTGTAATTTAGAAATGGCATTTTAATAACAACACTTCATGGTAAATTTACCAGCACTATATTGTCTATTATTTGATGCAAGAGCTCCTGAGACTGTAATCTCAGTGTATGGAGCGCCATCAAGTGGCCATATTTAAAACACACTATGGCATAACTGAGCTGTTGAATCAGATTTCTTGTGCAAGGCTCTGGGCAGAGTTTTATTTAGGTGTTAATAGGTCTCTGCTGCATGGTAAACCTGTTTATTTGGGCTCTGCAGGCTTTTGTTAAGATTGCAGAAGGAACAAAGTTCAATTAAGGTCAATGTTGCTGTTTGCACAGGTCTCAGACAAAAGAGACCAAACAACTGCCAAATATTTTATTAAGTTTCCAGTGACAATCAACACATGACAGAAGATGTAGGTACTTGGCTAGAGGTGAAAGAAAGAAAAAGAAAGAAAGAAAGAACTTCTTGTATATGCCAGAAAGTAGCAAAACAATTTTAATTGTGAATAAGAACATTCTATGAGGAATTATTATATTTTATATTGCATGAATAATAATGCAATGACGCTAATAATCTTTATTTTCACAAAAATTAACAACAACAACAACAACAACAAAAAAAAAAAAAAACAGAAATTGCCCTCCTGCTCAGTTCATACAGTATATTGGCAGTTTTGTACTTGTGGGAAGATCCGTTGTTGGATCCAAAGTTACAAAACAAATGGTTCCGTGATATTGCAGCAGAATGACTCGACACCTGAGCGTGTGAAAGGCCGGTCGCAGACAGCTGACAAAATGTTTTTACTTTTCATGAAGCGCTCTTCATATCGCCTGCACTCATAATATGACCACTTTGTCTTCATCTGCATGATGAAAGTGATATTTTCAATTTCATTACAAAATTCACGAGAATAAATTAAAAAGAACAATTATTTACAAAGGAATACATCTGTTTCATATTTATAAACACAATATATTTACAGTATATTTACAGTTCGTCATAAACATTATAAAGCGTCACAATGCACAGAATGATGTCTGCAGACATTTCCATATGAATGAAACCTATTGTTCATAAAGTCTTCTGTCGTTTTTCTGTACAGCACGCCAATATATATCATTCACTGACTCTGTACTCGCGTCTTTGGAGCTCAGGTAGCCAAGGATGGAGTTAGCAGCCCATAGACTGACCCCTACTAGGTAGAAACAGAGATGTGGGGTTTTCCATGCTGATGTGGTGATCTGGGTGTGGATCATGAAGACGATGACAGCTGAAGTCCCCTAAATGGATACAGATTCATATGTGCTTAAAGGCACCATGAAATCAAAATTTTTACAGAATGTTGCAGTTTATTATAAATGATTTTTCGTTTTTGCCTTTATTACGATAGGACATTAAGCGAGAGAGAGGGGGACGAGATCGGGAAAGGACTTGAACTCAGGTCGGCTGAAGCGCAACGGCGCTATATGTCGGTGCGCTGCCCACAAGGCTATCGGCGCCGACCACTCTCATAATGTTTGAACAAAAACCTTAACCTCCCCTCCCCCTCGAAACATTGTCGGTTCTCTTCATGACGTATGGCAGACTAAATATCCTTCACAACTGACTGCAATGGCATTCAGATCTGCCTCCGTTTAGTTAGCTTCCTACGATCCAATCAATTCCTGAGGACAAATTCCCACCCTACATTTTTTTTCATTCCAGAAAACCAAAATACATTTTTCCCCAGTATTCTTCGATGAATAGAAAGTTCAAACGAACAGCAATTATATGAAATTGAACTTTTTTTTTGTAACATTATAACTCTTTGAAGTTATTCAAAAAGGAAACAGGATGGAAATCCCATGTTTTGCTATCCAGGATCAGGCAATCCATCTTACTTTTGTGCTGGTTTTTCAAAGCAAATTTGGATTGGATCACCCTGATCCAGATACAAACTTTTTCAGATTACCAAATCTGGATTAGTAGTGCTTTACGGAGGGACATGAAGATGGAAAAAATATGAGATGGGTGAAAAAAAAACATTTCAATGCTTTTGCATTCTCTCAGAAAAGTTCTGCGTAGCGTTCACCCGAAAAACTTTGTGTTCACATGCAAAGAACTTTTGACTGGTTCATCTCTTATGATTCATTTTTATACATTCTATTCAATGCAGTTTACAAACAATGATTACAAAAACACTATGAATTAAATATAATATTTTGTTTCAAATTTACAGCTGTTTGGGATACCGACAGGCTTAGGTAGCCTAACGTCTACTTCTAATTTATTACTTTAACAGTTAAACTAATCAAGAGCAAAATAAAAAAAAATATGTATGTATATTTCAGGATAAAAATGTTGTAATTTTTTGATCAGTTTTAAAGTTTTATTACACTTTTGTCCCTGAAATCCACCCTTCTGCTGGGATCAGTCTAATCCAGATTTTTTAGATCAAAGATATCCCAATCTTACTAAAAAGTTTTGAACAACACAAACTGATGATTTTATCCAGATCAAAACTTTTTGTGATATAATCTGATTTCAGAGTCCTTTTTCCTCTTGAACATCCCATTTTCAAAATTTGATCCAATCTGTTAGCTGAAATCTGATCACATTACTTTTGAACAACTGGCCCCAAATGTTAACAAGTCCGCAATATGGTCGGAAATCATTCCTATATTGCTGATTTGGTGCTCAACAACATTGGTTATTATTATCAATGTTGAAAACAGCTCAACAAGTTTGTGGAAAACGTAATACTTTTTTTTTTTTTGTATTCTCTGATTATTGGAAAGTTCAAAAGAACAATTTGAAATAGATTTTTTTTGTAACATTATAACTGTCCGACTCCTTTCCTTCACTTTTGATCAATTTAATGCATCCTTGATTAATAAAAGTATTCATTCTTTTCAAACTTTTGAATAGTAGTGTATATTTGAAGAATAAATTACTTGTCTGATTTTATTACTAGCAAAGCCCTATATACTACAGGACTACACTGTAAAAAATGGTAAAAAAAAAAAAATCATGGTAAAAAATATTGCCTGAATATTGCAAGTTTTAAATCAAGCTCAGACATTTCACTCTTTGCAGTAGTTACAATTTGCTTACATCATCTTTAAATGGAAGTCCTAATGTTAATAAGTGTGCGCTATTTTCTGACAGTATGACTTACCACAGCTCGGCTGCTGAAGACAGATACCTCATTGGTTGCCATTTGTTTCTGAGTGGTAAAAGAAACAAAGCTGTCTCCAACCATCATGGCTCCAAATGCACGTGTGAGATGAAGATTATCCTCAGATCCACTAATCTAATTGGATACACAATGGATTAATATCTATGGATAATAGCACATAGAAGAGCTTCCTTTAACATGGACTTTCTACTACGCTTGATGACATCATTGTTTTCTCCAGAGCTGCTTTATAGATGAACTATTTCATATTTGATGAACAGTTTTTGAACTGAATTACACTGTTTATTATTGTAAAGTTACTTTGAAGCAATCTGTATTGTATAAAACACTAAATGAGTAAAGAAAGGTGTATTGACTTGATGTGTTTCCTTCAAACAT
This sequence comes from Opsariichthys bidens, assembly GCA_037194245.1. NCBI lineage: Eukaryota > Metazoa > Chordata > Actinopteri > Cypriniformes > Xenocyprididae > Opsariichthys > Opsariichthys bidens. The sequence continues at coordinate 16,269,002 of CM074288.1, read as the reverse complement.
ATTCCAAGGTTTTTACCTGCGATCCAAGTAGCCATCCTGGAAAAACCAACCACATGAGGCCAAAAATGAAGTTGGCAAAAAAATCCATTTGAAGGAAAAATCTCTGGGGCTTAGTGAGCCGTTCAGACTGTTTCAAAGAGCCTTGCAACTGATTGTGATCCAAGATCAAAAGAATCAAACTGCTTAGAAGAAAGAACAAGAACACCACCACATCCACCATGGGAAGCTGGAGAGTATGAGAGAACAGAAAGAGTCAAAAGCACTGCATTTTATATTTGTGTTTCAGACGCTTACCATACCAATCGGCTTGTTACAATAAAATGCTCACTTCAGGTTTTCATGTTACATACATGTCTGCGATCTCTTCCTTGAATGTGTCCTTCTTTGCAGACTCCTAACAATGAAAGGAAAGCCTGTATAGAAAGACATTAAAAAATTATATTTAAATCTTTTTTTGGAAAATGTACTTAAATGTAACAATAAATACTAAATTGATGCAATAGTTCAAAAGTTTAATCGTAAAGAAATACAGTAAAAATAGTCATATTTAAAATATTATGACACTATATGATAACCGTAAAATTAAATTTAAAATTAAAATGAATTTTGTGCAGTCTTCAATGTCCCATGATCCTTCAGAAATCATTATAATATACTGATTAGGCGCTAAAGAATATTTGCTTAATATTTTTTCTGCACACCGTAATTTTTCACAACCATTATTTTCAGTATTCTTTAATGAATAGTAATCTAAAATTTTCAAATAATCATATAAACTGCCCTTACCGTCACTTTTGATCAATTTAATGCATCCTTGATGAATAAAAATATTAATTTCTTTAAAAAAAAAAAAAAAATCTTACTGACCCCAAACTTTTGAAGGGCATATATCAAGAATAACCCTTAAAATACATATGTTGGTATGTTATTTCTCAAACATACAGTTTGTGCATTGCACTTACCACAAGCCTTGATATGGAATGAGCAGAAAGAGAAAGTGGACGGGTGTTGTTGCTTTTGAAGAAAATGAACTTTACATTACTGGCAACCCACACACACACGAGAGCGCGCGTTACTTCAAACCGCGCGCCTCCGTCACCGACGCTTTCCCCCTGCAACACAAGAGCGCAACTCTTTACCAAAGTATTATAACCATAATATCCACCAATAAACCATTTGTACTACATTCTGGAACTTCCAAGCGGCGTAAACACAGAAACTGTTCTTGTGTTCAGACGGTGCGCGCGTTGCGTTTTTACAGCACGTGACGCGCGTCTCGAGACCGATGCGTTCTGTTCCATTCAAGCAGTTTTGAGAGAAATTGCCCTTTAATTTGTTCCAGTTTCAAAACTACGCTCTTTTATTGGATATTACAGGTACCGTGATATTTAAAATGAGTGTTGGCACTTTCACACAACGATTAGTTTGCTCTTTTTTTGTAACATTTACCAACAAAACACATCATTGCACGATTTTACTCTCTCCCACCGCAGATAAAGACTCACTTCTGAGGAAAAAGCCAAACTGGAACACATCCGATAGGCAATGCTGAGTAGTAGTCCAACCACAAGTTCGGCTGAAATTACTTGACTTCCAATTACTTTCGCCCTGGTCGTTTTCATCTTTGGTTCACGGTTCGAGGTTGCGGGTTAAATCAAAGTTTCCAGTGCGACGAGGAACTGCATTTGTAGCCCGCTAGCTTCCAAAGCCCTCATACGTCAACATGCCCTTACACAACCTAATTATGAAACTCACTGGAGGGGTTCCTCAGTTCTCTTGAGTAACCCCGTCCTGCTGAATGTCCTTAATGTCCTTCCTTCAGCAACTTTCTACAGGGTGTTACGTAAAAATTCTGCACGAGTTGGTAAAGCCAGCCTAGGACACAGTGAATTTTATGAGATTTTAAATATGTAGCGCTTTTCATAGTATTAGACTATTAAAGCATATATTTCCTCCTCACACTACTGTAGAGAAATAAATAAAACATCCACATATGAATCTATAAATACATCATATATAATGATCTATACAATATGTTATATGACAGGTCTGGTCCTCCTGATTGTGTAAGGTTTAACACCCTTATGCATCACATATATGCACAGTGCCTAACATTTTTTTGGGAAACACATAAAGCAGCTTAAATATTCATCACATGGTTTTTCTGTTAAAAAGGCTTTTTGAACATGTAAGCAACTTAACTCTTGAATAATTATGTTACATGCTGGTATCCTGCTGATCAAATTATGTCAATTGACTTTTTTTTAATCATTTATCAATAATTAAGTTAACATCATTATTTTATTTTAGTTCAATTCGACTTCAAAAGTAACAATATACTGATATTGTAATACTGGTTATATGGCTAAATCTGTCATTCATTGGCATAGGAGGTCAGTTTCAGAAATTGAGAACCAAGAATGGCCGTCCATCAGATGAATAATGCACTGCATACAAATTTTTAGCCTTCACAAATGGTGAATAACACAGTCATTGTTGATTGACAGGAAGCACCGTAGCATCATACAGTATGAAAGAGTAAAGAGGAATCATATCAAAGCTGTCAATGAGAAGAAACTTCTGTTTTTCCAAACCAGAAAGCTTTTGTTTGAAAAATATGCCTACTGAAAAAAAACAAAACAGATCTATATGATTTATTGGGAAAGGAAGTATAAATAAGAAATAAAGAATCGTTTCTGTGCACAGCTACATTAACTTCAGTGATAAATAATAATGACAACAAAAATCGTTATTTATATATCGGCACATGAACAAGGCCAGTAGAATTTATTGTTGCTCAAGTCTAGCTGAGGTCCACACGCATTTGGATGAAATAATGCTTTCTGAACTTCTCTATATAGTTGTACTACTGTTTCTGGACAAACACATTTTGTACAATATAGGTTTGGTTTTGCCACACTGATGTAAACAATTGCGGAACAGTGAAAGGGAAGTGCAGTATCCAGTCACATAATCTTATCATATAGAAATTGAGAGGATGGTAAAGATTAAATCTTGATAGTAATATGCATACATTATATATATACATTTATACACACACACACACACACACACATTTATTATATATTAGACAGCATTTTTAAGAGAAATTAATATATTTACATCAGAGAAACATTCCGATTTCAGAAAAATATATGTGTGTGTGTGATTGTGTGAGTGTGTACTATACATTTATATTATTTGTCATAGAAATAGCATATGAATGGGCATTTTAAGGATCATGAATGGTGAAGGATCGGCCAGTCCTGAAATAGTTCTCAATCTCCTCCAGAGTTCGGCCTTTAGTTTCTGGCACACATTTAGCAGTGAATATGATATTCACTACAGAGATGACACAGAAGAACAGGAAAGGTGCAAAAAGTCCATAGGCTTCCTGTATGAAAAGATGTTGGAAAAAGTTTGCTTATGAAAAAGCTTATGAAAAGTTTGCCTTTTATGGTTATACTTCAATAATATTCAGATAAGAATCCAAAAATCATGTATAAAGAGTAAATTTTCAAGAGCAACTTGTATTATCATTTAATGACCTTGAACAAGAGCTGAAGTTCAGATGAGTATAAGATTAATGAATAAAGATGTTGTTTTTTTATAGGTAATAGGTATTTTTAATTTCCTTTTTCAATGTGTGTAAAAAAAAGATTTAGCTCACCACCGCGTGCATGAAGACTTGAGTCAATGCAAAGGCCGTGATCCAGCTAACACCAACACACAAACCAGATGCTACACCACGTGCACCCAAGGGTAAAATCTCTGACATTAGCAGCCATGTGATTGGTCCCCAACCCATTGCATAACCTGCATGAGAAAGTTATCAGTGATGTTATGCTGAATGTTACATGAGAAAATAGAACTAGACCAACAGACACCAACAAGAATGTGATTGTGTCATTCACAAATGAATGTTTAATCTGCAAAAAACAAGTGGTGACCAAATCGACATGGGACAGGCTCAGATCCGACAAAACCCAACGAAGTGTCTGTTGCTGTTGTTTGGTGTCTGTCGGTCCAGTGTGAATTGGCTTTAAAAGTAAAAACTTCTAATTCAAAAGTGATTTAATCCAGTCCTGTTGCCAAAACGATGGTTTTTCTGATATAAAAAAAAATCCCTTTTAAGCCATTTCAACTTTATACTGTTAAGCTATAACCTTCTTAACTAAAGTGTCATTGAGGGTCAGTCGTGGTTCGAGAGTCAGGATCGAGTCATATTACCGGGAGGAAATGACTGAGTTGCCCTTGAGCAAGACAGCTAACCCCTAATCGATCCCCGGGTGTCACAGCAAAATGGTCGCCCACTGCTCCGGGTGTATGTGTCACAGTTGGCAGTGTATGTGTGTTCACGACACACTACCCCCAATTGACCCTTCGCAAATGAGTTCGATTGACAGTCGATCTGACCAATCATAACCCCGAATCCGCCATTTTGTCTGACAAAGCAGTCAGGGGAGTTAGTAGATTAACTTTGGTGAACTAGAACTTCAAAAATTGTATGTACTCACGTCTTTCTGTGCTTGAAACAACATTCCTGAATGTTCATTCATGTTTATTTGATGCTATAAATGAACTAGTATGAAGAGATGATCGGTTCACGAGCCGCTTGAAGGAGCTACAGCGATCTGTCACGAGACACTATATGCTATTTATTGTTTAAACTTCTTTAAAAAGTTACAATATATTAAATATGAAACGGTTTCATATGTCTGTCGACGCGTTGTCAGTGTCCTCTTTGCTCCGCGAAGTATTTTTCACTTCGTGAGAACATGATGTGTGGCATGAGAGCGCATGGCTTGTCGGACAAAGCAACAGTAACTAAAGGGGACAGGTCTTTGCGAAGGGTCAATTCCGAGGAGTAGTGAACGCCCATACTCGGAATTCCGGAGTAAGTAAAACAAACTGGTCACACTGTACAAACTACCTGAAACTAAGCAAACTCACCAAATATGATGATCATAGTGCTAATGAGAGGAATTAGAGTCACTGGATCGAAGGCAGGGCTTGTTGAGTCTCCATAGGCGCTCTTCAAACCCTCTGTTAAGGTAAGATTGCCATGGCTGCATGGTGTTTTGTGGGTATACATGGTCATTGAAAGCGTGGCTATATACATCAGAAATCCTGCAGGAAAAAAATGAGATCTTTTATTTAGAGGTCCGTTTCCAATAAATTAAATTTACCAAGTATAATTTCATTCTACACAAACCTGAAGTAAAGAGCAAAGCCTTTCGACCTGCTTTGTCCATCAAACTGGCTGCAATAGCGACAGAGATCAATCTTACAGCTCCCACTAGTGCTGCATCATATTTCGGTTCCTGAATGACAATTTTTTAAGTGAGTAAATGCGCTTTCAGTTTTTAATAGTAATAAATAGGTAAACTCTTTGAGACATACCAGTGATATAGCTGTCATGAGGAAGATGGGCTCCAAATATACCAGAATTGGGGTTATACCAGTCATCTGCTGCAGAAATCTCATGAAGACTGAGATTAGGATTGGTTTATAGTATAACGGTGTTCTAAGATCACTCCATTGTACGCTCTGTTGGAGAGAACATGCAAGACACTTAATATCGCATTTTAGTATAATGCATATATTTTTATTACATTTATTAGTTTTAAATCAAACAATAACTGCCAGACCACCTTTTACATTCGATTCTATCATACAAATTGCATTTCAAATTTTAACCAGCCAATTGTGTTTAGGTTTAAAAATATGTTTAGGTTTAAATTCAAATGCATCACAGTTTTAAACCTTAAGCTTTCTGTGTATTGACCCCATTCTCAGCTATTGTATTCCAGTGCATGATCTTTTCTTTCATGGCAAAACCACCCTGATAACATGATGTAATTCACGGCAATGTGCCTTTTACCTGAGAGTTGATACCCTGCTCGATCTTATTGAACTCGGTCAAGTAATCAGAATTGCTGCCCCTGAGCCATTCTAGCGATTTGACTGCTTTTGCTCTGTTTCCTTTCATGGTGAGGTAACGTGGGGAGGTCGGCATAAAGCAAAGCAAAATCATCATGATAACCACAGGGACCTCGCCGGCCACAGCCAGCCATCTCCACGGCAAAATCAGGCCTGGAGAAATACCATAAAATAGCATCATTCATAGCGGACTTACAGGGCAATGTATGTGACAAATGCTTGGAAATTCTTGAAAGTGTTGGAGAAACTGCATTTCATCATACAGCCATAACAACCCAAGAAATATGACCTCTCTTACCAAGAGCGTAGAGTGCTAGACTTCCAAAGACAGCTGTGATCTGAGGACACGAACCCAGCGTACCCCTTACAGACGCGTGTGAAATCTCTGACACATACACCTGTGAGAAAAAAACATCAGGTTAATGAAATCCATGGGTACAAAAAACAAACCTTTATACAATCTGACATTTCATTAATTAAAGTTCCAGTTGTTACAATTAAACTAATGTGCCTTATATGTTCCTTGAGGTTCACTTATAATGTTAATAAAGTATTTTGAACAAATATATATGCCAAAAAAACTATTATTTTCAGCCCTCATTCTGACCCTCTGTCTGAAACGATCAGTCCTTTAAGGCTTGTCAGTAAACTCTCACTGTTATGATTGGTTAACGTCATTGCATAGGAAACAGTATCAACGGTCACTCGCTATTGCATGCGATCAAGTGTTTTGAAACATTATCCATATAAAACCGTCCTTTACAGACAGAGCATTATGAAATTATTTATTTACAGTTTGTGATGCAGCTGCTGTCAGATCCAGTTTCTCCATTATGCTGTGCCTCGTCAAATAAGACGCGTCAAAGGAACATTCTTTGCTGGAATATGTGCATATGCTTGTATGTACTGTGCATACATAGATGGCATGTGCATGTATAGGAACGTTAAATTTTTTCGTTGTAATACTATTTGTAAGAACGGGAAGAAGGAGGCGGCGAAAATTCAACGTAACTTAAATTATCACATAAATAAACAAACAACAAAACGAAAATAAAACATACATAAACATAATAAAAACACAACATAAAATCCAGGCCTGGTCCTCTTTCGTCCTTCACTATCGTCGCTCCTCTTTTATGCTTCCGGAGCTCCTCCTTGAGAGATACGAGACCGGTGCAGTGCGCAGCTGACGCTTATTATCAATCACGTCACCGGCCTCGCGCTGTTCCCTAACGGCTCTCGCCCGCCCTGCTCGTCACACTCGTATATTCATTTGTGTATATATTTTAGAAGTCTTCCATGTGAAACTGGTGTATTTACTTTTGATAACATTATTATTTGATAAAAATGTGTTTGTTTCACTCACTTTCCTGACGAGCGTGACTGCAAGAAGAGAGCTGTATATGTCATTTCTGCTCGCTTTCACGGTTATTGGAGCATTTGCAGTACAATCAAGGCAGATAGACGCATATGCCAGAATGCTTTGGAAACAAAACCAATGGTTCAAAAATAAAATATAAAAGTGAGGTGAGATATTACAGCCTTCTCCTGCGGCGTCGTTACGAAGCAAAAGGGTAAACGGCTGCTGCTTTGATGACGGAAACACACTGTGGTTTGAACCAAAATAATATAATCTAAACACAGTCCAGCAGGAGCAGGGAGAGCAATAGAACTTGGGTTCGGACCAGACAATCGAACCAAGTGTGAAAGCACCCTTAGTTTCGATCTTGCTGAAAATCCTGCGTCGAATTGTGCCGTGTTTGTAAATGAATCTGTGGTAAAATGAAGCGAACAAACTGCGTCTTACTGATGCAGTCTGGAACTTCATTAAAAATACAGTTCATCCGCTGTTTCCTAATGTTGGGATCAGAAGGAAGACAATGAAGACCGTATTTTTCCACAACTTACCACTGCACAGCGTCTTGCTGTCTTTGGAGCAATCTTTATCATTTGGTTTCTGCGTTTGCCTCTTCCGTTATTTTGCCTACTATGTGCAAATTGGTCGGCAGAGCTAAACAGGCATTGATCTTCTGCGGAGGCGGTGCTTAGCCACACTATTATGAAATAAAGTGGCACAGAGCCTGTCATTTTGGCAGAGTGGCTTCCATATAAGCTGTTTTTAGACTAATGAGAAAGTTTTGAGATCTGAAACTTACAGGATGTTCTTATAGTACAATGACCTATTATATGTCAAAAGATAAAGGCAATTTTGATTTTTCAATTTTATGACCCTTTAAAAAAAGCCATTCATTTTTGCATGAAGCCAGCAGACGTTAAATATTTGATGTTCTGAGTATTATTTCTTGCCACCCAGTATTTTTTTATCTCAGATTCAAATCAGACTGCAAACTTACTAATGTTTATTGTGGCACAGTAGATTTACTAGTGGTTTGTTAATCAATCGATAAACAAGAAGGTCTAACAGATAACTTACAGGAATGGAGCCAGCAGTGATACCACCAGCGATGCCAGTCAGAAATCGGCCCAATAATAACATCCAGAAATTTTGCGCAGCGCCCATCACAAGGAGACCTGCAGCAGATGGTACTCCAGACAACATGATGCTCATCTTTCTCCCAACTTTGTCATTCAGAAACATGGCACTAAGACCCCCTGCGGCAGCTCCAAGGGTGAAAATCGACTAAATGACAGAAAAGAAACTATTTATAGAGAATGTTGCGCTCTCTTTATAGACCTGTGGTCGGCAGCATGAACTGCTTAGACTGGTCTAACAAGATAGTTGTCATTTTTTTTTACAACACTGGTTATAACTTTTTTATATCAGCAATAGATTGGCCCAATTCGAATCAGAAAAGTAAGACTAATTACTCCTTAACAAACTGCGAGTTGGTCAGACTAATTTGAACATAAAGGCTATGCAACTGGACACTAAACACATAGATGCACACTTCTATACATAAATGATCTTACACCAAACCATGATATCTGATGGATGTCCATTTGGAGCCGAGGGTCATCACCCATCTGAAGCTGGGGGATGACAGGGGAGGGGAACACTAAGGCAAATCCAAAATTGAAATTGCCCAAAACAGCTGAAAAGACAGCAAGGAAGAGCCTTCCATGTCTGAAAGGTATAAAAAAAATCAAAGGAATACATGAAAACCATGAAAAAAAAAAACAATAAAAAAGACAATATAAATCAAATAAGGGGGAAAAAACGAAAAAGTCACCTGATTGGGGCTGGTCTGTTTCTTATTAATGCGGTAGTTTCATCCGGACTGTCTGCCATCTCTCCTCCGTCTCACTCTGCAGACTGAGAGGCTTTAAGGCTCGAATGCGTATAACTGAAAGTAAGTGAAAGCAAAAGTCCATTTTGCAATCCTGGGATTTATTTAGGTAGATAGTGGACAAAGAATTAAGGAAGCAAACGTCAGAACTTCCTCTCAAAACAGATGACATGCAGTGTTAAGCAAACAGAACTTTCCAGTCAGTGGTCACAAGACCATTCTCAAAGAAAAGTTTGTAATATTGACCAATGAACCTACTTTGATATTGTGTCAGATAGCGGTGTGGATTGTGATTCATCCCATAGAGTCGATTCATTTGAATCAGTTCACGTTCCTCTTGTGTCTGTCAGTTCCAACAAGTGTTGTTCATTGAATCACTCCCTACAGTGAATCGTTCTACGAGTCATTCTCACGACCGAAATAAATGTGCGTTTCTACCACTACAAATTTACAAAGAAACTCTAAAACATAGAGATGTGCAACAATTTCCTCACAAACGAAAACAAATCAGGTTGACAATATGACAAACTATAATATCAATATATATCAATATAGCCCTTATCGACATCCTCGTTCTTAGTACTTTTAGTGCTTTAATTTTTAAAAATTTAAATTATTTATTTATTTATTTTACTTAATTAGTCATGTATTAATTGTAATATTGCTTATCTTATCGACCTAATAGAATCAGTGAAATTAAACAAATTCAAATAATTGTGCACTGCCATTACACCCATTTTCTTTGCCCTTTTCTCCTTTTAAGTGATTTTATATGAAATACTGAAAACTTTGAAGAAACCAAACACATGTAAGGTATTCAATATAGAGGAATTAATTAATTGCGACACATGGGAACTTTCACTAGCTAATTATACCTATTTGTTTCTTGATACGTGGAATATATTTTTTCTCAACTGTGATTAGACATATTTCTCCAAACTAAGTTCAATGTGTCAGACCATCAACGCTTTCATTTTTGCCATATAGCAACTTCTTCGTTTACCGTGGTTGCTAAGGTTACCTCAACTGTCCGATTTCAAACCTCCAGCTACATCTAGCCAATCATAGTGCAGGAGGCGGGACTTGTGGTGGGAAAAAAACCCCACGCAAGTCGAACGTCCCCCGCGCACGCGCCCTGTACTCTCTCCCTCTTTTATGTCTCGCGCTGTGGCCGCCTCCCGGTTTTGAGCAACACGGAACAACAAATGTGAAAAATTCAAACACAAACACTGTTTTTTTAGTTTCCACACGCCCGTCTATTTGAGTGTTCCCCTCGTCCCATAAATGAGCCATGGCGGTGAACTTCGGAAAGATCGTCGTGGGGATTTATGTGGAGATAAAGCGCAGCGATGGTGAGTTCATATTTGGGTCGCTTGTAACCGTCCGTTAAAGTCGTTGCCCCGGTTCGGCTAACGGATGCTAACGTTACCTCACAAATACACATGCCAGATACGACAGTTTAGGTGGTTGAGTGCGGAATAAATCGATATATGGCGTTAAGTTTGCTCTGTTGGTGCAGGTTGCCGGGGTAGTTAACGAGCTTGTGTCAATCAACAGTGCAACTGTCGGTTTACGTTAGCCACCTGCTAAACCCGGGTGGAGTTTGTTTAGTTATTCGTAATATGTGTTATCGTGTTTTATTTGAGCTCAGCAACTGGCTTACTTGATGCAGATTATTGGGGAATTACTTATGTCTTATATTTGTTGGGAATATAATCTAGTAGATTCTGGATTTATTTGGGTTAGCCGTCTTAAGTCACTTGCAAATGAGTGTTTTGTTTTCTAAATTGGGTGTAAATAAGTGTGGAGAGAGGGGGGTAGCTGGGTTCACTCAAACCAACTGGTTTAGCTTGGTAGTTTTGATCTTTAAACCCACAATAAGTTTTGACCCAAGTTCAGTCACTCATTTGAAGTTATGATGACATCAGAGAGTTTCCATATTTATGATAATCTGGACAGATGACTGTAAGATGACGAGCAAGTTCCCTAAAAGTTATATGATGAAATTAATCTCATCCTACTGACCAAAGTCATTATTATAGACATATTATCAGTGACTGATATATAATTATATTACCAGTTACAGTTCAATCACTCATAAATGGAATCAAATAAAGGCTTTTATATGTAAAGAAGCCTATTTAATGTATAGTCTGGATATCTCCTCAACTTTTTAAATGGCAGATATTTATTTTAAGGTTTAAAGTGGTTTATAATTGGCCCAAGACAGAGATGAAAACCATTTTTCCCATTTACATAATAAAACAACTTTCCATAAAAATGACAATATAATACTACTACTGTTACTAATCATTGTTCTTGTTATTAAAGCATTCATAATGATTGTAGTTTAACGGTAATGCAGTTAATGTGGTCTCAAAACCAGAAATAAAACGCATTGATCTGCATATTTGTTATGGACTCTTATAACAAATCTGTATCTTATTGGTCATAAAAAGCCGATATATTTAAGGTTTTTAAGACAGTAATTCGGCAATAACCATCAAATTAGTTTCTGCTAATGATGTCGGTACAGAAATGTAGATTTAGTAGTGTGGTTTGCGTCTTGTGAGCATTCAGTGGGATTTTATTGGTTTTGTCGTCAGTACAATTTTGAAGACTATCATAATGATTTTATCTCTTTGAGAAGGCTGTGTTATATTTAACTTCAGTGAAGAAACAAATGAGCCTGGATCTGTTGACGTGTTAGACAAACCACTCCTGTCTCTTTGGGAAGTTTCATGTATTGCGTAATAGAAATGACTCTTGACATGCTCTCTGAAGACGAACAGTGCTCGTGACATCTTAAACAGAGGAGGTCTCTAGTGCCTTTTACTTAAAGCGGGGTCTTGACTTTTCTTTTGGCCTGATGTTGCATGGTGGTGTTTTAAATAGCTTGTTTTATGGCAGGATAATACATGCTTTTTCCTGCTGATGCTGCTGTTGAATAATTGCAGGGATGGAGACGTGAGTAGGAATAGCTCTGAATAATAGATACGGAAACATGGCTGTTTGTTAACGGTGGTGCTTTGAGACTTTTCGGTAGTTGATGAGCACAACTTCTGAAGTGTCACGAGAATCAGATTTTTCGTTGCCGTCTTGTGCGTGACCTCGCCAAGATCCACTCAAACTTGTTTAGAATTTCAAAACACATGAATGAACGTTTTCCATTTGTCTTTCTTACTTAGAGCTGTTGGATTTCTTACAGGGCGAATACACCAGGCCATGGTGACCTCTTTAAATGAAGATAATGAAAGTGTTACCGTGGAATGGATAGAAAATGGAGACACCAAAGGGAAAGAGGTAAGTTTTGCAACCTCTCAGCTGCCTGTGTTTTTAATAATGGATGGAACAACATGCTGGTGTTGTTAGGGTGAAGTATGAATGAAACTCTGAGATATTATGTGCTGTGTTCCTTTCAAATATGTATTCTGCAGTCATACCCCTCATCTTTTTTAATATTAGGATATTCTGTATGATTTGGATCAGTGTTTTTTTTTTATATCAAAATGCTTTTATAGTTTTTATTAATATTTTGAATCAGTTTTTTAAATTATTTTTTTAGATTTTCCATTTTCTTTTCAAATTTAGTAAAAGTTTTGTGTGTTTTTGTCTTTTTTATATATTTTTGTCAATATAGTTTTTATTAATTTCTATTTTAGTTTGAGTTATTTTAGCACATCACGTTAAACTAATTTTAAAATGAGAAATGTTGCCTAGTTGAAAAATAATTTTAAACTTTTTATATTTTATTTTATTTCAAGTAACTAAAATGTGTTTTGGATAACGGTGATCAGAAAGAAAAAAGTTTTATTCTTTATTTACAGATTGATTTGGAGTGCATATTCTCACTAAATCCAGATGTTGCTCCAGAGGAGGAGATTTCTTTGAGCCCTGTTACACCACCACCGCCTCCTACACCCAGCTCTGTGAAAGTTAACAAAATCCCTAAGGTTTGTATGAGGTCAGAGTTAAATGTTGAACTTGCACTCTAATTGTTTGCATCTTTTGAACCTTTTTGTACGCTTTTGTTTGTATGCAGAATCGTAGAACTATTGCACCGGGAAGGAGTGAAATCCCATCCAGAGACAACAGAGGTTTATATGCTCTTCTATGACTCATGAATAGGGCTGCACAATAAATTCTGAATTGCAGTATGTCCATGTGCGATTATAAATCTTCTAAAGACTGTGATTTAATTAGATTAATATGTAGTGTGCATGTGCTGGGTGCTTCAAAATGAAAAGGTGACACATGCATGTGTCAGGCTCAGTGTGCTCAGTCTGATGCAGTGCTTTCAGAGATTGCGCACTCCACAAGCACTTTAATTTGAAAGAGTACTCTTGTATAACATAATTCTAATATTCAGTACAGTTAATAATTCTTCAACATTATTTTAAAATCATATAATATTCCCTCTGAAGCCTGACATGTAAAATATTAGTCAGAAAGATCTGTTTTTGAAATGAAACCATTTATTGAACCTTTAAACCTAAATATTTAAAAGAAATTGTAAAAAAAAAAAAAGAAAAAGTTTGCTTATGTTTTTTTGTTGACTATAATCATTTATGCATCTGGCTTTTATAGTTTAATATAGGAGAATGTGGAGTCCATATGTGAGGAGAATAAACACTTTTTATTTTGAGGCCCAAACTGAGCAAAAAAATGCAATTTGGTGCAGTTGCTGATATGGGCAAACAGGATAAAATTCTGATAGCATTTAATGTAAATAAATGAGATCTGTATATCAGTAGAGTAGACTACCTACATGAAATGCATATAAACATCAGTCATTAAATTCAGCTACACCAGCCAGGACTTATTCTACACACATACTGGATAAGAAAGTCCTGATCAAACCTGCCAGATCCAACAAAATTAAAAAAAAATAAAAAATCAAGATGCATTGAATCCTGTAAAACGCATTTAATGTTTGCATAGTCTAGTAAAGAAAAATAAAGTACCGGTAGTCACTGCTTAAGGAAATGTGTTTTAGTATAAAATGTGATTTTTACCTACTAGCATGTTAGTTTATTATATTTAGCAGATTGAATATGTCCTGTAGAGTAAATTACATTGTATCACTCAACCCTGGCCAAATGTGTCAGAGCTGTTTAAAATTAACAAAGCTTATTTGTGATTTAAAATATCATCCAACGTGATGGAAAATAGGCTTTCCAACTAATGTAAATCAATATTTACATAGTTTAATAGTAAATTTATCTCACACCCGTGTTGCACGTTGTCCCGCAAAATCACATCGACTGTCCTGCAACAGAGTAATAACCAAGTGATGCTCACCCTATCAATTTAGAGACTTTAGAAATTTGCTTAGCAAATATGATATGATATCTATTTTCTAAATGCATTTTATTGATCTTATTGTGAATTTTTTTCAAAATCTACGTAATTTTTGATGAAAATGTCAACTTTTAGCCAAACTAAAATATTTATAGTTGTCTCAGCATACTACGCTGACTGACTGGATTTCAAAATTTGAAAAACTGAGTCTACCTGAGTGCCATTTTTGTGCATCATAGGCATGTTTGAGTGCTGTAGTTAAGTTTTCAGACATAGTCTGAGTGTGATTTGCTGACTCTTATGTGTTCTGTTTTAAAGTTGGTTCAACTCGGGCACGACCTGCCCAACAGCAGCCAGAATCAGCACCCCCTCCACCAGCACAACAACTTTCTCAGCCCACACAGAGCCAGACCCAAAGTCAGCTAGCTCAGCAACAAAACGGTAATATGACACCCCTCAATGCTTTTCAGTCTGTTCATTTCAGCCCCCCTTTTCCCCATAGGAAAACTCTGAAAGCTGAACGGAGGCCTCCTGCAGATGATTCTTGTCATGCATAAAGAGGAAGCATCCTTTTAGAGTCTTTATTTTGCTGTAAACCTAACATTGCTCATCTGTCCGAATCTTGGCTCAATACTCGTGGGGTGTGGTTTGGCCACTCCAGCCGCCCCTCTGAATGTCAGTGACTGTCTGTGACCGGGCAGCCTTGACGTGACTGTGAATCTCTCTGATTAATCCTCTTGCTCTGAATTTATGAAGCTTACAAGAGTCTGTCTGCTGAATTAATCTGAAATCAAAATGCTCAACCTGTTTTCTGTGCACAGCACGATACTGCACGTCCTTTGGGTGGAACAACAAGCTTTCTTGACTGATTTGCTTGTTTAATGCAGAGATGAGTGGAAAATTGATTCACAGATCTGTTGTGGTTCTTTCTCAGTCAATTCTTAATTGATCTGCATAAATTCATGAATCAGACTTTAATGAATCAGTTTATTGGAAAAGCATATGCAGGACTACAGATGAGGCGCCATTCATTGTCTATTGGCGGGTCTTTGCAGTCATGTCTTGTATATTTATGCTGTTGCTATAAAATTGAGCTGCATAGACAATAATTTTGTAATTGAATCATAACTCCAAATTCCAATTAAATCAAATCGTCAGGTTTCTAAAAATTCCCACCCCTAGTTTAGTGTTGCAATATGAATCATTGTTCAAATTACACATTGTTTTTAGGTAGAGGAAATTGGAGTCAGTCAGATGAATAATAATGACTTCATTATGTGGCCTAATCTTTTATTCCATGTTCTGCTGATAGTATTGTTTGCAACTAATAGCAGTCATTTTGTGTATGTTGCAGACAGCAAGAGTGCATAGATAAATGACTTTGGAAAAGGCCTGCTCACAGAATAGAGCTCTTTAAGATGGAGAGGGTTGTTGGCGCTACCATGTGCCAGCTGCCAGAGGCTCTGGCTTGCCTCTATAGCCACTCTGTCTACACAAATACACACTTATTAGAGGGAGATACAGAGTGGGAGGGGGCGGGCTGAAAGAGAGGAAGCGATTGTTGCCTTTGTTAAAATGGAATCGTGTGTTGTTCTGCTCTCTAACAGCGAGGAGGAAGTCGAACTGTGTGAAGGAAGTGGAAAAATTGCAGGAGAAGAGGGAGAGACGCAGGCTACAGCAACAGGAACTTAGAGAGAAGCGAGCACAGGTGAGACTTGTCATCTTTCTGTCATTAGATCTCTCTGCCTCGTCTCTCAGCTTCTAATTATAACGTGTTTCTCAGGTTTGACTAATGGATTATTTCACCTGATGGTGTTCCTGTTGTGAATGTGCTTGTTTTGTTTTTAAGGAAATTGATACAACAATTCCAAACTATGAAATACTTCAGATGATCAGAGACTTCAGAGCAAGTTTGGACTATCGACCACTAACCACAACAGATTTGGTAGGTATTAATAAAGAAATATCTGGGTCATATTTAAAAAAAAAAATAATAATAATAATAATTTAGCCTAAATTACATTTAATACAACAAATTATTCCATCGTATAATATTTCCTTTATTATGGTAATTGTTAGTTCATTTATTATTCATTGTTTCATTTTTATTGTGATGATTATTTATTCAGACATTTTTCACTATTTGAGTTTGGGGTGGAATACAACCCGGACATTTTCGTAACAAGCTGTATTTGAGATTCACATTTTAGTGATAACAATAAACCAGAAAACAAAATGCAAATGTATGATATTATTGTAAAAAGGTATTATTAACAAAAAAAAGCTTTATCTTATTCAGTCTTGGATGTTAAGTACAACATTTTACTTTGAGAAGTAAAGCATAATTCATGTTTCGACAGATTGAAGAGCACAGAATATGTGTTTGTGTGAGGAAACGACCCCTCAATAAAAAAGGTAATGCCTCAGAAATGACAATTGCCATACTATTTTTCATTTTTGATTGACTTATATATTTTGTAATTTATTTCTCATTTGTATTATAGAGTTGACGGTAAAGGACCTAGATGTGATCACTATTCCAAGTAAAGATGTTGTCATGGTTCATGAACCAAAACAGAAGGTGGACCTGACTCGATACCTAGAGAACCAAACATTCCGCTTCGACTATGCCTTCGATGACAGCACGACAAATGAAATGGTTTACAGGTAGAGAATGTACCTCTGTTCATTAAACAAGAATCTTTCTCTAAAATGAATGTCAGGAATTATTCACTGTCAGAGGGAAAAAATTTGTATCTGTTCTCTCCACAGGTTTACTGCAAGACCTCTTGTGGAAACCATCTTTGATAGAGGAATGGCCACATGCTTTGCTTATGGCCAAACTGGAAGTGGAAAAACTCATGTAAGAAATGTTTTATTTAATATATTTGAGAGATTTTTTTAAAAAAAATCATGTTTGGATACTTTTTCTAATAAAAACGGTAAAAGGATGTAAACCTCAACGATTGCTTTTTGTTTTAGACCATGGGTGGAGATTTTTCAGGAAAGAACCAGGATTGTTCTAAAGGAATCTATGCATTAGCTGGTAATTGATGTTTATTTGGTCCTGTAATTTGTTTAAACTTGTAATTTCTTTCAAGCAACTCATTTATTTTGTGTTGTACACACAGCTCGAGATGTTTTTCTCATGCTGAAGAAACCAAACTATAAGAAGCTGGATCTTCAGGTTTATGCAACATTCTTTGAAATTTACAGTGGAAAGGCAAGTGGCTCCGAGTTACATTCGCTTTCTGTCAATTGAAATGTGTTGTGAATACCATTTGAAATACCATTTGTGCATTTGCTAGGTGAATGGATCATTTTCATTTCAGAAAATGTCCATTTATTGATTTGTTTTTGATTATCAGGAGTGTTATTTTAGAAAACTGATGACTCATGGCTGTGATGCAAACTAAAGCCTATTAGTCATTTAAAGTCTTTGTCTTCTTTAGGTATTTGATCTGTTGAATCGGAAGGCTAAGCTACGTGTGCTTGAAGACGGAAAGCAGCAAGTGCAAGTGGTTGGGCTTCAGGAACGTGAGGTCAAATGCACTGAAGATGTCCTCAAACTCATTGAAATGGGGAACAGCTGCAGGTAATACTCAGTGGGAATTATTTGCTGTTGTATAAAATATGCATATCTCAAAATCTTTTCCTAAATATGATTCACGGTCTTTGATCTGTAATTGATCGCACAGTGTCTCGATACAGACATCAGACACACCGTATTTAAATTTCCTTCCTATGTTCCATTTCAGGACATCAGGTCAGACCTCGGCCAATGCCCACTCATCCCGTAGCCATGCTGTCTTCCAAATCATACTACGAAGGAAGGGCAAGATGCACGGCAAATTCTCACTCATTGATCTGGCGGGTAACGAACGTGGAGCGGACACGTCCAGCGCTGATCGGCAGACTCGTTTAGAGGGAGCCGAAATCAACAAGAGTCTGTTGGCTCTAAAGGTCAATACCTTAAAAATACCACCCAAGAGCAAACACTAGTGCATGGGTTGGCAACCTTTTGGTCATGAGGTGCCAATTTTGAATCTTTCAGTTAATCTCTGTGATCTTGCTTGTCCCAAATATTAGGAATGTATCAGAGCTCTGGGCCGAAATAAGCCTCACACCCCATTCAGAGCAAGCAAGCTCACTCAGGTCCTCAGAGACTCATTTATCGGTGAGAACTCCAGGACATGCATGGTAAGTTTGATTAAGCCCTCTTTCTCAAACATTAGGATTTGGCTAAGTTTACTTTTGCCTGTTTGCACAGCTCTAATTGTGACTGTTGCCTGCTCAGATCGCCACCATCTCTCCTGGTATGGCCTCCTGCGAGAACACGCTAAACACTCTAAGATATGCCAACAGGTGAGGTCATTGTGCGTTTATTTAAATGGAAGTTGAGTAGAACTCTCACTAATGTAGCATTCTAGCCTTATCCCAACCATTTTGAAGATATTTTAAAATATCACTCTCTAAATTTTGCTTTTAATGTCTTTAAAAAAAAGTCTTGTATTTACCATTAATTTGACATGTAAATGCTGATGGGAAAAAGTCTTGTCGTAACTTGTCTCTCTCCTGATTGGCTTTGCTCTTCTCTCTCCGTCTTGCTGTTTTTCTCTGTTCTGTCTTGACTGTCTTCAGAGTAAAGGAGTTTGGGATTAGCCCCTCTGACATCCCCTTCTCTCAGGGGGAGGAAGTCGCTCTGAACCCTCTCCTACCTATGAGTATGAGCACATGTCTATGCAGCTTCCCACCCTATTCTCAGTCAGATACACTGCAGCAGTGTTGGGGAGAAACTAAAAATAGTACTAGGTTACTAACTTCATTTGTCAGTAGTGTTATAGTAGCCAAACTGTTTTAAAAAATTAGTTTTTAGTTTTTGAAAATGCATTTTTTTCCATCTCAAGTAGCAAGAAATGACAAACCTGTACATCATTTTTTTTTTAAATTTATATTGTATTGCAGTTTATAACTAGACAAACTGAAGCCATAATTAGTCGATCATTGAAGTAGTGTTGTGACCTTTAATTTTAAATTATCACTATAGCCGCAGTTCCACCACAGGAACTTTCCCAGGAACTAGGGATTTTGGGGTGGTACTCTGTGTGTTTCAACCTCAGGGACCAGGGTCTAAATGAAGTTCCAGGTAAAAATTTCCCCCTCAGAAAGTCCCTGCTCATGAGGTAATACTTTTTCAAAGTTCAGGAACTTTTTGGGGTGGGACTTGGGCATGTAACATAATGATTGGTTGAGTTCATGCTCCATTTTGATTGGTTGCTATTCGAATCAATAATGGAGTTTTAAAAAGTACAATAGATGGACCGTCGACCAGGGTCTAGGCTTTATTAATCTTGTATGCGGAGGCCAAAATCCAGCAAGAACCAGATTAATTTCTTTAGACTGTGACGGAAACACAGATGGCAACGGGTCTGGGGGAAAAAAGGTTCCTGGGACAAATTGTTCCGTGTAATTTTGGTGGATCGCATCTTATTTTCTGTTTAGAAATGTCAAAAGCATCACTAGCTCAATTTTCACATTTCACTGGGATTGCTATCTCGACAACAACTACTATAATATTTGTTTCATGAGAACCTTAGAAAAAAATTTTAATTTCAGTGACTACTTCAGCAAAAATGGATCACTGATTCATTTGATTCACTCCGTAGTCTGCATAGAATTTTACACCTTGTTTGTATCGAAATATTTAGTTAAATGCTGTTTATCCCTGTTGTGTAAATGAGGGTGTTTTATTAGTTGTGTAATTTTGTTTTTTTACAATAAATACTTATCTGAAAAAATACTGCTGTGATTCAAAATAGTATAATCTGATAGATTTATTATTATTAAAGTTATGTAGTTATATAAATACCATCTTAAATAGCTTCACATGATTTTTTTTTTTTTTTAAGTAACTCGTATTGTTGCAAACAGTATTTTACATAATGAAAATAGCTTGGCTGGCAATTTCAAAGTAGCTTCCCCAGCACTGCTCAGTAGATAACCAACCTCCCATGCTGGCTTGTAACTGATGCATGGAAAAGAAATACTCATGCACAGCAAAGTGTATAACCACAGTCTGTTTCATTTTATTAGACACATTGGCTGCACTCACGTCTCACGCTAATGGTTGTGCTTGATGTAAACATTTTCATTTCCCCTCTGGTCTGCTGTCATTTAGTTTCTCTAACCCTGGGAATGTCTGGCATTTCTGTGGTGCTGTTGTCCTTTCTTCTCCTTTAGAAATGACACATAATTTGTATATTAATGCACATAAACACTGTGCATAGTAATAAAAATGGGATGACACCATAAACAGTTTCGTTAACTGCACTAATGGCTACAATTTGTATGCATTGATGAGGAGACTGATTTTCATTGTTTAAAAAAAAAAAACGGTTGTTTGTAGATTGTAATACCATGATTGTTAAAAGTGTAACATTTATAATTTATTTATAATAAATGTATAATGTAATATAAGGTAAGATACAGTGTCACTTCAGGTTACACTTTGCTTTGTTCTATTGTTCTATGTACTAAAGAGCCAGATGTTGAAGCTTTTCAGTCCTGTGACCTGTGCATGGTGTCATTTAGGTCAGCATGATTGCTCTAAAAACATCATTATAAATGCTGTCAATCTGTCCATTTAGAGTGAAGGAGCTGACTGTGGATCCCAATGCTGTGACGGAGGGAGTCCGCCCAAATGTTAACGCCATCAACCAGCTGGACATCATGGATGAGGATTGGGAGTTGGGGAATTCCCCTCAGAGGGATGACCTCAAACTGCTCTGTGAACAGAATGTAAAAACACATCTTTTCCTATTACTTACTCCACTTTAAAAATGCATGCATGATGAACATTGCAAAGACACTTTCATTTGGTCACATACACACTGAAAAGTGAGTTCTGAAAAGTGAAGCCAAAACATTTCGATCCCCACCCGGGTGGCTGGTTGGAGTATAGGTTGTAAACCCCGCCCTCTTCATGTAATCGAATGGAACAAGCCAAACTAAAAAAATCCAATTACACTTCAAATAATTTTTATTCTTATTTCTTGTTCTTATTCATGCGATGTATGATGTATTCAAGTTTTTTTTTTTTTTTTTTTTTTTTTGATATAAAAAAACTGTGGTAGCATCACACGATTGACAGATGTTGTGTTGAATTGATTGAGTATGGGGGGGGGGGGGGGGGGGGGATTCCAGTGCTCCACCTCAGGATCACTATTGCGCAGACTTGGGCTCCAAATAATGTAATTGGCAGTGACCATTTCTGGGATATTTTGGCTTCACTTTTCTACAGTGGAAGGAAGTCCATCTTTTTTACAATCTATATTTATTGGTTAAATCCTGTATTGTCATTTTTGTTGCTATTCTTGCAATAAAACATTAAATATACATAAAAATTTGATTATTTTGTAAAATAATACACTACTATTCTAAGGTTTGGGGGCAGTAAGATTTTTTTTCTTTTTTGATAGAATCAAAATAAAGTACAAGCGGCAATTATTACAATTCAGATTAACTATTTATTTGAATGTATATTCAAAATAATTAAAAGCTGAATTTTCAGCATCGTTACTCCAGTCTTCAGTCACTCAATCCTTCAGAAATCATTCTGATGTGCTGATTTGCTGCTCAAGAAATATTTCTTATTATTATCAATGTTGAAAACGGATGTGCTGCTTAATATTTTTGTGGAAACCGTGATACAAATTTTTCAGGATTCTTTGAATAGAAAGCCGTTCTTCTTTTAAGAACAGCATTTATTTGAAATGGAAATCTTATGTATGATTATGATAGTCTTCAATGTCACTTTTTATCAATTTAATGTGTCCTTGCTTAATAAAAGTATTCATTTCTTTAAAAAAATCTTAATACTGGCTCCAAACAGTTGAAAGATTGTGTATATTTGCAAATATGTTATTGATAATTTTGTTTTCTGTGCACACTTTTTATTTTAGCATATTTTTATATATTTATTTATCTTCAATGTATTTATGCTTTATTAAGATAAGTATTGCATATCATTTATAAGCATAAGACTGAAACCATAAACAGTAAAATAAGAAAGGCAATCAAGTTGTTGGCTCAGTCTCCTTTTCGATGTTGTGTACCATACACCATTAAGACCTCTTGTTATAGGTGGGATAAAAGCTTGTGTTTGAATGTTGACAGGAAGAGGAAGTCTCCCCTCAGCTCTTCATGTTCCACGAGACTGTGTCCCAGCTGGTGGAGATGGAGGAGCAGGTTTTGGAGGACCACAGGGCTGTGTTTCAGGTGTTTGTTTCTAATGGTGCTTTCACACTAGAGCTTTTTTAGTCTACTTGACGTCAGCGTTTGGTTTGCTGTGCTTGCTTTTACTGTTTAAAATCACAAAACTGCAAAAAGGGAATTGCTAATCATGATGTTCATACTGTGTGTGCTGACAGGAGTCTATCAGGTGGCTTGAGGATGAGAAGGTTCTCCTGGAGATGACTGAGGAGGTGGATTATGACGTGGACTCCTACTCCTCTCAACTCGAGCATATTCTTGACCAGAAGATTGACATACTTATTGAACTCCGAGGTAATGCATCCTCTATAATGAAGTTTTTAGTGTTCTTTCATAAGAAGAGTTTGTGTCCTCCTGGTGGATTGGAGTATTAATGGATGTGTGTCTGCTCGTATTATCAGATAAAGTGAGGTCATTCCGTTCTACGCTCCAAGAGGAGGAACAAGCCAGCAAGCAGATTAACCCCAAACGGCCCCGTGCGCTGTAGCCTGGAACACACTCACGGAGGAACGACAAATACAAGAGTCCTGTAGGCTTCTTGATAGTATTGAGAAGTTTTCTGAAGAAACTCCTACTTTCACATGTGAAATAAAGCGTTAGGTAATTCTCTTACAAATCAGCAGAGGATAAATAAGGGGATTTTGCTCATCATTAATACCCTTGATGAATGATTAAGGAAAGTTTTAGTTTTTTTTCATTAGTATAAATATATTTATTTACCTTTTCATTGTAGGTTAAGGGTACAGACTTGTATCAGTTGATACTCACATGTTCTACCCTTTGTTTTTTTTAAGTTGTACCACTGAAATCCTTTCTTCGAAGTTGTTCTAAATTGTATGCATGAACACTCGGCAACTGATTATCGCTCCGTTCCCAGCATGACTGACTTGGTTCATCTGCACTTTAAATAAACTTGTTTTTTGAGGGGTCCGTTTACCGCACTTGGCATGGTGTAGGTTTCTGTTGATTTACTTGTAACCCTTTTGCCAACAGGCTCGTTATTGACAAGGAATAACTACATTACACGTAGGGGACACGGCCCCCGCACTTTTAGAAACAGATGATTCTATCCCCCGCCTTTTTTTTTGACCCAGCGCCAATTTTTTCGCCCGTGTTCTCTGATTTGTTACTTAGACTTGAGTGAACTAGCATTCAGCCAATCACAGCGTGAATCATCTCTTGGGCGTGTCTGTCATGAGCTTCAAATCTTTTGTTGCTCTTGCGAATTTTCGTTCGTTCAATTACTTTGCTGTTTGGCTGTCTGGGGTAAAATGCACCCCCGAAAAAAGCAGAGAACGATTACATCCTTTTTTCAAACACACACTGTAAGTATGTGTTACAGTATGTCGCGACGACATGAATCACACGATAAAGTTTCAATGTTATGATTTAACCTACTGTAACATAGTAAGACGTGTAAGACAACAGAACCCATCCGGACCTCTTCACGTCGCGCCGGATTGTGCCGAGTGTGTGTTAAATGCTCTCCTACTTGTCACTTTGGATCACATCGTCTGCTAAATGAGACATAACAGATTATTCCAAGCAGGCACACAACATCATAAAACGTTGATATTTGGTTAAATTTCGGTTGCGACGTCGGGTGACGTAAATTCAACGTCTAATGTCAATGTTAAATTGATGTCCGATACCGAGGTCAGCTGACGTTGAGATTTTGTTGTTTTTGTGTAACCAAAATCCAACCCGATTTCATTTTCAACCGAAATGTAACATCTGTCCGACGTCATGTCCAACGTCAACCTGATGTTGGGTTCTGCTGTCTTTTGTTGCCTACGTGCTGCTTGCATCCAGAGTAGAATTATCCTTTCACAATAAATCAAATTTGTTTTGCGCCGAATATCTTATCATACTTTATCAAATTTTAGTCTTTTAATTTATTACTGCTATGTCCTAACTGGTCTGTAGGAAAGGCAGGCTGTGACGTCACTGACAGAGAGAGGGGAGGGCAGTTGCTCGACCCCTCCAGAATGTGTACAGGTGAGATTTGAATAAAAAAAAAGAGGATTGACAATTTTAAGGCAGTCTTTTCTTAATTGAGACTACTTTAAATCAATTTAATTCCATAAAACAAAATATTACATTTTTTATTTTATGTTCAAACTGTCAAATAAAATTAGTTTTATGTATAAAGGCAGTGTGTTCCAACAGTGTTAAGTACTTAGAATGTATTATTATAAACCTCACCTTTGGGTCACATCACCATACAGCTGCCCCCCCACTTTTATAATGGCTGCTACGCTACTTTCGAATTAAACACTGACAAAAGAGACATTCCGATGTATAAAACCTTTGTCTAGGGTAAAAGTATGATTCTAGCTTTAAAATAAATGAGAGGATTCTCAGGTATACTAATTTATAATTATTCAATAAACATGTACCTCTAAATGTAATTACCCTGTGATTATTATTTTTCTTACAGCGTTGACTTCACAGTGTACAAATGCGAGACTCACACATTGGATATGGTTTATGCTTTTGTATTGAAAAGTTCAGTTTTAAATAAAATGCATTTGCTATAAAAAATAAAAAAAATCCCCCACATATAAGTCATTTACCACGAGTGCACTCGATTTTGAGTCAGCAAGCTTGCGTTTCGTTGGCGCGCGTTGGAGCTCAAATCCTTTGTAAACGTTTGGAATAATCCTACCAGTCTGCAGTTCACCGTTACGGCCAAAAATGAAAGGATGTACAACGATGAGATGGGCACACGGAATCCACTCTCCGAGCTGTTGTCCTCAACGCAGGTGAGTGCTGGATCGTTCGGTGACCATGCCGTCTCTCTCTCCCGATGGTTCTTGAGGTGAATTTGCAAAGACACAGCGCTAGCAACTTTAGCTTAGCTCTTCCAGCTTGTTCCTCAGAAAAGTATTAAACTCACCCCCAGGCTGCGCGAGTCCTCTGCAGTCCTACGAAGCGAGGGGAAATTTTCCAAGCGTGCTGAAGCGCGGCTTTTAAGCACTTTTTCTAGGTTTTGCGAGCTCATGTATTGTGCGGCCAATTTCACTGCTGCTCAGTCCTTCGCGCCTCGCGTTTTTTCCCTTACGTTCTAGTATTGCGTCATTACGTACACTCCAGCAAATCAAATAATAAAACGAACATTACTGGGTTTCTCTCCTATTGGATAAACTATGAATTCTTCTATTTATAAACGTTTAACACTATGCAAACGCATATTTCAACTGTATAATTATAATAATGAAATGGTATACATTCTCGTAAACCAAAAAAACACAAAATACCCTGATATACTAAGTAATCAGGTTATTACATACTGTTACAGCATTTTACTCACCTTGCCATTTTTTGAAGGCATATTAACAATAGGTTACTGTCGTAACCCCGGTTCTCTGAAACATCTCATGTTCGAGATCCACCTATGGGAAGGGCATCCGTACCTGACCTCTGCAGAAGCATCCAATTGCACCAAGTCTGGCTAGACAGACAGCGGCACGCAGCCAATGCCAGGTAAGGCCCCACCCCCTTACCTGGGTGCATATAGGCTGTGCGCGCCGTTATTCCTCAGTCAACATTCGCTTCTCGCGATCTCTGCACAGCTCGGGTTAGTAAATCTGTTCACCTTCGAGTCCTCAGGAGGACACATCGTCTGATCAGCCTCCGCCGGACGTGACAGATTTTTTCTTCAGCCCTACAAGCTGTTCTTGCATCCTGAGCCGCCCAGGCTCCATATCTCTCCCAAGAAACGCTACGGTATGTCTCACTCCAAACCTCCCGCATCTCCCGGTGGCTGCGCATCACGGGTCTGCCCGGCTGCGTGCGGCGCGCTTATTGCCGCCAAGGATCCGCACCCCTTCTGTGTGGTCTGCTTGGGCCTCAAGCATGCGCAAGAGGCCTTGGAGATCCCAGAGAATTGCAACCATTGTCTCTCGCTGCCTAAAAAGCTTCTGCGGCGCTGTCTCAAAGTTGCCGCGACACAGTGCGTCGATCTCGGCCTTTCTGACTCGGATGGAGGACAGTGTGATGACGCCGCGCTACCGGGGGCCTCCGGCCGTCGTAACTGTCCCTCTCCTGGTCAGTGGCGCTCTGTGGAGCTGGCCACTCAACGTTGAGACGAGCGGCCGCTCGTTCACACACTTCCAGGAGGATGGACTGAGGTAGAACAGCGGGGGCGTTAGCCAGGGGAGTGCTAACGGGCGGGATGGCCTCCTCGTCCTCAGAAACTCCAAGCAGGCCCGCGTCGTCGTCATCGGCCGGTTCGTCGGCAAACTGAATATTATCCCCGAAGATATCCTCTTCGGGGAACGCAGGATTGGGCTGGTCAGCCCAATTTAATGGTGCTGCGCCCCGGGAGGCCCCCGGTAGCGTGGCGTCATCACACTGTCCTCCATCCGAGTCAGAAAGGCCGAGATCGACGCACTGTGTCGCGGCAACTTTGAGACGGCGCCGCAGAAGCTTTTTAGGCAGCGAGAGACAATGGTTGCAATGCTCTGGGATCTCCAAGGCCTCTTGCGCATGCTTGAGGCCCAAGCAGACCACACAGAAGGGGTGCGGATCCTTGGCGGCGATAAGTGCGCCGCACGCAGCCGGGCAGGCCCGTGATGCGCAGCCACCGGGAGATGCGGGAGGTTTGGAGTGAGACATACCGTAGCGTTTCTTGGGAGAGATATGGAGCCTGGGCGGCTCAGGACGCAAGAACAGCTTGTAGGGCTGAAGAAAAAAATCTGTCGCCTCCGGCGGAGGCTGATCAGACGATGTGTCCTCCTGAGGACTCGAAGGTGAACAGATTTACTAACCCGAGCTGTGCAGAGATCGCGAGAAGCGAATGTTGACTGAGGAATAACGGCGCGCACAGCCTATATGCACCCAGGTAAGGGGGTGGGGCCTTACCTGGCATTGGCTGCGCGCCGCTGTCTGTCTAGCCAGACTTGGTGCAATTGGATGCTTCTGCAGAGGTCAGGTACGGATGCCCTTCCCATAGGTGGATCTCGAACACGAGATAATGAAAGAGAACTGAAGTTTAAGATGTTCTCAAAGAAGCATTTAATGCACTGGGAGAAAAATGTTGAGGTTATGTGAATGAATGTGAGAATTGGTTGGTTTCATTGGTTTTTCACAGACCGCTGTCCCTTTTTCACATATTCTCTTTGCCGTCTCTCTCGTCCAATTATCTGTAGAACGCTTTTGTGCCATATCATGTTTCCTTGTGGAAAGGAAGTTAACAGTCTACCAAAACACTCATCCCTTAGTGTTTTAGTTTTAAAACTTCCCAACATTCTCACATCGCCTATTCAACTTTGTAAAGTGTATTAAATTACAGCAAGATTCTCAAATAGGGAATACCACTTATTCGCTGCTGTTTTCAGTGTTGGCACCTCTCAACTCAGTGGTTGCTAAAAAAAAGAATGATTCAACAAAATCCTTTTTGTCCTGACTTTCCTTTTGATTTACTGTTTTTAAAAGTACTTAAACTGATTTCTTGCCTTTGTAAAAATAGAGAATTTTATGTAATCTGACTCAATGCTAATAAGTAGTGTAAATAAGTTAATTATTAAAATAAGCTCGAAAAAAATAAAAAAAACTTTTTTCCTTTTTAATGGAGTTCCAAAGTTATTGTCCTAGGTGGCGCTGCTTACTCATAATTTAATCCTGTTGCATCGAACTAAAAGAAAAATAGGAGTAACGTAAGATAATTGTTTATTTTGGGTTAATATTTTTATAAGAAACCTTGCCAACTTTTTTTTATTTCTGTGCTAAGTACTGTTTATTATTATTCCATATTTAAACAATCCGATTTAAAAATGAACGTCTTATTAATGTAAATATGAATAATTTGAATTAAACTAGACTTTTATTTTGAAATACGTACTTCCGGAAGGCGTTTCTCGTTGCGGTATTGACGCGTTTTTCACGCCTCTGCATCCCATCCACGCCGTTTTCGCTGCCGTCGGTTAACGAACCTTCACCAAAGCGTCTCCTCTGTTGATGTGCACATTTGTTCGTCTTGGCATTACCTCTTCCTAGTTATTTATACATTTATTTAAGAATTCAACTTTTGGCATCACACGGTCACCCCCAGTGTAATGCTGCGAGGAGAGAAGACATCTTCACCGCGAAAACAAAGGTACTGTTGTTTACAGCCGAACTTTATTAATCACGCTGCCTCTAAAAAATGTGTTTACTATAATTTTAATTATAAACGTATATAACATTTGTAATATTGCCTGACGCGTTTGACAGATCGCCATCAAGCTGACGACGTCACTCATATTGTTATCAAGCTGACGTCATCATCCAGCAGAGGGATTTTAATGGGCTGTTACCGATCGAGTAAATACAGTCAACTGGTGAGTACTACATAAAACATGACTAAGATTAATGCCACAGTTCAAGGGTTGGGTTTTATTAGATCCCAATGCATCATTTCTCACATCGCTGTGTCCTGTAACTTCCCTCTTTCATATCAGGTGTATTTTGGGATGGTATTGTTGAGCACAACCGAAATTTATTAATCACTGCCTCTAAATTTTTTTTAGTTGAGCTTAATATTTTAACAGGCCTCAAATAAAGTATAAAAGCATGGTAAAACATCTTCTGTAATCAAAGAAGAATTTTGTGTGTGTGTGTGTATATATGTATATATATATATATATATATATATATATATATACACGCACAAAGTACACACTTTTGAAGGGCAAAAGTGTGTATCAGGACAAAAAAAAATCATCTGGTCCTCGACCTCAGATGAACAACAACACATGACATATTACAGTGTGTACAAAAACTAGACCAAAATGGAGAAACCTTATGTGACAAACTGAGTACACCCTTACTGCATCCATAGGAATTAAGAGGGTAATTATAAATGCCTTTGATTGGTTGATCAGGAGTAAGTGTGAAGTTTTGGTAGTTTGCTTGTCTGGAGCATTCAGATGTGTTTTAACACCATGCCAAGGAGGAAAGACATCAGCAATGATCTCAGAGAAGTAATTGTTGCTGCCCATCAATCTGAGAAGAGCCATTTCCAAACAATTCAAAGTCCAACATTCTACACTAAGGAAGATTGTTCACAAGTGGAAAACAATCAAGACTGTTGCAAATCTTCCCAGGAGTGGACGTCGCAGCAAATTCACCCAAAGGTCAGACCATGCACTGCTCAGAGAAATTGCAAAAAAAACAAGAACTAGATTTCAGCCGTTGTTAGCCTGTTAAAATGAAAGTGCAAGTGAAACGTTAAGGCCAAGTATGGTAAACCATGCTCAGATTTTGTCCTCAGTATGTGTGTAACTCAGTCATTTCCTGCCTGTATTGAGACTCGAACTCACTACCTGTGTGTTACCCGTCTGACTCCAACCATTATGCCATGACTGCCTTAGTCCATGACAGTACAATTCAAAGAAGACTGGAAAATTATGGCGTATCTGGAAGGGCTGCCAGGAGAAAGCCTCATTTCTCAGAGAAAAAAAAAAAAAAAAAACATGGCTGCACGGCTTAGGTTTGCAATGTTGTATCTG
The DNA here is from genome assembly GCA_037194245.1 of Opsariichthys bidens. Taxonomy (NCBI): domain Eukaryota; kingdom Metazoa; phylum Chordata; class Actinopteri; order Cypriniformes; family Xenocyprididae; genus Opsariichthys; species Opsariichthys bidens. Next base: position 16,238,746 of record CM074288.1, on the reverse strand, counting down.
AACAAACCACAAGACTGCTATAATGCACTGCACCACGAATCAGCACCAACATATCAGCTCAAACACCTCATCCCAACTGTCAAACACGGTGGTAAAGGGGTGATGGGCTTGTTTTGCAGCCGCAGGACCTGCGCACCTGCAGTCATTGAGTGGACCATGAACTCCTCCTGTATACCAAATTATTTAAGAGTCAACTGTGAGGAGATCAGTCCAACAGATAAAACCCGGTCGAAATTTGGTCATGCAATAGGACAGTGATCCCAAGAACACCAGCAAATCTAGACTAGATGATTAGATGATTTTTATTATGTCCTCTGATATGTAAAACCATAGAATTCAATAGGGTGTACTTTCTTTTTCACATGAATATATATACATTCTATGTTGTCCCTGAGCAATACATTTAAATGTGCATCATTCCAGATCTTAGTTTAACTTGTTCTTGTATGGAAATCATTTACTAAATAGCAGTTAACTATTACATCACTGGACAAAAACATCTTGTTAATTATAAATTCCTGTTTTCCATCAGTTGTCAGAGTTGTTCCATAATAATTTCTGTGTGTTACCGATTGTGTTCCCATAGATATAATTCCATAAACTCATTGTGGATTCGGCACTCACCACACCCGCACAGATTCCCAGAGAAGCATGAGCTCACACAAGAGACCTGTCCGGGCTCGGCCCGATTCTGACACCAGTTCCTCTGTGTCCCGTGACCCGCCCTCAGCAGGTGTAGAAGAGGGCCCCGGTCTCCTGACCAAACTGATGGAGCTTCCCATAGCCCGTCTGTCCCGGCAGCAGCTGAAACGGCTGGAGGATCACCAGTACAGCAGTGAAGGACGCTCCCTCATGGAGCCCTTCATGCAGGGATACTGGTGCTGGCTGGTGAGCAAAGTGCCGCTCTGGATGGCTCCGAACCTCATCACTATAGTGGGACTCGCTACCAATATTGTCAGCACTCTTATACTGGTATACTACTGCCCTACTGCCACTGAACAGGTATGCTTATGCTTTACTTAAATAATCACTGTTTCACTATATTCCATTATTGGTTTAAAATGGTGAACTACAAATCAACTCCTAATTTTATTTTCACCTACTAACAGTGGTATCGTGCAGGTTATAATCATATAATTCAGTTTAAAGGAGTTTAGAGAATTCTTAGTAGTTGTTTTAATTATTATTAATTTTAATATAATTTTTAGTCTAATTATCAATATTTTATATATATATATATATATATATATATATATATATATATATATATATATATATATATATATATATATATAGCTGCAATTGCAGCGGTCACAATTTGGTCTTATTAGTTTATTTTAATATCAGTTTTAATGTTATTGACCCTTCGCAAACAGTTTGATTGACAGGCGATCTGACCAATCATAACGCTGAATAAGCCATTTGGTCTGACAAAGCAGTCAGGGGAGTTAGTAGATTAATGTTGGTGAATTTAAAAAATTGTGTGTATTTGCGTCTTTCCGCGCTTGAAACAACATTCCTTCTGATGTTCATTCATGTTTATTTGATGCTATAAGCAATCTCTCACGACACATTAAAGAGCCACTATATGGTATTTATTGTTTAAACTTCTTTAAAAAATTACAATATTTTAAATATGAAACTGTTTCGTATCAACAGTAACCTGTTCTGTCTTGTCTGTCGACGCGTTGTCAGTGTCCTCTTTGCTCTGCAATGTATTTTTCATGTGAGAACATGATGTGTGGCGTGAGAGCGCATGGCTTGTCGGACATAGCAACAGTAACTAAAGGAGGCGGGTCTTTGCGAAGGGTCAATTATTTATATTTAGTAGCTGTTCCAGCAGTCATCAGTAGCATGTGGTAGTTACTAGTTTTCATATCAGTTTATTTTAATTCTAAATAAGTAGTGAAGGTCATTGAGTGGTGGTCATTATCAGGGCATTGTCTTGTTTATTTTTAATATCAGATTTAATCTAATTATATATATATATTTAATAGCTGTTGCAATGGTCACCATTAGGACGTGTGTGTGTGTGTGTATATATATATATATATATATATATATATATATATATATATATATATATATATATAAATAAAATAAAAAATTGGACTGAATTGATATTAAAATCAACAACAAACAAAAACATGTCCTAATGGTGGCCACTGTCCACTGATTCAAATCAATGGAAAAGTCCACATTTTAACCTGACTACTGTAAAAAGCTACTATATATTCATAATTTTATTGACCCTTTAGTTACTGTTGCTATGTCTGAAAAGCCATGCTCTCACACCACACATCATGTTCTCACGCAGTGAAAAATACATCGCAGAGCAAAGTGGACACTGACAACACGTCGACAGACAAGACGGAGCTGTTGATATTGATACTGTTGATATGAAACAGTTTCATATTTAAAATATTGTAATTTGTTAAAGCAGTTTAAACAATAAATACCATATATTGGCTCCTCAAGCGGCTTAAAAATGTGGACTTTTGTTGATTTTAATTTTTTTTATGGATATTTAACAAACAGCTACTGCAGTGGTCACTATTAGGAAATAGTTTTTTTTAATTGTTGATTTAATGGTTGATTTAGTCTAATAATTATAAATGTTTATTGCAGTGGTCATCATCAGGACATTGTCTTTTTGTTGATTTTTATATATTAGTGCAGTCCACTTATATTAAAAGGAATATACAGTAGTCACCATAAGAATATGGTCTTTTAGTTTGTTCGGATCGATTTTAATCTAATTGTGATTGTTTAGTAGCTATTACAGTGGTTACCATTAGGACATGACCTTTTTTTACTATTTATAATCAGTTTTGTTTAATTATGAATATTTAGCTTTTGTTACAGTGGTCACCCTTAGTCTCTCTTTTTCGTTCTTTTATGTCAGTTTTAGTTTCATTATAAACATTAAATTGTTTTAGGTGTCACCATTAGGACATGAGCTGTTCAAATAGTCACCAATAGGATGTGGTCTTTTAATATAAGTTTTAGTGTAATATTTGATATTTAGTACTGATTGCAGTAAAGTCTTTGGCTTTACTTCTTACTCTGCCTCACATGTAGTCTATGAAGGCCATACTTTAGTGTTTTCTGACCTCTACTGAGGAGATAATCGCTGTGGTCTGTTTAAACAGCGCAGTAAGATCATGTGTCTTGTCAGACAGCTTGTTCTGTCACCTATAACAGTCTTATGGAAAACAACCACATTACTAAAGTCTGCAATACGACACCCTCTCTGTCTCTCCACGTACCGTTAATATTTATTAAAGATAAAAGAACAACTTCATGTCCACCATTGCGGCAGTTAATATGTAATCTTGTACATTGGTGAAAAGCATTCAAGTGGACAGAAACTTAAGCCTGTTTTATTTAAATTTAGCCATCTTTTTCAGGCACCAACGTGGGCATACTTAGCCTGTGCTTTGGGTCTGTTCATCTACCAATCACTGGATGCCATAGATGGGAAACAGGCACGACGAACCAATAGCAGCACACCACTTGGCGAGCTGTTTGATCACGGCTGTGACTCTCTTTCTACAGGTCCGCTCACGTTTGTGTATGCAAATACAGTCGAATTCTGTTATAATTCTGTTATATTTTTTAGCATGACTAAAATAACATGTTCTAGACTATTATTTTATTCTTCTTTTATTTAAGAAAAATATTGTGGCAAAAATAGTTCTTTTTTATCAGTTAGTTTTATTAGATCCAATTCCGTTTAATTCACATATTACAAATGGGCTTATACAATACATTTCAAAGCAGCTTTACAGAAAACATCAAATATATATGCAAACGACATATGTCTTACTGACGCCTTTATTGTTGTTTTCTGTCTTTCTCTGATGCAGTGTTTGTGATCCTGGGCACATGTATAGCAGTTCAGATGGGTACTCATCCTGACTGGATGTTTTTCTGTTGTTTTGTGGGCATGTTCATGTTTTATTGTGCCCACTGGCAGACGTACGTTTCTGGAACTCTGCGCTTTGGCATGTGAGTGAAAACTCTCCCTTTAATCATAATTCATGGCTCCTGTACTTCAGGTTGAGAACGCAAAGATTTAGATTAGGGAACACCGTTCAGTATTAACTAGTTGCTTATTAGCATGCATATTGGCTGTTTATTTATACTTATAAAGCACATATTAATGCCTCATTCTGCATGACCATATTCTACATCTCTTAACCCTACCCCATAACTTAACATAACCACTACAACAACTACCTTATTACTATCAATAAGCAGTAATTAGGAGTTTATTGAGGGAAAACTTCTGGTTAATAGTGAATATGTGTTCCCTAATCTAAAGTGTTTCCTAAATATTATATTTGAACAGTCTGGTCTGCTCAAGGGAAACGTCAGTTTTCAGACAGCTGTTGTAATGTTGATAAAGCACTACAGAAGGAAAAATGCTTGACTGGAATGAGATTATTACATAACTAACTTTATTTCTTCTTTTAATCATTTTTTGCTCTCTGCTTGTGCAGAATTGATGTGACTGAGGTACAAATCTTCATTATAATCATATACTTACTGGCTGCCATTGGAGGAACAGCTTTTTGGAAATCTGTGGTAATTTAAATCAATCTTAATTCTTTCATATTTTGATCAGATGATTAGAGCATATGCTCAAGGACAAGCGTGCTAAATCTTATATATCACGGTCAGGAAATCTCTAGCATGCTGCATGTGTTCAGGGAAATGCAGAATCCCTTACATTTTAAACATTTAAGGCCCGTTCACACAAAGAACGATAACTATAACATTAATTCTATTGGCATCCACACCAGTATGTGTCATTCGGATATCATTCTGTTTACTATAAGCGCACTGCAGTTTTGTCATCTGCCACGTTAAATCCTCGAGCTCTGGCAGTCTGTCAATGTTTCTGTCGTTCCTCAGCTGGAAACAAATCGGGATTCCAATGATATTGTTTCTCTGTTATAGTTTTGGTGTGAACTCTGCTCTTCTTTTATATTTAATAACGATTTTTGGAGCTATTATCTTTATTGTTATCATTATAGTTTTCGTCCTTGGTGTGAACGGGCCTTTAGCGTGAAAAAAGACTTGTATGTTATGAAACAGGAAATCAGAGATTTGTTTTTAATCTTTCAGATCCCTGTGATAAATATCCAAGCTAAAATAATACCGGCCCTTTTCACTCTTCTGGGTGCCATTTTCTCCTGCACAAACTACTTCAGAGTTATTTTCACAGGCGGAATGGGCAAAAATGGATCCACTATTGCGGTAAGTTAAAGTGTGTGATGAAAATGAAAACTTCATAATGACAATGTCTTTAATCATTTGAGGTCTGTTAATAATTTGGCATTTGCATTGTTTATTATACAAACATGATGTGTACTAGATTTCTAAAAATCTTGTTACCATACAAAAACTGTTTTTCTTTTTTTTTTTTTTATTAGGGAACAAGCGTTTTGTCTCCATCCTTTCATATAGGAGTGGTCATCACACTTGGTCTAATGATCTATAAGAAGTCATCGGTGCAGCTCTTTGAGAGACATCCCTGTCTGTACATCTTAGCGTTTGGGTGCGTCTCAGCCAAACTCACCAACAGACTGGTGGTAAGGCCATGAATGACTACTGTGTTTATCTCAGCTTCACTAAATAAGTTGTGTAATAAATTGCTCCTAACTCTTTTGAATACTACTGGCAGATTATTGATGTACCTCTACTTGAACTTTTGGTCTTGGTTTTTATGACTGGTAGGAAGAATTATGGCTTGCATGTAGGCATAAAATTGCTGTTAGAGTATGATTTTCTGCACATTTTAGCATAAATACTTGACGTTGTTGTTAGTAGTTCATATCTTTAAACATCTCAAACCGCATTTGTGTCAGTTAATCTAAATGTCTCTAAAATCACATCTGTTTTGTTTTCCAGGTTGCTCATATGACAAAAAGTGAAATGCAGCGTAATGACCTGGCCTTCACCGGACCAGCGCTGCTGTTTCTGAATCAGTACTTCAACAGTTTCATTAATGAGTACTGTCTTCTGTGGGTCGCTCTGGTACGTTTAAGATCCGGCTGGAAACATTGATTTTCCTTGCTCTTTTGAAATAAAGAGCTCAGTGTAGTATGTAGACATACTTTGATTTTCACATCGCAAAGCTACTTTCATGGTTTACTGAGACTGAGACTTTTTGAAGGTCATTCAAATACCGTCATCACAACTAAAGGCACATTAAAGACAACATGATATCAAAATTCACGCTATTTACTTTCATAATTAGCTAATGTTAACCAATAGCCAAATCACAATTTATGCTATTTTATCAAAAACAGAACCAATACCGAATTGCCGGAAGCGAATTCCAGTTTTGCAATAAATTTGCATAATGCTAGCCTATGATCTTCATTGGCTACCCGCAAACAACGTCTACTTTAACCCGCCCCCAAACACTGTAGTTGTAGCTGAGACCTGTAAGAGTTTGATTCGAGAAGATGCTCCGTTAAGTAAATCTACTTTGCATGCACTTCCAAAGGATGAGGACTCGCGCTCTAATTGATGCGGTAAAACCGATGCCACCATTGCTGTTTGTATTAGGGATGCACCGAAATGAAATTCTTGGCCGAAGCCGAATAATAATGAAATGCTTGGCCGAAGGCCGAATACCGAATGTGGTGTTTTGCATTTTTTCCATTTATTTTGCCAATTTTTTCACCATTACAATAATTAAATAGTAAAAATTTGCTTTTTACTATTTTGTGTTGCTTTTCAGAGAAATAAATCAAATAACAAAAATATAATTTCAAAATATTTAACACTGAACATTTTTTTTAACATTCCAGCAGATATTATACAAACAAAGTACAATATAACTTAAAATGAATAAATTAGTAAAATAAAAAAAATAAAAAATTATTTGGCCATCTTTGAAGCCTATGTTCTTCTTGAATAGCCTATGTTAGGCCTATAACTGACTGCTGAAAGAATGTAACTCTGTATGTCTACAACAACAAATGTGCATTGAATAGTGCAAAAAAATGTGGATGAACCCACAACAAATAAGACATAAGCCTACTTCACATATCGCGCCTAATAAAGCGTGTAAAGCGCGGCCGCGTCGCTTCCTCCTTCTTTTGCAAGCGTTCGGGAGCTCGCGCTTCTGTGGCGTCTGTCGTTGCTATGCAACCATGAACTGTGGTTTCTGACGATGAGAAAGTTTCAGCAAGGGATACATTGATTTTTAGCCCTTGCTTTAGCTTTACTACTAGATATATTTATGTAAATGAGATATAACAACCCCCCTGTACAGCTATGATCAGCTGTTCGGCTGAGATTTCCATGTTTTGTTACGGAAAGGTCGAAGATGATCGGTTGGTTCTTGTCACATGACCTGCGGTGCGCTTGCGGCATTCTGAAAAGTTGAGATGTTTTCATCTCGCCGCGGCACAGGCGCGCCCGGAAAAAACAAGCGCGCCGCACCACATGCGCGTCCCTTCCGTCCCTTTCCACATAGGATATAAAGAATATGCGCGCGGAAAAGACGCGATATGTGAACGTTAAAACATCATTAAAAACGTCATTGTTCGGCAAAATTTATTCGGCCTTTTTACTTATTATTTTTACTTATGCTTTTTTTGGCTTTTTTCGGCCGAATAATTTCGGTTGCCGAACATTCGGTGCACCCCTAGTTTGTATCTCTGGCCCCGTTTATACCTAGTATTAAGATGTGTTTTGGTCGATCAGATCATAAGTAGACGAGGGAGATCAGTCTCTTATGTACACTTTCAACTACTTGTGTCCTGATTTCTTTGAGGGGAGGGTCTGTTGGCGGGTAAATGTATGTTTTTTTTTTTTTTTGGTGTTTTTTTTTTTCCAGGGGGTCAGATCTTTCTATCTAATGGACAAAAAAATAAGCTCTCGCAATTTACATATAAGACGACAGCATAACATACAGAGAGCATCAGCTTTCGTTACTGCTGTGATTGCCGCAAGACCACACCAAACGCTGTGATTGTGTTGATGATGAGAGAACATTTCGCTCGATGTTTTTCGTCTTTAAACCAAACTTGGGTCTTCAGCCGACAAAGTTTAATTCCTGGCTAGCACACTTCCCATAATGTTTACACGTTAGGTCAGTAGGTGGAGAGTAGGTGGTCTTTTGTAACTGTTCGAATGCATTTGACCACATGAGTGTCTACAGTATGTAAAGAATCCAATTGAAGTCCCTGTTTCCACCTGGTATTAAGATATGTTTTGCTCGATCGGATTACAAGTGGATGAAGCTAAATACGGGGTGCAAAACATTTTGAGCTTGTCCACTTTAGACCACTTAGAGGTAGTCGAATACGCATTCGACCAGATTGCTTTTGTATTGGAAACACTCATGTGGATAAATGTGTTCGAACGGTGCAATTGTGTTCGCCTACTGACCTCCCGTAAACATTATGTGGAGCCCGCTAGCCAGACGGGATTTAAACTTTGTCGGTTGAAAACCCAAGTTTGTTTTGAAGACAAAAAATTGTACCGAGCACAATGTTCTCTCACCATGCCTGATTTCTCACACGCACTCGGCGTGTTTGGCCAGTCTTACGAATGTCAGAGCAGAAACGAATGCTGCTGTTCTTTTTGTATGTTCTGTCATGACAGAAGTGGTTGAAAGTGGAAAGATTAAAATAATATGGGGATATGTATCTCTCTCATCTACTCGTGATCCGATTGACCAAAACGCATCTTAATACCAAGTGGAACTGGTGCCTCTGTGCATCAAGTGCTGAGGAAGCTGGTAATTGCCATTTCATTTCCGGCACATAACAGAAATCAGATATGTAAATATCTAATCAAAGGGAAAAAATGATATGAAAGTGTAGATCATGGCTCTTTAACCATAGGAATGATGCATGACCTGTATTTAACCTCAAAAACCATACCTCCTTAAAAAGCTCAAACGATTTGCTACTGTTAAATTTTTCATCTTGCAGTATCAAAAATTCATTTGCCATGCTTTAACTTTTTCCCTTTTTGTTCGTAGCTGCTGTCAGCGTTTGATCTGGTGCGGTACTGCGTGAGTGTCTGTAACCAGATCGCCACACACTTAAACATCCGTGTCTTCAGCATCCAGCCTCCATCTCCGTCCAGAGTTCAAGCAGACAGCAAAAATCACCATTAACCCCCGTTCCTCAAACATCTCCAGTAGGTTACGCACATCAGTGAATGTAAAACACAACTCACAGAGACTGAGCCTAAATGGCTGCAGTTACAAACTTTGTTGTTGTGTTGAAGAGAGGATATTTGAAGGACGAAAGGGAATATTAAAAAGAATAGACTTCCTACGGTTATAACACCATTCAGCTGTCAGTATTACAATGTTAGATGCCCAGTTTTGTTTTGCCATAGTTTGTTTGCAAGTCAAAGAATAGAAGATCTGCTACAAAAGCCACAACTATGAATGTTCAAAGTTGTTTTGTTTTTCAGTTTTACTGTTTGTTTGGTTTTCTTTTTTTCGGTTTTTGGTTTGGCCAGCAGTGTATAATTTATTTCGTTAACAACTAACGATCTATCTGAATGTAATTATCTAATTACAGAATGCTATAGGTATTGTGAACTTTGCGGCCATTCACTGCTAAATTAAACTTGAACTAAATTAAACTTACACACCAGTACACGTCGCTGTTGTCTGAGCGGAGCAGAGAGGTTAGAGATAACATTGATATAAAAAAAACTCATTATTGCAGAAACATCAAGAATTTCACATTTACAAATCCTGATCGTAAAATGCTAATTCAGCATGTATACAGTATGTATTGTTTTTCTTTCCATGCATATGTTTCTTTGTGTTTGTAGTGTTTTGGAGGGAATTATTATTATTTAGGTATGCCCATGTCACTAAATGATAAAAACTGTATTCGGAACAGTATTTTGATAGTGCCATATTTTCCTAATAATAACGGGGGCCAAGAAAGACGTCTAGAATGGTTATGAGTTACACTGTACATATATGAACCCTTAATAATAGATTATTAAAACTTAAAAAATTGTGTTTGTGGTCTAAATACTTTAGTAAATATGATAACCTGTGCTAATTTATTTTTGTGCCTTTTATTTGCCACTGTCGTTATACTCCTATGCACAGTAAAAGTTGGACTCAGCGATTTTTATATTTTTTAGCCTTTCGTGTAAATCATATTTTGTTTGTAAGTAAATAATGTTCATCGCATCAGACTCGACAGAGATGCAATTTCATATTCCTGCTTGTTTGTCATACCAAAATCAAGTCATTATATATATTTTTTACCTTCATGCCAATTTGTTTCAGAGAAAACTGGATTTTTGACACATTTCTTTTGCAAAGCAATGGACATTAACCCTGCAGTTCTGTATCGGGTGCTTCCAAGGTTAGAATATTAACAGTGGCCAAGCTCCCTGTGTATTTCTCAAAACGCGTTATTGTTTTGCATCTACCTCCTGAGCAGTTGCTTGTGTTTTAGTCTCTCGGTGCGAGACTTTTATTTGGCAATGTTTTAATCCTGTTGTGAATGTTATTTAAGTGGGTTTCTGTGTATTTGTGCCCCCCCCCTCCCCTCCTTTTTTTAAACATCATTCATTCACCAGGGTCGCTCTGAGGTCAACCATAGCTGCAATACACACATATAGATGGAGAAAATGATGTCTGTCGCTGCAACCACATTTGCAAACATGTATTATTTGTGTTTTCACCAGGATTTTGTTGTTTTGTTGATTTACAGTAAATACCTTAATTTTTAATAGACTATCATGAAATAAACATTGTTATATTTATGTTAACAGATGTCTTGATCACTGCTTTAGTTTGTTAGTATAGTGCTTATACTAGCAAAAACGTACCATGGTTTTTGGACGTGCCATAGTAGTACTGTGGTATTTGAAGTACTTTGGAGTACCATGCAAATGTTGTTGTTTTGGGGTTTGTTTGTTTTTTTGGGAGCATCATAGTATAAAAATAAATGGTAAAATGTTGAAATCATGTAAATATAAAAGCAGCAAGTGGGGGCTATAGTGATATGGCCAGTACTGTATTTTTAACATAGCAAGATATTTTAATACGTTCTTAAGGCACGTTCACAACAAGAGCGATAAGTATAATGGTAACCATAAAGACATAGTTCTAAAAATCGTCCTAAATATAAACGAATTGCAGAGTTTACACCGCAACTAACACGATGACGGCATAGAGAAACAATATCATTGGAATCGCTTTCGGAACACTTTTTCCTAGCTGATGAACGATAAAAACATTGACAGCCAATCAGAATCCATCTTGCTTTACGAACGCATCTCATCAGCACATGCTTAGAAAGATACCATCTGCTGGTGTGAACGCTAATATATTTATCATTCTTTGTGTGAACCGGCCTTTATTCTAAATAACCAGTAAATATTCACTATATTTATTTAGTCATACATGTATTTGGAATTTCATAACCACTTTTGGTATTAAACTCTACCTGTGTATTACTCTGCTTTTTGTAATTGAACACTGTGTATCTTTTAGCTACAATCATACAGTATTTCACACATGAATCATCTGTATTGTGGAGCAGTTAATATGGGGCTTAGTTACCACCCTGTACCCTATGGCAAGCCATTTTGGCTTAAACTGTTCCCAGTGTTACTCGCCATTGCAGTTTTACTATTAAGAATTCAATTGTTATGATTGGAGAGCTCTCTATTCAATTAGAGAGCTCTTTAATTGTAATTGTTACTAGTAATTGGATTAGAGAGCTTTCAAATTGGAATTTATTACTAGTAAGAATTGAATTAGAGAACTCTGAATTCTAATTAAATAATAATTTAATTAGAAAGTTCTCTAATCATAATTGTCACTAGTAAGAATTTAATTGTAGAGCTCTCTAATTGAATTCTTACTAGTAAAAAATGCAAATTATGATGAGTAATGCTGGGAACATTTTAAGCTAAAACAGCCTGCCATACAAACCCTAACCAGCCTAACGGTGTTTTTTGTGGCCTTTCTAACCGCAGTGGAGGCCTTCAATCCAAATAAAATCTGGACTTATATTTAATACTATGAAACTGTTGAAACCATTACCTTGAACAAACCTGAAACATTTCATAATATTGTTTTTATTATATTTTTCATCAAATAAATTCAGCCTTATTGAGCATGAACGACTTCTCTAAAAAAAAAAATTAAAAATCATAGTTTTTCCAAACTTTAGACCACCAGTGTATATCCAGTATGGTTAACATATTGGCCTTCAGAGGTGACCGTGTGCAGAGGACACTGCATTTTCTCTTCTCTGAGCGCAGAAAGTGAAATCACGCTGAATAAGTGTCAGCTGACTTGGGTCACAGGACTTTAGGGAGAGCATCTCACAAAAACACACCCAATAATTCTCAGTGCAAGACTTCAGATTCCACAGGCACTTACCCGCTCTAACCACTTCTAAACTACTAACATATATTTCTTCTCTATATTTCTTTGTAACTAATTCAGCTTCACCAGATGATGTTCATCTCCTTTTCATTTGGTAATGCTGAGCCTCAGTTGACCTGTCTTCCCCTGATTTCGGTGTCTGCATGAGGAAATAAGAGCATTCGGAGCGTTGCTTTTGTTCGGTTTTGATGTGCATCCTCTCCTCAGTGTGTTTGCCTGTGTGTAACTTGATATTTAAGCTCCATGTTTTATGTGTTAGTGATTCTTCTTCATGTTGGTGACCTCAATAAGTGAATTTCTTCTGACCGGCCCTATGTGAGGGCAGTATGTGGTGGTTTCAGCGGGGGCTGTGTGCTCTCCCGGTGGTTCTGGTTATCTGGTCATCTGCTACGTTCCTCATCTCTTATGCCACAGCGGTCGTGTTGGGCCATGCCGACCTGCTCGTTCCATACATAAGGTAAGATCCTGAAAGATTACTGCTTTTTTAGTTTTATTTGTAGCAGATGTCCATGAGGAGTCATGCATCATTTAAGGCTTTAAAACTGGGTGTGAGAAACATTTTATGAAGAGCAACCTTACTGAATGAATTAGGGCTGTCAAGACTTTTAATGTATTATTTTCTAATTTCATTCATTTAATGTTTATTTTCAAATAGTTAAATAAAATTATGGAATGTATAAGTTGAAAAGTCACACACTTTATAGTATAATAGACATTCTGTGAATCCCCACCTTTCTTTTCCAGATTTAGTTGACAGATACAAAATCTTACATATTTAATTCCGTCATCTGTCATACTGTGCATTTATCATTTTGTTTGCAGTGACACGGGCACTGAGGTTCCTGAACGCTGTGTGTTTGGCTTCATGCTGTCAATCTCCGCTTTCTTAGGTAATGCTGTGCATGTTTTCCTCAAGAGTTATGGTTTTTTGCTTCAAATTGCTGCCAAGGAGTTTTAGTTCAATAATAAGTTCACTTATTGTTGTTTAAAAAAAAAAAAAAAAATGTTAATAGTGTTCCTGTAGCTGAAGTGTTGGAGTGAAAAAGGTTGTGGGTTCGCTTCCCCTTTAATTCATTAAACAAATTTGCCAGCAGTGACAACTTAACAGCCGTTATTGTTGTGTTCAGTACAATATTTGACCGGAAGGGTAAAAATGGTTACTTTCATGAGTTATGGCTCGTCAGATCTGCTTGCATTCTGCCCACTATTAATCAGAGGCAGAGATGAACGTTAAGTGACGGTAACAGTGCGTACAGAATGGTGATTAGACTTGGAACTACCTGTGCATTAAACTCTTTTATTGCACACCATCCCATCCAATCAGAATCGAGTATTCAGACAGACCATGGTATAAATAACTTTTATTTGAAATTTTATTAAAAAGTATAGTATGGTGTCCCATACTCGGAATTTGTGTTCTTGATTTCACCCATACAAGTGGTGCGGTGGCCGGGGAGTGATTGGGGGTTGGGTGCCTTGATCAAGGGCACCTCAGTTGTGGGTAATGAGAGTGGAAGACAGCGCTGGGAAGACATTCACTCCCTCGTCCTACATGTCCTGCCAGTACTGAGACTCGAACCTGCGACCTTTGAGTGTGATGGCCTGCATAATTGCACCTGCTGTGTCTGTTTTATCTTTGTGTTTCAATAGCACAGGGCTGCAGTCTGAGTGCGGATTGAGAACACATGGCCCCGGAGTATAAAAGCTTTCTACCTTTTCCCTGGAAGGGAGCGGTTTTCTCTCCTACGCATCTTTTTTCCCTGTTTTGGGTTGGCTGGCATTTTTGTTTAATTATTGTCTGAGCCGGTTTATGACAAATGGGGGCTCGTCCGGGAGGTTATGATAAATAAAAGTGGGATGCAGAAATTTAATCAAAATATAACAAACTTATCTAACAAACAAAACAATAATTTAACACAAATGCCAGCCAACACAAAACATAGGGAAAAAAGATGGTATAAAGGTATAAAGCTTTTATACTGAAGGAATAATCCGGGCCCAGGTGTCCCCCATCCACACTCAGACTGTTGTCCTGCCCTATTGAAACACAAAAATAAACAGAACCAACACAGCAGGCAGTTATGCAGGCCATCACACGAGTTACAAGTCCAAATTACTAACCGTCAGCTGGCATAATTGTAATACTTTTTGGTTTTTACTAATTTATTCAGAAAATCTTTGACATCTCAAGCATATTTGACATATTAAAAGCTCAATTATTACTTGAGTTCGATACAAATTAACTAGAATTTATAAAGGCAGATGTTGCATTCATTATGCACATACTTTGTAATGTAAAAACAAAATTATTTATTTTCTTTAAAAAATTAATTTTTTGTGATATTGCAGCCAGATCAGACCAAAAACAACACGCATAAAACATATGTAACTTCTACAGGGGAGATAACCTTTGAGAATGATCTATTTTTAAATTAAAAAAAGAAAGAAGAAGAAAAAAAAGGTCATGGTGGATACAGCACTGAGGACTACATCATTCCTGCTCTCCCTTTGTGTGTTTGCAGGGTTGAGCACCATGTATGTGCGATATAAACAAGTTCAGGCTTTGATTTCGGCCTCTGAGTCGGGCTTACAGCTGCTGAACTTCACAGGCCTCCTGATGGGCATCTTCAGCATTGTAGGGATGTGTGTTGTGGCCAACTTCCAGGTGACACTGACACACACACACTTTCATCTATCATCTGTCTGTGTAATATCTTTCCTCTGAAACTGCCAGTCTAATGTTTTTGTATTCTTTCAGAAAACAGATATGATGTCCATCCACCTTTTGGGGGCAGGGCTGACCTTCGGCCCTGGGACATTGTATATCCTGGTTCAGACCGGCATGTCATATCGCATGCAGCCGCGTTTCCACGGCAGAGATATTCTGTGGGCACGTGTGGCTGTGGGAATGTGGACGCTCGTTAGCATAATTACACGTATCCTTTTTCTCAGTACCTGTGCAGTCTTTAAAATGATCTCAATCTGTAATGATTCTATAATGATATTAATTATAGACCAGTTGTGGTCTCTTATACCTGTTCTGCTTCCTTAACGGAATCTGTCAGTTTTCATATCTTCTGTGTTAATGTATGATGACCTGCCTGGTGTGGATGTAGCTAATAAGTTACATTGGCTGCCTGGAGAAAGAGTAAGACAGATGATGTGCTTGATCTGAAGTACTTTTAATATTTCACATATACTACCCACATGCATAATGCACCTATATGCCATTTTTTCTGCATACAAATGATTTACATTTGCCAAAATATACAGTGTGCATTGGAGCAGTGTATATATATATATATATATATACACACACACACACAGGGTTGGGTAGTAACGAAATACAAGTAACTTAGTTACGTATTTAAAATACAAAATTTGAGTAACTGTATTTCATTACAGTTACATTTTAAATGGGGGGTAATCAGATTACAGTTACATCTGAAAAGTATTTTAGATAACCAAAGTGATTACTTTGAATTTTAATGTCATTTAAACAGCAATTGGTGATTCTATGACTCTAACAGTCGGAAAAAGCGGAGTTAAGTTTCATGTTTTCGACTGTTTTCATGTTTTGTGATGCATTTTATAATTGTAAAAAAGGTCACTGCAACTTTTTCTCACAATTAGTTTTTTCCCCTCACAATTTTTAGTTTGCATTTCACAATTCTGACTTCTTTTCAGAATTGCAAGATTTAAACTCACAATTGCCAGTTATAAAGTTAGAATTGGGAGATATGAACTTGCAATACTGACTTTTTTCTTGCAATTGTGAATTTAGCATGTGAGTTTATATCTCATAATTCTGACTTTATAACTCACAATTGCAACGTTGTATTACACAGTTCTGAGGGGAAAAAATCAGAATTGTGAGTTAAAAACTTGCAATTACCTTTTTTGTGTTTGTTCCACACTTATTGGTATTCTAAAGTATTTAGATTAAGTTACTAAACTTGAGTAATGTAACGAAATATGTTACAAATTACTTTTTAAAGCATGTATTTTGTAATCTGTAGTGAAATACTTTTTAAAAGTAACCTACCCAACCCTGTATATATATATATATATATATATATATATATATATATATATATATATATATATGTGTTGTGTGTGTGTGTGTGTGTGTGTGTGTATGTATATTTGTATGGATGTGTGTTTTTGTGTGCCTGCAATTAAAAAATGAAAAATGCAGAAAAATTAAATTATAAAATTTGAGAGATAATGGTGGGACCCACGTGCTTGAAAATGACAAATTCTCTTTTCTCAAAAGAAGCTACAAGACCAGAGGCTGCTGGCCAAAAAACTGCAGCTCTGCGGCATCGCTAATGAATCTGTGTAGATGTAAATATAAACTATACTGTATTATTTTAGGGTTTTATACCGCACCAGGTCAGTGCTGCAGCAGAGTGGTCTCTGGCATTCTCCTTCATCTGCTTTTTCCTCACGTACATACGTGATTTCCAGGTATGATCATTTGCTATGGTGGTTCACCAGTTCATGTCTTTTTTTTTTGTTTTTTTTTGTAAGTCATCTTCTCATACAGATAACATACACACACACACTGTATGTTACATGCAAAATGCTGTATATTTTTTGTCTAATTATAATCGGGAAGTTTTGCCACCTGTCTGAAAAACCTCTTTTTTGACCAGAAAATCACTCTGCGGGTTCAGTCTGTACTTCAGAGTAACCATCTCTACGATTATCCTCGCTATGAAGAGAGAGAGCACGTGGTGCAACATGGAGAACGCTCTCCTCTACTTGCTGGTACCATTTGACAGACACTCTGCCACCTTGCGTCTGACATCGAACACTGCAGTCGACATTCAGTGGAGGTCTACTTGCCCAATCTGAATATTCCCAGAGACTTTTCATGTTTAAGAGAGGCTTCTGTAATGTTACATTTTCTGCCATGCTTTTATGAAATATTTTGAAAATATTGAGAGGCACTATTGGCACTACTATACATATTTAACATTTAAGCTTTATCAACATTGTTACATCACAAATGTAAATTAGGCAAAATAATCATTTGAAAGTATTTTTTCCTTTTAATTTTAGAATAAACACATTGCATATTTTTACAACTTTCAGTGCTTTTACAGTAATTTGTGCCGATCTAAATAGAGATGAAATGTTTTATTTTATTTCATATCAGACTGAATCTGTTGTTTTCATTTAAAATGCATTTAGAAAGGTGTTTTTCAATTCCGCATGTTTCTACTGGCTCAGTTTCTGTACCATTGAACCTTCTGATCAAAACATTTCTAGCTGAAACAAGCCTTACATACATTAAATACAGCAGCTTATTATAAAACAATTACCCCAGACACCCAACAAGACCACAACACAAATGACAAACAGCAGTAAAAGTTTGACAAACTGAACATATGATAACATAAATAAAAAATAATTTGACATTCAGTTCTATCTACATTCCTTCTATCTACATTTTAACCGATTTATTTAAGACAAGATTTACAACCAGGTACTTTGGTGAATACTTCCACTAGTGTTTCTTGGCTTTCTCTTTCATCTTTTTATGGAATTCAGCAATCTTTCTGTCAAAAAACCCTGGAGGAAAGAGAAAAATATTAACTGTCAAAAATATTTATTATATTTAATATATTTTATTACTAATCAAGATAATTTTTATATTTGAACCATCCTCTTCTCAAGCAAAATCACCTTTCTCACCTTATTGCGTCCATAGTTCATTCAAATAGCCTGGCAGTTAGAGCCGCACGATTAAAAGATCACAATCTCAATTCTAAATTCACGCGAGCTCATTCCTAAAATGCCAACGATTTGGCTGTGTCTATTAAACTTTTGATATCATACCTTTGTTCAGATATAAACACTGTCCAAGGAACCAATCAAAATAGAGCAAATCACCTTCTCAAAGTAACTTGGCGCTTCAAATAACGATTGTGTCGAATACATTCAGAGTACATGTTCTTTTGCTTAGTTCATGATCTCTGTGATTCTCAGTTTATCCAGAATTTTGTAGCTCTACTGTGACAAACATTCCATGTTGCCTCTCAATTAATAGGCCGTAAAAAGTTATAAAAGTCCGATCATTAGTATGTCATGCATGTCAAACTACTAATTTTCTGATCAATGCTAATAGCTGTAAGCCAAAGGAGGCGTCTCTCACCTGTGCCGTCCTGAGAGGCGGGTCTCTGTTCCATTTCCTGAATGAAGAGGTCGAACATCTGCGTTTCTGCGAACTTCTTTACAAACCGTCTTGTGCTCTTGGATTCTATAGCTTTACAGAAATTTGATCGCTGGAACTCGCCCCGCTTGTCTCGGCCATTCCGCACGATGTATTTAGAGAAGTGTCCGACAGTCTTGATAAAGAAGGGCAGGAAAGCTTCTGGGACCACCCGGTTCAACTCCTCAAGACCTGATGTGATGATGCACATACATAGGTTATTAGTTTTAAATAACCTTGTGAGAAAAATAAATAAGAGGCTAAGTGGCTTTATGTCCATAGCACAAATAGTGAAGGACAATTTTATACGCCACCCACGTTGAATTTAAGGCTGCCAGGTTTTCACAAAAAAAACCACCCAATTGTTACTCAAAACAAGCTTAATCTCATTTCGGGGTATCCCCTGGTAAAAATCGCACTCTGAGAGGTAAAATATAATTTTTGGAGGGGGTTCCCTTGGTAAAATTAGCATTCCACGGGCTAAATATCATGTTATTTGGTGTCACTTCAATCCATAGACATGAAAAACAACCCATGGCAACAGTGTTAAAGTAGCCAAATTCTTGGCAACACTGGCGCTGATTCGTTCATTGTCTGTCGCATGACATATATCCGAGGTAAACGGCTTATTGACAATAAAAAAAAATGCTGGGCGGGACTTGATTCTGTCCATCAGTAAATCAATGGTCTGCTATTGCTGTGATGTCATGTGAGTGACAGGTTGTCCCGCCCTCATGACAGTAAACACATCATCAGAGAAGAAAAGAGATGTGTCGCTGCAAGAGGGAGGGGAACTTATTTTGATTAAAAATAAGGGCACATGAATGATGATGTGCACGGATAAATAATTCATAATAAAAAGTGCAATATTCCATAAAAATAAGAACTGTCCATTTTGATCTCAAGGTGAGTTATAAGCAGTGAAGAAAAAAATGCTTTCCTAAGCAAACTCCACTTAATATAAAGTAGGATACAGAAAAGTTTCTTACTTGATTTGTCATTTTTGGCACTGAGGGCCTGCTTTATTTCTTCTCTGAGTTTGTGAGGTAATATTGTGTCCTCATCTCCCATCTGTTTGGAGAAACATTTCAACCACAGTCACCCACACTATATTCATCAGTCATTTTTCATGGCAACAAAATAAAAGATGCCCTCTATGATGTACACATGAACTTACACACTTGATAAACGTCTCCTTCCTGTCTTCTGACAAGTCGACAACAAGCAGCTGGATGAATACATGGATTCAGATGTCAGCTTGCAAGGTTTGAAATGTAAATGGCTTGTAATCTTTTTCAGTGTCAGGAGTCTGGTCACTCACCTCAGTCTGGTCAGTGACCTGATCTGCGAGGCGTTTCTGGACACCCAGCAGATAAGGAGTGGGGGCCATGATGACGTCGATTAGGATCTCAGGAACGATGGAAATGAGTGTGTGCTGCCAGATGAATGGATACAGGAGAACAGCCACTGCGTGTATGACCTGAGACAATGTCCTGCAGACAGATTGTATGGGTTTGATCAGTCTTTGTGTATATATATATATATATATATATATATATATATATATATATATATATATATATATATATACACACAAACATACACACACCTAAAGGATTATTAGGAACACCATACTAATACTGTTTGACCCCCTTTCGCCTTCAGAACTGCCTTAATTCTACATGGCATTGATTCAACAAGGTGCTGAAAGCATTCTTTAGAAATGTTGGCCCATATTGATAGGATAGCATCTTGCAGTTGATGGAGATTTGTGTGATGCACATCAAGGGCACGAAGCTCCCGTTCCACCACATCCCAAAGATGCTCTATTGGGTTGAGATCTGGTGACTGTGGGGGCCATTTTAGTACAGTGAACTCATTGTCATGTTCAAGAAACCAATTTGAAATGATTTGAGCTTTGTGACATGGTGCATTATCCTGCTGCAAGTAGCCATCAGAGGATGGGTACATGGTGGTCATGAAGGGATAGACATGGTCAGAAACAATGCTCAGGTAGGCTGTGGCATTTAAACAATGCCCAATTGGTACTACGGGGCCTAAAGTGTGCCAAGAAAACATCCCCCACACCATTACACCACCACCACCAGCCTGCACAGTGGTAACAAGACATGATGGATCCATGTTCTCATTCTGTTTACGCCAAATTTTGACTCTATCTGAATGTCTCAACAGAAATCGAGACTCATCAGAACAGGCAACATTTTTCTAGTCTTCAACTGTACAATTTTGGTGAGCTTGTGCAAATTGTAGCCTCTTTTTCCTATTTGTAGTGGAGATGAGTGGTACATGGTGGGGTCTTCTGCTGTTGTAGCCCATCCACCTCAAGATTGTGCGTGTTGTGGCTTCACAAATGCTTTGCTGCATACCTTGGTTGTAACGAGTGGTTATTTCAGTCAAAGTTGTTCTTCTATCAGTTTGAATCAGTCGGCCCATTCTTCTCTGACCTCTAGCATCAACAAGGCATTTTCCCCCACAGGACTGCCGTATACTGGATGTTTTTCCGTTTTCACACCGTTCTTTGTAAACCCTAGAAATGGTTGTGCGTGAAAATCCCAGTAACTGAGCAGATTGTGAAATACTCAGACCGGGTCGTCTGGCACCAACAACCATGCCACGCTCAAAATTACTTAAATCACCTTTCTTTCCCATTCTGACATTCAGTTTGGAGTTCAGGAGATTGTCTTGATTAAATGTGATTGGTTGATTATATAATTGCATTAATGAGAAATTGAACAGGTGTTCCTAATAATCCTTTAGGTGAGTGTGTGTGT